>CM054152.1:22308089-22328089 GCA_028751875.1 Rapana venosa | reverse complement strand
GAGACAGACAGACAGACAGAGACAAAGATAGACAGACAGGACAGTGGCACAGACAGACAGAGACAGAACAGACAGACAGAGACAGACACAGACAGACCAGAGACAGACAGAGACAGAGAGAGACAAGAAGACAGAGAGACAGACAGAGACAGAGACAGACAGACAGACAGAGACAGAAAGACAGAGTGAGTTAGAGACAAAGGCATAAAGAGACAGACTAGAGTTAGAGACACAGACCGAAGAGAGAAGAGAGAGAGAGAGAGAGAGAGAGAGAGAGAGAGAGAGAGATGAGGAGAGAGAGAGATGACAATGACAATGACAATGACAATGACAAATTCTTTTATTTCGAGGATAATGAATAAGCACCCATGTGCTTTTTTACATCCAGTCCCCGCCCTTACGGATATATATGATAATAAAATAAAATAAAGCCTATAGCAATACACTTACACAGTGTACGGGGGAAAAATCTACACAAAAAAATCCCCACAAAAATCACTGAAGAGAAAGGAAAAAAAAGTACTAACAAGTAAGGAAGAAAGCAAAACAGAAAACACAGAAACAACCGAAAAAATAGCAAGAACCAAGAGCAAAATAAAAGCGGCAACAACAAGGGGAGAGGGAACAACCAAAAAGTCCCCCCTAAAAAAAGCAACAACAACCCCAAACCCAAACCAAAACAGAACCAAACAAAGCAAAACCACTATAAAATAAAGGAGAACAAACCACGTAAATAGTTTCATTTTGGCTAACAGAAAGAAACAGGAAAAGTTCTTTGTGCTTTTATGGGAGGCAACAGCAATAGTAAACTACATGAAACAAATATTGTAGAAGCAATTTGCATCCCCATGCACACGTACACACATACACACACACACACACACACACACACACACACACACACACACACACACACACACACACACCACGCACGCACGCACACACACACACACACACATACCCACACGCGCGCGCGCGCGCGCACGCACTCACACCATGCATTAATGTCAACATAAAAATCTTTATGAATATCATGTATAGTCATAGAGAAGGACATCTGCATTTTGGAATTAGCTATACATAACTGGTACGCTCAAAACAAGATATCAAAATAAAACATTCACTGAATCTCAAATACAGTCAATTTAGGGAGTAGAACTGAAATATTAAATCTGAATAAAGCATTCAACGGGATACTAATTGTAAATACGACGATTAAATCTATAAGCAAATAATAAAAGGAGAGGGAGAGAGAGAGAGAGAGAGAGAGAGAGAGAGAGAGAGAGAGAGAGAGAGAGAGAGAGAGAGAGAGAGAGAGAGAGAGAGAGAGACAGGGACAGAAAGACAGAGACAGAGAGGAGGGGGTGTGGAGAGGGAAGGTAAGGCAAGAAGAAAGGAAGGAAGAAAGAAGTTGTGGTGTTGATGATGGTCGGGGTTGTGGTGGTGGTGGTGGTGGTGGTGGTTGCTGTGGTGGTGGTGGTGGTGGTGGCTGTGGTGATGATGGTGGTTGTGGTGATAGTGGTGACGATGATGATGGTGGTGGTGGAAGACATGCCAAAGGGAGAGGGGCTAAGATTACAAAAAGCAGAGCAGTGGAAGAAAAAAAAGGAAGTTAGGTGGGGGGGAGAGGGGAGTGAGGGTGGAGAGAGGGGTGAGGAAGGGACGGAGGTGAGTGGGTTGGGGGAGAGGGGAGAGGGGGTGGAGGGAGGTGTGGCGAAAGGAGAGAGATCTGGGGCAGGCTTGCGGATGCAAAAGTTGCTGAAAGTGACGAGACCTGGCGACAAAAGGGGAGAGCATTAACGATCTTGTCCCTCCTGTACAGGGCCTAAAGGGAGACGATAAGTGCTGCGTCCCCTTAGTGTTTGTTGTTGCTTTCGTAGTGCCGTGCTGCGCAGTGTATGTACACCATGAAGTGAAAGTGTGAGTGAGAGGGGGGTTGGGGGGTGGGGGGGGGTAGGGTAGGTGTGTGTTTGTTGTTGTGTTGTCTTCAATTTAACGTCTGTTCACTCTTAGTGATATTAGACGAGGGATGTGGAAAATGAAGAGGAAGTTAAAACAGAGAAGGGAATGGAAAGAGAAAAGAATGATTAGGTAACATGTGTGTTGGTATTTTCATGCAACTAAAAAAAAAAAAAAAAAAAAAAAAAAAAAAAAAAAAAAAAGGGGGGGGGGGGGGATCTTAAACATGAGTAAAAATTTAAATTCAACAAATTGTTAACATGAAATAACTATGAAGTAACTACAACAAATACTCTAATGGGCTGTGCAATAGACATTTAACAATGGCAAAGGCTAATTTTGGATTTTTAAATACTGTTTCCACAGACTGCTCACAAAACGTGGGTAAAAAAGGTTTTACAATTGGACACTCAAATATGATGTGAGTGTTGGAAATATGTTCCCCACAGAGACACCTGACATTTTTACAAAATTTTGTTATAAATGCATTTAATTTTATTCTAAAATATAGTGTATTAACTCTTCTCGTAGTTGCGATACTTAAATGTGTTTGAGAAGGATAACATGAAATAAGGCCATTAGTCTGGCAACTCTTTAAAGATCGTTCCTTGAGTTGATCTGATTCTCTCCACTTACTCCACGATGTTTGTTCTAACAAACGGTATCCCTCCTGTAGAGATAATGGAACATGCAGTTCTGTCGATTCCAAATGATGTCTTGCCCCCCTTTTTGCAGCTCTGTCAGCCCACTCATTTGAAAAACTCCAACGTGCGAAGGTACCCAACAAAAGGAGACAGAAATACCTCTTAAACTTAAAAGGTATATGACATATTTAATTTCAAAAATGATTCTAGATACTTTCTTGGATTTTGGGGATTTGATTGCATACAGTAGTGTGTGTGTGTGGTGTGTGTGGTGTGTGTGTGTGTGTGTGTGTGTGTGTGTGTGTGTGTGTGTGTGTGTGTTGTGTGTGTGTGTGTGTGTGTGTGTGTTGTGTGTTGTTTGTTGTTGTGTGTTTTGTGTTGTGTTGTTTGTTGTTGTGTGTTTTGTGTTGTTTGTGTGTTGTGTTGTTGTGTGTGTTGTGTTGTTGTGTGTTTGCTGTGTTGTGTGTTGTGTGTTGTGTTGTGTTGTTGTGTTGTGTATGTGTTTTGTTGTGTTGTGTTGTGTGTGTGTGTGTGTGTGTGTTGTGTTGTGTTGTTTATGTGTGTTGTGTTGTTTTGTGTTGTGTGTGTTGTTGTTGTGTTTTGTGTTGTGTGTGTGTGATTGCGTGCGTGCGTGCGTGGGTCATCTATTCCTACCAACACAAAATGGCTTAAACCGGAACAACAAGAAAACTTCTAACATTAAGAAATGAAGAGAAACTAAAAATGTCTGTAGGCCATGGTCTACAAAACCAACATAGGAGCCTCACGAGCCCCTCTTTCAAAAGCAAGACCGAAGCATAAAAAAGAAATACGAAATTCAAATTTTTATTTAAAGAGGGTAATAGATTAAGTACAATGACTTTTTTTCATCCAGCTTTCAAAAAGGGAAAAAAGTATAAACACCAAAGCAAAAGCAATGTTGAAAGAAAAAAGATGGAAAGGAAAAGAGTAAAGGAAACGACAAAAGAGAAAATACACCAAGAATATACAAATACATCAAGAACAAGAAGGTAGTAATGTCGTCGCTATCGACGCCGCCAAGTAGTAGTAGTAGTAGTAGTAGTAGTAGTAGTAGTAGTAGTAGTAGTAGTAGTAGTAGTAGTAGTAGTAGGTAGTAGTAGTAGCAGCAGCAGCAGCAGCAGCAGCAGCAGCAGCAGCAAGCAGCAGCAGCAGCAGCAGCAGCAAGCAGCAGTAGTAGTAGTAGTAGTTAGTAGTAGTAGTATAGTAGTAGTAGTAGTAGTAGTAGTAGTAGTAGTAGTAGTACAGCAGAAGCAGTAGTAGTAGTAGCAGTAGTAGTAGTAGTGGTAGTAGTAGTAGTAGTAGCAGCAGCAGCAGCAGCAGCAGCAGCAGCAGCAGCAGCAGCAGCAGCAGCAGCAGCAGCAGCAGCAGCAGTAGTAGCAGTAGTTGTAGAGATAATGATATTAAAAGAGTAAAAGTCCTTCGGATGAGACTATAAACCGATGCCCCGTGTGCGAACGCACGCAGAACATCTTCCGCACACGTTAAATCCTGTTCCGCTTTTCGAAAGAGTAGGCCATTGTGTGCCAGTGGGAACAGGTGACAAAATTTACAAAACCGCATACACACGGGGACTAGATGTTTAGAAAAAGCACATGAGTGCTTATTCCATTATCCTCGATATAAAAAATAAAAAATAAAAGTTATCTGAGCGCTTTGATTTGTTTCTTTACAAGATTCAGCGCTATATAATACCACACATTATTATTATTATTATTATTATTATTAGCATTAAAAGGCAGACCCCCAGCTTCTCTCATTGGCAACAACATCACCGAATCCTCTGGCAGCATGAGAATCCACGAAGTCAGCAGCAGGGCAGTACAGCGAAGACGGAACACATGGAGGCAGGAGGATCATGTCAGTGTCATGTCAGTGCAGCGACTTACACTGTACCCAGTGACACCGACAGGTGAGGCAGGTGAGAAAGGAGTGTGTGAGGGAGGGGGAGGGGTGGGAGGACAGGGGGGTGGGTAGGGGGGTGGGGGGTGTGAGGCAGGGACACACGTTATTACGCTAGGAGCTAGTCATGGATAAATACATCGCATCCCCCACACACCATGTCGTCTTAGACTAACAACGTTTTAATGAGGACTTTTGGCACTTTGCTTATATCATTAAAACCTGACACAGGTATATTTACCTGGCCACGGCGAGAGGGGAAATAAGGTGTGGTGGGGGTGGGGGGTGGGGGGTGGGGGGGGGGGGGAGATAGAGAATAGGGGAAGGAAGGGAAGTTACGGGTGGAGGGGAGGGTGGAGAGGGTTCGGGGGTAGGGTGAGGGGGGGGGGGGGGAGAGGGATTGACGGATCTTTTTTTTTCTTTTAGGTGTTACAGATAAGTATTTATATACTTATTTATTTTATGAGAGAGAGAGAATCTTATTTTCAGAGTTTTCAGAAGGAATAAGAATGGCAACTGGGTTTTTTCTTCGGAAGGGTGGGGGTGGAGGTTATGGGGGGTGGGGTTTGCATCCAGCCTTCTAGAACAGTACTAATTAATAAAATCTAACATATGTAACAAATTGTTTTCGCATAATTCTTCATAAATGTGAGGGAAGAGAGAGAGAAAGATCACAAACACGCGCACACACACACACACACACACACACACACACACACACACACACACACACACACACACACACAGAGAAGGGGGGAGGTGTATATAGCAGAAGAAGAAGACTGTGAGACTGTGGGAATGACATATGTGACAAATTGTTTTCGCATAATTCTTCATAAATGTGAGGGAAGAGAGAGAGAGAGAGAGAGAGAGAGAGAGAGAGAGAGAGAGAGAGAGAGAGAGAGAGAGAGAGAGAGATCACAGACACAGACACAGACACACACACACACACACACACACACACACACACACACACACAGGGGTGGGTGTTGGGGAGGTGTCTATAGCAGAAGAAGACTGTGGTAATAACATATTTAACAAATTGTTTTCACATAAATCTTCATAAATGTGAGGGAAGAGTGAGAGAGAGAGAGAGAGAGAGAGAGAGAGAGAGAGAGAGAGAGAGAGAAAGATCACACATACACACACACACACACACACACACACACACACAACACACACACACACACACACACAGGTGGGGGTTGGGGAGGTGTATATAGCAGAAGAAGAAGACTGTGGGAATAACATATTTAACAAATTGTTTTCACACAATTCTTCATAAATGTGAAGGAAGAGAGAGAGAGAGATAGAGAGAGAGAGAGACAGAGAGAGAGAAAGAACACACACACACACACACACACACACACACACACACACACACACACACACACACACACACACCACACACATACGCATACACACAGAGGAGGGGGAGGTGTATATAGCAGAAGAAGAAGACTGTGGGAATAACATATGTAACAAATTGTTTTCACATAATTCTTCATAAATGTGAAGGAAGAAGAGAGAGAGAGAGAGAGAGAGAGAGAGAGAGAGAGAGAGAGAGAGAGAGAGAGAAGAGAGAGAGAGAGAGAGAGAGAGAAGAGATCACAGACACACACACACACACAGAGGGGAGGGGTGTATATGTAACAAATTGTTTTCACATAATTCTTCATAAATGTGAAGGAAGAGAGAGAGATAGATAGAGAGAGAAAAAGATCACACACACACACACACACACACACACACACACACACACACACACACACACACACACACACACACACACACAGGGGGGTAGGGGGTGGGGGGAGGTGTATATAGCAGAGAGAAGAAGAAGACGATTGCGGGAAAAGCTGTGGCCAGTAATGATCTTTAGTGACCTGAAGGGAGACGCTAATTGCTGCCTTGCCCGATGTGTTTTGTTGCAATGCATAATTCATTTGATACGTGTGTGTGTGTGTGTGTGTGTGTGTGTGTGTGTGTGTGTGTGTGTGTGTGTGTGTGTGTGTGTGTGTGTGTGTGTGTGTGTGTGTGTGTCTGTGTGTTTAAAGTGTGTGTCTGTGTTTTTGTAGTGTGTGTGTGTGTATGTATGTGTGTGCGTGTGTGTGTGTATGTATGTGTCTGTGTGTGTATGTATGTGTCTGTGTGTTTGTATTGTGTGTGTGTGTGTGTGTGTACGTTTGCGTGCGTGTGTGTATGTGTGTGTGCGTGCGTGTGTGTGTGTGTGTGTGTGTGTGTGTGTGTGTACGTGTGTGTGTGTGTGTGAGAGAGAGAGAGAGAGTGTGTGTGTGTGTGTGTGTGTGTGTGTGTGTGTGTGTGTGTGTGTGTGTGTGTGTGTGTGTGTGTGTTGTGTGTGTGTGTGTGTGTGGTGTGTGTGTGTGTGTGTGTGTGTGTGTGTGTGTGTGTGTGTGTGTGTGTGTGAAGTACATAGGTTGATGTCCACGTCGGCAATATTAAAACATTTTGAAATGAAGCAACTCTCTCCTGCAAAAGATGTTTTATTGAAATTGTCTAAGGATTAGAAAGAAAGAAAGAAAGAAAGAAAGAAAGAAAGAAAGAAAGAAAGAAAGAAAGAAGAAAGAAAGAAAGAAAGAAGGAAAGAAAGAAAGAACGAAATGGGAAAAGGAAGTAAGAATGAAGGAAAGAAGGGAGGAAGGAAGGAAGTAAGGGTTATATCTAGCTAGCTAGCTAGCTAGCTGTCTGTCTGTCTGTCTATCTATCTGTCTGTCTATCTAACTATCTATCTATCTGTCTATCTGTCTCTCTGTCTATCTTTTTGTCTTTCTATCTATATGAATTAAGCAAGGGGGGTATCTATCTATCTATCTATCTATCAGCCTGTTTGTCGGTCTGTCTATTAATTTATATGTCTGTCTGTCGATCCACAAATATATCTATCTATCTATCTAATGAATCATTCAACTCAACAGTTAACAAAATAACTTACAAACCAACTAACAATGTAATTGAAAATATAATTGACTTATTGATTCGCCAGTTAACTAAACAATAATGATTAGCTTCATTCAAAAAACCTAATCAGACAATGAAACCAGGAACAAACCGATAAAACACACACACAGACACACAACACACACTACACTACACAAACACACACACCACACACACATACACACTCGCATACACACACTACACACACACGCTTGCACACACACATACACACACAATCGCACACAATCACACACACACACACACACTAATCACACACTTCACACACACAAACACACACACACACTACAAACACACACACACACACAAAACCACCACACACACACACTACACACACTCACTACACACACACTAACACATACACACACAATCCACACACACACACACACACACTACACACACAATCATACACACACACATAGAATCAAAAATCCCAATCAGACAATGAAAGCAGGAAGAAACTCACACAAAAACCCCAACCACAAACAAAACAAACTCAAAAACCCCAACAACAAAAATCCGCACACGAAGTAGTCTCAACGATTGTACATACCACCACTAAACCCATACAATGATCAGATCAGAGAGCCAAGACACTCGTAAATCAAAGCGATAAAACGGCTGTTGTTTTTCTCCTGCCACTACACTCACTCCATCAATAAGTTAGTAAGTGACAACATCTTGGTGGATAATAACAAAAAACAGAAAGCGGACAATCCGAAGAAGAAGAAGAAGCCTGCAACAAGCAAAGAGTGACTGCCTGCTGTATGTAAACTAACCATTACTTGGTGACCTTAGGGGAAGAAAGATTACTGCTGTGTGGCTGTTTGTAGGTGTCAGTGTTGTTCTATCTCTTCTCTGTCTCTCTCTGTGTGTCTTTCTGTCTCTGTCTATCTGTCTGGCTTGTCTGTTTGTCTGTGTCATTGTCTGTCTTTGTCTGTCTGCCTGTGTCTGTGACTGTGTCTGTCGTCTGCGTCTGTCTGTGTCTGTGTCTGTCTGTGTCTGTCTGTCTGTGTCTGGCTTGTCTGTGTCTGTGCCTTTGTCTGTCTGTCTCTGTGTCTCTGTCTGTCTCTCTGTCTCTGTCCCTGTCTCTGTCTCTTCTCTCTCTCTCTCAAAATTGGCAACTGCATACACTGGGGACTGGATGAAAAAAAGCACATGAGTGCTTATTCCATTGTCCTCGAAATAAAATATATCTATGACTATGTCTGTGTGTGAGTGCAGTAATAAGATTTTGTGTGTGTGCGTGCGTGTTTGTACTTGTGTGTGTGTGTGTGTGTGTGTGTGTGTGTGTGTGTGTGTGTGTGTGTGTGGTGTTGTGGTGTGTGTGTGTGTGTGTTGTGTGTGTGTGTGTGTGGGTGTGTGTGTGTGTGTGTGTGTGTGTGTGTGTGTGTGTTGTGTGTGTGTGAAATGCAAATATCGAAAAGTTCTCCTGACGCTCTCAAAATTCATAAGATTTGCAGGTATTTATTAAAATTTCAATTGTCTTTCATATGTGTAGATTATGTCTTTTAAAGAAATGTGTATACTTAAAAATAGTATTGAGTCATTAATACTGTTTGCTTATCATTATGCGATGAACTCTTGCTTTTCAGTTACTGTTAGTATTCATGTTATATTTGGTAATCGTATTTTTTTCAAAACAATTAACAAGTTTCTTTTCCCTCGACTTGCCAGATCTTTACATGCAGTTGTAAAACTAAGCTTTGTAGAAAAACAGATTCCTAAATATTTATATATATTAATCGCAGGCATGACTTCTCCATTGTACAGCCATTTTTCGTGAGCAGCTAAATAACCACCTTTTCTGAATACAACAATATTACTCTTATTCAGATTAACCTTAAGATCAAGTGCTTTTGCAGCACTGCTTAAGCTATTCAAATGCTGCTGTAAGCCTACAACAGTTTCAGATAGCAGGATGACATCATCAGCAAGCAGAAGAATAAACAATTCTGTGAAATCTCGGGGGAAAGTAGCACCATGTTTACCCTTATTAATGACTTCTATGGCTAACTCCTTAATGAAAACAGAAAACAAAAGAGGGCTACATACATCACCCTGTTTGACCCCCGTGGTGCAGTATATTATGTCCGTCAGCTTAGATCCACATCTTATTCTGCTTTTGACATTCTGATACATGGCTCTCAAACAACGTAATAATTTACCCTTCACACCATTTTTCAGGAGAATAGGCCATAACAAGTTAGAGAGAGAGACAGAGACAGATAGAGGGAAGAGAGAGAGAGAGAGAGAGAGAGAGAGAGAGAAGACAGAGAGAGGGGGGATTAAAAAAAAAATTATTCTTATATCCAGGATAATGGAATAAGCACTTACTTGCTTTTTTACAGCAAGTCCCCGTGTGTATGCGGTTTTGTAAATTCTGTCATCTGTTCCCACCGGCACACAATGGCCTACTCTTACGAAAAGCGGAAGAGGATTTAACTTGTGCGCAAGATGTTTTGCGTGCGTTGGCACACGGGGCCTCGGTTTATAGTCTCATCCGAAGGACTTTGGGGGAGAAACGGGGGGGAGGGGGGGAGGTGATGAGAGGAAGGAGGACGGAGGAAGACAGAGCAATGCAGTGTTGCAGAAGTGCAGAAGGAAAAGTCTGGCAGCGAAAGAGAGTGGCCTTTAACGATCTCTGGTGACCTGAGGGGAGGAGATGATCGCTGAATGCCTGCAGTCAGTGTTCTCTCCCTTCCCACTCCCTCCCTCCCTCCCTCCCTCCCCTTCGCCCTTTCTTTCTCTCTCTCTCTCTCTCTCTCTCTCTCTCTCTCTCTCTCTCCCTCTCTCTCTGTCTCGTCCCTCTTCTTCTTCATCTCTCTCCCCTCTCTCTCTCTGCTCTGTCTCACTTCTCTCTCTCATCTTCTCTCTCTCTCTCTCTCTCTCTCTCTCTCTCTCCTTCTCTCTCCTCTCTCTCTCTCCTCTCACCCCCCCTCTGTCTCTTCTCTCTCCTCTCTGTCTCTGTCTCTGTCTCTGTCTGTCTCTGTCTCTCTCTGTCTGTCTGTCTGTCTCTCTGTGTCTCTCTGTCTCTCTCTGTCTCTCTCTGTCTCTCTGTCTGTCTCTCTGTCTCTCTCTGTCTCTCTGTCTTCTGTCTGTCTCTCTCCTCTCTCGTCTCTGTCTGTCTGTCTCTGTCTCTCTGTCTCTTTGTCCCCTCTCTGTCTGTGTCTCTCTGTATGTCTCTATGTCTGTCTCTGTGTCGTCTCTCGTCTCTTTGTCTCTCTCTGTCTGTTCTCTCTGTCTGTCTCTGTGTCTGTCTGTCTCTCTGTCTCTCTGTCTGTCTCTCTCTCTCTCTGTCGCTCTCTCTCTCTCTTTCTCTCTCTCTCTCTTTCACTTTGTTTCTTCACCTGTATGTCTTCCTCTCTGTCTGTATCATCTCTCTCAGTGTCTCAACGTCTGTCTCTGTGATGCATAAACGAATTTAAAACAAAATATTCAAACGAAAGAACAAAGAGAGATTTTTTTATTTAAAAAGGTAAATGAAAAATCCCTCGGGGTGGAAAAACCCAAACGAAACCACAAAAAACAACAACCAAAACAAAAACCAAAAAAAAACCCGAACATCCCCCAAGACGAAATAAAACAACCACCCCCACCCTACCACCCCCACCCTACCACCCCCACCCAACACAACACACACACACACAAACAACATCAACACACACCACCATCATCACCACCACCACCACTACTACCTTACCCCACCAACCCTCCCCCTTTCCTCCTCCACCTCCCCCTTCCTCCACACCCCCCACCCCCACCCAACCCACACCCCCATCCACCCTCCTTCTCCCCAACCCCTAACCCCCAACCCCTCCAAACACCCCCCCACCCCCCACCCCCCCAAAAAACCACCAAAAAACCCCGACTCCCCGAACTCATCACTAAATAATACCGAAGACAAAGACAAACACAAAGCGAAAACAGAGGATTCGCATCTGCTTGCCATACATACACACATACATACTCGCAGCAGCCCTAAGCATCGCCGCCCTCTGTAATCAGAACGGCTTCGGAGAGCGTCCACGTCAACGTCAACACGGGCTGAAGAACTGGGTTAACTACGCTAATGATAATAATATAGGGAAGTCGTCGGGTGGGCAGGGAATTCCCAGAAACCGGGTCGGGTTTTTTTCTTCTAAGGCTTGATTGATAGACAAGAAAAGAACAAAGAAAAAGAGAAGAAAAAAAAGAAAGAGAGAAAGAAAAAAGATAGATAGATGGATAGATAGATAAATAGATAGATGGATAGATGGATGGATGGATGGATAGATAGATAGATAGATAGATAGATAGATAGATAGATAGATAGATAGATAGATAGATAGATAGATAGATAGATGGATGGATGGATGGATGGATGGATGGATGGATGGATGGATGGATGGATGGATGGATGGATAGATGGATGGATGGATGGATGGATGGATGGATGGATGGATAGATAGATAGATAGATAGATAGATAGATAGATAGATAGATAGATAGATAGATAGATAGATAGATAGATAGATAGATAGATAGATAGATAGATAGATAGAAAGGCGGTACAAAACTATTTACGTGAGCAAGAACTGTCGAGAAACAGTTCACACACACACACACACACACACACACACACACACACACACTCACACACACACACACACACTCACACACACACACACACACACACACACACAACACACACACACACACACACACACACACACACACACCTAGCAAAACCAACAATAATAACGATAATAACAACAATAGAAAACATTAAAAATGTATCAGACACGCACACAGGCAAGCAAGCGCACACACGTACTAAGAAACCAACCAAGATCAGAAGAAGAAGAAAATAAACTTTGTGGGAGTAGGAGGGAGTGTGGGGGGGGGGGGGAGGGTGGAGGGGGCCGGGAGGGAAGGTAAGGGAGCAATGATGGACGAGAAAAAGAAATGTGTCAAGGCGATGGTCTAATGGCACACCAAAAAATAGTGGGACAAAATTAAAGAACAGACATTTTGCTTCTAGACAACTTGATGATGGATAAGTGCTCAATACTATGTGACAGACTTATTTTGAGGGTGTGTTTTCTCTCTCTCTCTCTCTCTCTCTCTCTCTCTCTCTCTCTCTCTCTCTCTCTCTCTCTCTCTCTCTCTCTCTCTCTCTCTCTCTCTCTCTCTCTCTCTCTCTCTGTCTGTCTGTCTGTCTGTCTGTCTGTCTGTCTGTCTGTCTGTCTAGTTAGTCTGTCTAGTCTGTCTGTCTAGTCTGTCTGTCTATGCGTTGAGTGTGTTCACATGTGGTATTTTTAGTAAGGTTGGGGTTTTTTTTTTCGGTGTGTGTGGGTTTTTTTAAGACTACGTTTCAGTGTCTCTGTCTGTCTGTCTGTCTGTCTGTCTGCCTGTCCGTTTGTCTGTCTGTCTGTCTGTCTATGCGTTGAGTGCGTTCACATGTGTTTTAGTAAGGTTGTTTTTTGTTGTTGTTTTTTTTTTTAAACTACATTTCAGTGTCTCTGTCTGTCTGTCTGTTTGTTTGTCTGTCTGTCTGTCTGTCCGTTTTTCTGTCTGTCTGTCTGTCTGCATGTGTTGAGTGCGTTCACATGTATGTGAGTGTCTTTATCTGTTGTTGTTGTTGTTGTTGTTGTTGTTGTTGTTGTTGTTGTTGTTGTTGTTGTTGTTGTTGTTTTTTGTTACTACATTTCAATGTTTTCATATCCCCATGTGTGTCCTATCTTTTGATGTTATCGTTCTGGGGCTGGGGTTTTTTATTATGATTATTCTGTGTTTCTTCTCCTTTCCTTACCCATTGCTTTTTTCTTTAAGAGTGTTTCTTTCTGTCGCTTGCGCTCGCGTGTGTGTGTATGTGTGTGCCTGTGTGTGTGTGTGTGTATGTGTGTGTGTGTGTGTGTGTGTGTGTGTGTGTGTGTGTGTGTGTGTGTGTGTGCGTGCGTGTGTGTGCGTGTGTCGTGTGTGTGTGTGTGTGTGTGTGTGTGTGTGTGCGTGTGTCGTGTGTGTGTGTGTTTGTGTGTGTGTGTGCGTGTGTCGTGTGTGTGTGTGTTTGTGTGTAAATGTGTGTGTATGTGTGTATATGTGTGTGTATGTGTGTGTATGTGTGTATGTGTGTGTTTATATATGTATGTAGGTGCGTGCGTTCGTGCAAGCGAGCGCGCGTTCGAGCGTGCGTGTGTGTGCGTGCGTATGGAATGCATGCGTGTATGTGCTCCACATCACCAAAATATACTATTTAAAACCAAACCTTCAAATTTCTTTTCACTTCAGCAAAAAATACCATTCATATTTTACCCAACGACACATAGAGGTTTTGGGGAAAAAATAATAAATGAAACAGCAAAGAAAAAGAAAGAAAGGATAAGCTCCCTGTGGACTTTCGACCCTGGGGATGAGACATAACGAGTCTGGGTATGGCTGTGGCGGGGAGATTGGGATGAGCGGCGTGCGAACAGCAGGACTGAGGACGTCACAGAAGATGAGGCAGCATAAAAAGAAGACAGAAAAAGAAAAGAAAATGAAAAAAACCCACCACAAAAAAGGAAACCATTCCAAAGTTATTATCAGAGACCGGAACATTATGTCAGAATGGCTGAGCCCTTTTGGAATGCTTTTCAGGGAAGAAAGTGCATAGCAAGCATTATTTTCCATTCTCCCTTCAAAACTGTTTGCCTCCCCTTTCTTCTTCCAGCTGTTTGTTCAAAAATAAAAGAAGAAAAGAATCGGGAAAGGGATGGTGGTGGTGGTGGTGGTGGTGGTGGTGGTGATGGTGGTGGTGGAAGGAGGAGGGGAGGAGTGAGAAGGGAAATTGTTAAGGAGAGAGAGAGGGGGAGCGAAAAGAGAGGGAGGGAGACAGAGAGACATACATAAAGACAGGGAGAAATAGAGAGACAGAGAGAGACACAGGGAGAGACACGAACAGAGACACAGAGAGAGACAGACAGGCAGACAGACAGACAAACAGACAGACAAACAGACAGAGAGAGACAGAAAGAGGCAGAGAGACACACACAGAGACACACACAGAGACACAGAGAGACACACAGACACACAGACAGAGAGACAGAGAGAGGGGATGGGATAGCCTGGTTGGTTTTAACATTGCGCATTGCGATCTGCTGACCCGGGTTCGAATCCCATTCACGGCGATTTTTCCTCCTGGAGTTAACATCAGTGCTGACTTCACTGTCCCCAAAAGTCCTGCGGATGAGACTACAAACCAATGTCCCGTGTGGGAACGCACGTAGGGCATCTTGAGCACACGTTAAAAACCCGTTCCGCTTTTCGGAAGAGTAGACCACTGTGTGCCGGTGGGACCGGATGACAAAATTTACAAAACGCATGAAGTCGGGGACTGGAAGCAAAAAAAAAGCACACGAGTGCAAATTGTGATAGATAATTAATGACGATGCATACTAAACATATAAAAGGACCTGGTGCTACGCGTATTAATGATCTTCAAACAAAATGGGATGTGTGCAGGCCTCTGTTTGGCATATTTTGAATATGGTGTTTATCCTCTGATTGCCATGTTTTGGATGTTATGTGCGTACAATATTGGCTATAGAGTGTTAACTTGTTTTAATGGTTCCTTGCTATCATTCCGTCTCATTAATGGGCAAACTGATTACCCTTGTTTACATACATGCATACACACGCACGCACGCACGCACACACACACACACACGTGCACGCGCGCGCACGCACACACACACACATACGTGCACGCGCGCGCACGCAAACATACATACACACACACACCTGTGCATACACACATACACGCACGCAAGCACGCACGCGCATACACACTCAGTGATTAAGCTTGGGGGGTTTCTTCATTCAACTTTCTTGTTTTTTGATTTTATTGGTGTTTTCTATAGTTGTGTCATGCGAATAATTAGCTATGTGCACATCCCGCGCGCGCGTGCGCGCGCACACACACACAAACACATAAACACACACTCACTCCCACATTCCCGTCTGATATTACTAATTGGAAGGACGTTAAAGTGAAGAACTAATACACACACACACACTCACACACACACACACACACACACACACACACACACACACACACACAACGCACGCACACACACACACACACACACACACACACACACACACACAAACATACACACGCACGAACGCGTGCGTGCACACACAAAACATACGCACGCACGAACGCGTGCGTGCACACACACACACACACACACAAAAAAAACATACGCACGCACGAACGCGTGCATGCGCGCACACACACACACACACACACACACACACACACACACCACACACGCACACACACACAGAGCAAGCATCTTCGAAGGAAAAATCCAAACCAAACCAAACCGTACACTAAATCATTCCTTTATTGAAAGCAGTCTTGTTACTTTCCCTTTCTTCTAGCAATAAATATGCAGACGAACAAACAGAGTTGGAGCTTGGTTGGGCAGTATTCACATCCCAGTAAACATTTAAAAGGACAGGCAGGGGGAAGAGTAGTGGATAGTCGGGGGGTGGGGTGGATGGGTAGAAGAGAAGGCTTCAGGAGGGAGAGAGAGAGGGGGGGATGGGGTAGAGAGAGAGAGAGAGAGAGAGAGAGCGAGAGAGAGAGAGAGAGAGAAGAGAGAGCGAGAGAGAGAGAGAGGGGGGGGGTAGAGAGAAAAAGAGAGAGAGAGAGAGAGAGAGAGAGAGAGAGAGAGAGAGAGAGGGGGGGGGGGGGGGGAAGAAGAAGAAGGATTTGAAGGCTTCCAGTTCCTTCCATTTCTCTGATTCCAGGGCAACGAGGGGTCAAGGCCACTAAAGAAGCAAAGGATTATGGGGGAACAGGAAAGCGGCCATTTGGGTTTTTTTGCAGTCGATTGGTAGGCTTAACAACTGTGTGAGATCGTAATCGAATTGATCATTATCTTCTTGTTGTTTCTCTCTCTCTCGCGCTCGCTCGCTCTCTCCCCCCCCCTCTCTCTCTCTCTCTCTCTCTCTCTCTCTCTCTCTCTCTCTCTCTCCTCTCTCTCTCTCTCTTGGTTTTCTTTGTTGAGTTTTTGCCTTTCTTTGGCGTCCATTGTTTATGGAGATGAATTTTGTTCTGTTCCTTGCAATTATTTGTTCTTGGGGAGAGTGGGAGGGTGAAAGGGACAGAATGGTGTATGGATGGACAGGACTTGATGCTGCTCTGAATCTGAATGAAGCGAAAATGATGTGTCTTAAAGAAACTGGGGTGTGTTGTGTTGTGTGGTGTGGTCGGTGTGGGTGGTGTGTGTGTGTTGTGTGTGTGTGTTGTGTTTACTTTAATTTTGGGTGGGCATGCAGTGTGTGTGTATGTAATTGCATGTTTGTATGTGTGTGTGTTTACTTGTGTGTGTGCGTGTGCGTGCGTGCGTGCGCGCTTTCTTGTGCACATGTGTGCGCGAGCAAGCGTGTGTGTGTGGTGTGTGTGTGGTGTGTGTGCGTGTGTGCGTGTGTGTGTGTGTTTACTTGTGTGTGTGTTTACTTATGTGCGTGCGTGCGTGCATGCGCGCTTGCTTGTGTTCATGTGTGCGTGAGCGTGTGTTTATGTATGTGTGTGTGCGTGTATATGTGTGTGTGCGTGCGTGCTTGTTTGCTTGCTTACTTGCTTGTATACATGCGTGCGCGAGCGCGTGTGTTTGTATATATATGTACATATGTATGTATGTATGTATGTATGTATGTATGTATGTATGTATCTATATATATATATATATATATATATATATATATATATATATATATATATATATATATATATATATATATATATGTGCGCGCATGTGCGTGTATGTGCATGTGCGCGAGCGCCGCGCGCGCGTGTGTGCGTGCGTGCGTGCACCCTCGCTATGATTATTCGTGTGGTCTTTCTGGAAAAGGACTGATAGGACACTAGTAGGCCCCTGGGATGACCACACGAGGAGTGAGTGGCAAGAGACAACAGCGGCCAGTGCAACCTCGCTGATTTTCCTAACATCCCCCCCCCCCCCGCCCCCCCCCCCCCCCCCCCCCCCCCCCCCCCCCATCCCATCAAAAACACAGGGGATCGGTCTCCAACTCCTCCATCTATTTTCTTCAGTTTTGGGGTGGTTTTTTCTCTTTGTATGTCTCCTGTCAAGTGTTCATAGTCAAGCCTGTTCTCTGTCTGTTTTGTTTTGTTTTGGTGGGTTGTTTGTTGTTGTGTTGGTTGTTTTGTTGTTGTTGTTGTTGTTGTTTTGGGGGGGGCTTTTTATTTATTTTTTGGGGGGTGGGAGTCCCTTGCATTGCAGGTTATATTCTCTCGCAAAAAAATGTACATCTCCATCAATACAACATGTTCAATTTCATGTTGCGGTATGTAGCGTGTTGATATTGTGATTTTTACTACACATATCAAAAGTATCAATTATGCTGCAGGGATATGTTTTTGTTTACAGTGCAAAGAAAAAAGGATGTAGAAATAGAGTGATCTTCAGTTTCTTCATTAGTACTAGAACAAAAAACAACAGAATAACAACAACCAAAACAACGAAAGTCCAGTGGGGTGTTGTTGTTTTTTTTAAGAAAAAGGTATTGTTGCAATTGAAACAAAACTTTAAGCAAAGATGTCTTCGTCGAAGTAGACAGTAAATGTGTACAGTTACTTGGTGTTTTAGGGGTAGAAGGGGGGGGGCGGTGGTAGATGCTAATTTACACTAAATAACAGCAAAGCATTGAAAGCCAAGAGCGAGAGGGGGAGGGGAGAGGAAGCCAGCGGAGCCGTGATATATATATATATATATATATATATATATATATATATATATATATATATATATATATATATATATATATATATATATATATATATATATAAAACTGTTTGGTTTGGTTTTGCTTTGTTTTCTTTTCTTTTACTCTCTCTCTCTTCTCCTCTCTCTCTTCTCTCTCTTCTCTTTTCTCTCTCTCTCTCTCTTCTCTCTCTCTCTCTTCTCTCTCTCTCTCTCTCGCGCGCGCGCGCGCGCACGAACGAACGAACAAACGAACGAACGATTTAGAAGAAGAAAAGTGTGTCTGTAATCCCTGTCTGGACAAATCTCTATCCCCACACCCTCCTCTGCTCCCCCCCCCCCACCCCACGTTCTTCCTCCCTCCCTGCCCCCCCCCCCCCCCCCCCGCACCCCCTCCCAGCTGTCTTCATTCCCCCAAAAGCCTTCTCCCCGCCCACCCCCCACCCCCACCACTACCACCCACGGGGTCGATCACATTTGTTGAGAGAAAAAGTATATGAACAATAAAAAATAAAAAAAAGGTAAAGGAGTCCCATAACCTATAAGGTCGTGGGGGAGCGAGGCGTCAGAGACCTCACTTCTCTAGGGCCAGCATATTGAGGGCAGCGGCGCCCATCTCCTCTCCCTCGCTGCTTTACCTTCCCTGACCCTAAAGAGGGCAGGTACCCATTTTACAGCTGGGTGAACTGGGGGAACTGTACTGAAGCCAAGGCGCGCAAACGGTCACCCATCCAACTGGTAACCACGCTCGACGCTGCTTAACTTGGCTGGGGGAAAGCGAGTGCTCCGACCACTGAGCTATCCCGTCCCCTTATGAACAATACATGTTTAAATACATCATAAAAATTTAACATACGAGTAAATAACGGAAAGAAAGAAATGGGGCAAGTCAATAATGAAGCAAATGAAAGAAGAAAACATGAATGAAAATGAAGCGTAAATCTATACAAAGATAAAAAAAAAGGACAAAAGTTTGCTGAATACATCAATAGCGAAATAGGTTGGTTTTTATCTAATTATTAGAAAACTGGGAAAATATATCAATTCTTGCAACTACCTAGCTACCTACCTAACTAAATAACTAGCTAGCTAACTAGCTGGATGGCTAGCTAGTTAACTAAATTTTTTTAAAACTCGTAGTAGCAAGATGTGGTGGTGGTGGTGGTGGTGGTGGTGGTGGTGGTGGTGGTGGTGGTGGTGGTGGTGGGGAAGCAGAAGAAGGACAACAACAACAACAACAACAACGACAACGACAACAACAACAACAAGGAGAGAGAGAGAGAGAGACAGAGACAGAAACAGAGACAGACAGACAGAGAAAGCAGACTCACAAGCACACAATGACTCGATAAACAGATAGACAGATAGATAGATAGACAAACACAGAAAGACAGACAGTTGGCCCAGAGGAGAGAGAGAGAGAGAGAGAGAGAGAAGAGAGAGAGAGAGAGAGAGAGAGAGAGAGAGAGGAGAGAAGAGAGAAGAGAGAGAGAGAGAGAGAGAGAAGAGAGAGAGAGAGAAGAGAGAGAGAGAGAGGATTAAAGGTCTAGAGAGCGGAACAAAGACAGAGAAAAGGAAACACGAGTGGAAAAAGACAGACAGACAGACAGACACAGACAGACAGACAGACAGACTGTCTAACAAAGAATGATAGAGAGAGGGAGAGGGGGGCGGCGGGGAAAAAGAGACAGACCCAGAGAGAGTCAGATAGCTATAAAGACAGGCGAACAAGAGAGAGACAGAG
>CM054152.1:22283089-22303089 GCA_028751875.1 Rapana venosa | reverse complement strand
TCTCTCCGTGCCACTTTCGTAGAGACTCTCTGCGTGCCACTTTCATAGACAGCTAGCTCTCTGCGTGCCCAATAATAATAATAATAATAATAATAATAATAAATAATAATAATAATAATAATAAATGGAATTTATATAGCGCTGTATCTTGCGCAGACAAATCAAAGCGCTTGCACTCAACTCATTCTTACACAGTCATGCAACCATGCATGTGCACGCACGCGCGCATGTGCGCGCGCACACACACACACAACCATCCGCGCGCATGCACGCACACGCACACACACACACATCACAGCCTCAGGGTGTGTATGTAAGGGAGGAGGGAAGGGAATCAGGTATGTGTGTATGTGTTTGTGTGTGTGTGTGTGTGCGTGCGTGCGTGTATGTGTGCGTGTGTCTGTGTCTGTGTGTATGTGTTTGTGTGTGTGTGTGTGTGTGTGTGTGTGTGTGTGTGTGTGGTGTGTGTGTGTGTGTGTGTGTGTGTGTGTGTGTGTGTGTGTGTGTGTGTGTGTAGACCCACCGACAGACAGACAGACACAGATACAGACAGAGACACAGACAGAGACACAGACACAGACACATACACACACAGACACAAAGTGAGAGACAGAGAGGCGGTAGAAAATGGATTGAGGGCAATGATGAACAGGATGGTCGAACGGCAGTGACAAGTCAGACACGGGACTGTGTCGCAACTCCCCTCAGTTCTGACTCCCCTCAGTCCTGACTCCCCTCAGTTCTGACTCCCCTCAGTCCTGACTCCCCTTCAGTTCTGACTCCCCTCAGTCCTGACTCCCCTCAGTTCTGACTCCCCCTCAGTTCTGACTCCCCCTCAGTTCAGACTCCCCCTCAGTTCTGACTCCCCTCAGTCCTGACTCCCCTCAGTCCTGACTCCCCCAGTTCTGACTCCCCCTCAGTTCTGACTCCCCCTCAGTTCTGACTACCCCTCAGTTCTGACTACCCCTCAGTTCTGACTCCCCTCCCTTGACAAGCAAAAGTCTTACAGATGAGGAGCCGATGGAGGAGAGAAGGCAGGCTGGTTGTTATGTATGCCAAAGTGTATGCTGGGTGTTATGCATGCCAAAGGGTAGGTTGGGTGTTATGTTAAAGGGCAGGTTGGTTGTTATGTTAAAGGGCAGGTTGGTTGTTATGTTAAAGGACAGGTTGGTTGTTATGTTAAAGGGTAGGTTGGTCATTATGTTAGAGGACAGGTTGCTTGTTATGTTAAAGGGCAGGTTGGTTGTTATGTTAAAGGACAGGTTGGTTGTTATGCTAAAAAGCAGGTTGGTTGTTATGTTAAAGGACAGGTTGGTTGTTATGTTAGAGGACAGGTTGCTTGTTATGTATGTCAAAGGGCAGGTTGGTTGTCATGCTAAAAAGCAGGTTGGTTGTTATGTTAAAGGACAGGTTGGTTGTTATGTTAATATAAAGGACATGTTGGTTGTTATGCTAATATAAAGGGCAGGTTGGTTGTTATGTTAATATAAAGGACATGTTGGTTGTCATGCTAATATAAAGGGCAGGTTGGTTGTTATGTTAATATAAAGGACATGTTGGTTGTTATGCTAATATAAAGGGCAGGTGGTTGTTATCCTAATATAAAAGGCAGGTTCGCTGTTATGTTAATATAGAGGGCAGGTTGGTTATGTTAAAGAGCAGGCTGGTTGCTATGCTAATATAAAGGGCAGGCTGGTTGTTATGCTAATATAAAGGGCAGGTTGGTTGTTATGCTAATATAAAGGGCAGGCTGGTTGTTATGCTAATATAAAGGGCAGGTTGGTTGTTAAGCTAATATAAAGGCAGGTTGGTTGTTATGCTAATATAAAGGGCAGGTTGGTTGTTATGCTAATATAAAGGGCAGGATGGTTGTTATGCTAATATAAAGGGCAGGCTGGTTGTTATGCTAATATAAAGGGCAAGTTGGTTGTTATGCTAATATAAAGGGCAGGTTGGTTGTTATGCTAATATAAAGGGCAGGTTGGTTGTTATGCTAATATAAAGGGCAGGCTGGTTGTTATGCTAATATAAAGGGCAGGTTGGTTGTTATGCTAATATAAAGGGCAGGCTGGTTGTTATGCTAATATAAAGGGCAGGTTGGTTGTTATGCTAATATAAAGGGCAGGCTGGTTGTTATGCTAATATAAAGGGCAGGTTGGTTGTTATGCTAATATAAAGGCAGGCTGGTTGTTATGCTAATATAAAGGGCAGGTTGGTTGTTATGCTAATATAAAGGGCAGGCTGGTTGTTATGCTAATATAAAGGGCAGGCTGGTTGTTATGCTAATATAAAGGGCAGGTTGGTTGTTATGCTAATACAAAGGGCAGGCTGGTTGTTATGCTAATATAAAGGGCAGGTTGGTTGTTATGCTAATACAAAGGGCAGGCTGGTTGTTATGCTAATATAAAGGGCAGGTTGGTTGTTATGCTAATATAAAGGGCAGGTTGGTTGTTATGCTAATATAAAGGGCAGGATGGTTGTTATGTTAATATAAAGGGCGGGTTGGTTGTTATGCTAATATAAAGGGCAGGTTGGTTGTTATGCTAATATAAAGGGCAGGTTGGTTGTTATGCTAATATAAAGGGCAGGTTGGTTGTTATGCTAATATAAAGGGCAGGTTGGTTGTTATGCTAATATAAAGGGCAGGCTGGTTGTTATGCTAATATAAAGGGCAGGTTGGTTGTTATGCTAATATAAAGGGCAGGCTGGTTGTTATGTTAATATAAAGGGCAGGTTGGTTGTTATGCTAATATAAAGGGCAGGTTGGTTGTTATGCTAATATAAAGGGCAGGCTGGTTGTTATGCTAATATAAAGGGCAGGTTGGTTGTTATGTTAAAGGGCAGTTTGGTTGTTATGTTAAAGGACAGGTTGGTTGTTATGTTATAGGGCAGGTTGGTTGTTATGTTAATATAAAGGGCAGGTTGGTTGTTATAGTAGAGGACAGGCTGGTTGTTATGTTATAGAGTATGCTGCTTATTATGTTAAAGGACAGGCTGGTTGTTATGTTAAAGGGCAGGTTGGTTGTTATGCCTAAGGGCAGGTTGGTTGTTATGTTAAAGGGTATGTTGGTTATTATGTTAATGGGCTGGTTGGTTGTTATGTTAAAGGGAAGGTTGGTTGTTATGTTAAAGGGCAGGATGGTTGTTATGCTAATATGAAGGACAGGTTGGTAGTTATGTTAATATAAAGGGCAGGTTGGTTGTTATGCTAATATAAAGGGCAGGTTGGTTGTTATGCTAATATAAAGGGCAGGTTCGCTGTTGTGTTAATATAGAGGGCAGGTTGGTTGTTATGTTAATGTAAAGGGCAGGCTGGTTGCTATTTTAATAGAAAGGGCAGGTTGGTTGTTATGTTAAAGGGCAGGCTGGTTGCTATGTTAATAGAAAGGGCAGGTTGGTTGCTATGTTAAAGGGCAGGTTGGCTGCTATGCTAATAGAAAGGGCAGGTTGGTTGCTATGTTAAAGGGCAGGTTGGTTGCTATGTTAATAGAAAGGGCAGGTTGGTTGCTATGCTAATAGAAAGGGCAGGCTGGTTGCTATTTTTAAGGGTAGTTGGTTGTTATGTTAAAGGACAAGTTGGTTGTAGTAATAGCAGCAGCAGCAGCACTAGTAGTAGTAGTATAGTAGTAGTAGTAGTAGTAGTAGTAGTAGTAGTAGTAGTAGTAGTAGTAGTAGTAGTAGTAGTAGTAGTAGTAGTAGTTCTTGTTCTTGTTCTTGTTCTTGTTGTTCTTGTTCTTGTTTTTGTTCAGCATCAATCAAGCCAGAGAGATACACCCACCTGCCGTGTTACACTAAAATCTCAAATAAACGTCGGAACACTACCTCCACCTTTCCCACACCACAAACACTACCTCCTCCTCCTCATCCTCTTACTCCTACTCCTCCTCTTCTTCTTCTGCTTATTCTTCCTCCTCCTCTTCCGCCTCCTTCTCTTCCTCTTCCTCCTCCTCATTCTCTTCCTCCTCTTCCTCTCTCTCCTCTTCCTCCTCCTCCTCTCCTCCTCTTCCTCCTCCTTCTCCTCCTCTTCCTCCTTCTCTCTTCCTCTCCTCCTCTCTTTCTTCTTCCTCCTCCTTCTCCTCCTCTTCCTCCTCCTTCTCCTCCTCCTTCTCCTCCTCTTCCTCCTCCTCCTCCTCCTCTTCCGCCTCGCTATCAGCCAGCTAACCAGCGAGCTACAAATGATCCTTGCTTTTTGGATTAAAAGGGAGACAGAGAGAGAAAAATTGAACAAAAAACCCAACCACCATTAGTACCAAGGCTGGGAGAGAGAGAGAGAGAGAGAGAGAGGAGAGAGAGAGAGAGAGAGAGAGAGAGAGAGAGAGAGAGAGAGAGAGAGAGAGAGAGAGGAGAGCGAGAGGAGCGAAGAGAAGAGGGAGGGAGAGAGAGGGGGGGAGAGAGAGAGGGAGAGGGATGGAGGGAGGAAGACAGACAGACAGACAGAGGGAAAGTCAGAGACAGAGAGAGAGAGGGAGAGAGAGAGGGGGGGAGACAGACAGTCAGTGAGAGATGAAGGGAGAGAGAGGGGGAGACAGAGAGGGGGAGAGACAGAGAGAGACAGACAGACAAGCAGACAGAAAGACAGAGAGACAGAGACAGACAGAGACATAGAGACAGACATAGAGACAGACAGAGAGAAAGAGATACATAGAGACACACACACAGAAATAGAGAGAGAGAGAGAAAAGAGAGAGAGTGAGAGATAGAGACACAAAGACAGAGATAGACAGACAGATAGACACAGAGAGAGAGCGAGAGAGACACACACAGAGAGATAGACAGACAGACAAACAGACACAAACAGGTGGACAGAGAGACACAGACACAAACAGAAAGACAGACAATTACAGAGATAGAGAGAGGGGGTAGGAGCAGGAATTTATTTTGTTAATTTATTTATTCTTTTATATCGAGGATAATGGGATAAGCACTCAGGTGCTTTTTTTTACATCCAGTCCCCGTGTGTATGGGGTTTTGTCAATTTTGTCATCTGTTTCCACCGGCACACAATGGCCTACTCTTTCGAAAAGCGGAACAGGATTTAACGTGTGCGCAAGATGTTCTGCAATGGGCCTCGGTTTATAGTCTCATCCGAAGGACTTGAATAAATCAGATTAGAGGGAATAAATTAGAGGAATAAATCAGATTAGAGGGTTTGGCAACAACAAAAAAGTCGGTTTTGGGTGGTTGTAAGGTAGCTGGTGTGTTTCCATAAGAGGCATCCCAGAATCTCTCGGAGGTCCTCCACCCCCCACCTCCCCACCCCACACCCCCACCCCCACACCCCCTCCATCGATCACTCGCCCTGTCCTCGCCTGATGCCAGACAAGGCCTAATGAGAACCCATCCACCCTCTCTCCGTAACTGGAAGACCCTCGTCACCCTCACCTCCTCATCACTTCCCTTCCCTCCTCTCTCAATTTCTTCGTTGATTCCTCTCTTTTGTGTGTGTGTGGGTGTGGTGGGTGGGGTGGAGGTGTGGTGGGGGTGGGGGGAGGGGTGTGGTGGAGGAGGGGTTGGATGGTGTGATGGGGGATGGGTGGTGGGTGGGGGTGTGGGGTGGGTGGTGGTGGTGGGTGGTGGTGGATGGTGGTGTGTGGGGAGGGGGAATGGATGGGTGGGTGTTGGGTGTGTTGTGTGTTTGTGTGTGTGGGTGTCTGTCTGTCATTCTGTTTGTCTGTCTGTCATTTTGTCTGTCTGTTTGTCTGTCTGTCTGTCTGTATGAATGTATGTATGTATGTATGTCGGTCTGTTTGTCTGTTTGTTTGTCTGTGTGCGTTCTTTTTTGTATTTAACGTCTCTTCACTAGTAAAAGTGATATTAGACGGTTGTGTGTGTATGTGGTGTGTGTGTGTGTGTGTGTGTGTGTGTGTGTGTGTGTGTGTGTGTGTGTGTGTGTGTTGTGTGTGTGTGTGTGTGTGTGTGTGTGTGTGTGTGTGTGTGTGTGGTGTGTGTGGTGTGTATTTTTAGAATAGGTTTGCCTGTTTTTGTCAAGCTGTATCTCTGACTTTCTGTGTGTCTGTGTGTCTGTGTTTTTGTGTTTGTCTGTCTGTCTGTCAGCGCCATCAGGGTAATCCTCCTCCTCCTCCTCCTCATCATCATCATCACCATCACCATCGTCACCATCATCATAATCAACAGCAGCAGCAGCAACAACAACAACAGCATTAACAACCGCTGTCTCAGGAATACGCATAGGTAGTAATAATCATCATCATAATCATAATTATGGATCAACATGAGAAACACGATAACTGCTTGCGGATATAATTATTCGCCATGTATTTCCGTGGCTCGCTCATTAGGCGTGGAGAGGCCGTGTGCCTATGATAATTATAATTATTATTATTATTATTCCATTCCTTATGTCAACGGCTCCACGGGAAGAAAGGGATAAATTACCACCACCACCCACGTCCCCGTCGCGAGCAGGTGGGCATATACACACATGCGAGCGCATGTATGCGCGCACGCACGTACGCACAGGCTCGCATGCATTTACGCGGGATTGGTATGCATACGCGGCCCGAGCGGCGGATGTAGGTATGCATGCACACACAAGCATCCCCGACCACATGTACACTCTATCACGCAAGCGCGCATGTAAGTATAAACATAGAGACAGAAAGATGTGTGTGTGTTGTGTGTATGTGTTTGGTTGGGGTGTTTGTTTTGGGTGTTTGTTGTGTGTGTGTGTGTGTGTGTGTGTGTGTGTGTGTGTGTGTGTGTGTGTGTGTGTGTGTGTGTGTGTGTGTGTGTGTGTGTGTGTGTGTGTGTGTGTGTGGTGGTGTAGAGTGGTGGTGTGTTGTTGGGGTGTGTGTTTTGGGTGTGTGTGTGTGTGTTGGTGTGGTTGGTGTGTGTGTGGGGGGGAGAGAGAGAGAGACAGACAGACAGAGAGACAGTGGGACAGAAGTATGTGTGTTGTGTATGTGTGTGTGTTTGTGTGTGTGTGTGTGTGTGTGTGTAGTGTGTGTGTGTGTGTGTGTGTGTGTGTGTGTGTGTGTGTGTGTGTGTGTGTGTGTGTGTGTGTGTGTGTGTGTGTGTGTGTGTGTGTGTGGGGGGTGTGTGTGTGTGTGTGTGTGTGTGTGTGTGTGTGTGTGTGGGAAGAGAGAGAGCTAGAGAGGCAGAAAGACACGGAGACACAGAGAGACAGAGACATAGTGAGAGACAAAAATAGAGAGGAGAGAGACAGAGACAGAGACAAAGACGAGACGAGAGAGAGAGAGAGACAATTGACAATTGACAAAACAAAATTATTGCTATTTAGCAATCAAGCATATAGAGAGAGAGAGAGAGAGAGAGAGAGAGAGAGAGAGAGAGAGAGAGAGAGAGAGAGAGAGAGAGAGAGAGAAGAGAGAGAGAGATATGCGCGCAAAGACGCCAGCCCTTTAAATATCAGATTTGTGAGGAACACGAACTTAATTCCACACACATACACACACACATACACACACAGACACACACACATACACCACACACACTCACATACACACACACACACAGACACACACACACACAGCACACACATACATACGCGCACACACACACACACACACACACACACACACACTCACACAACACTAAACAACAACGCGCACTCACACAAACACACACAACACCACCACGCACGCAACACAAACAACACACACGAGCACACACATACATAACACACACACACACACACACACGCACGCACACACACACACTTACCAGTAACTGTTACCTTGAAAAGCATAATAATACTTTCGCACCATTCAGCAAAACGTGATGTGACTGTAGACAGTGTCTGATTTACATCCATCACGAAGCGGATGAGCAATCCAAACAAGAGTTCTATTGTCAGGGGAGTCTTGCTTCATGCTCACTCTATTATTGTTGTATTGATTATTGTGTGGTGGAAAAATATCGGTCAGTCGTGTTTTGTATCGTTATTATTGTATTTATAAGCGTTTCAGATGCGTTTGCTTTACAAGATTCAGCGGTATATCGATACCATACATTATTATTATTATTCTTGTTGTTGTTGTTATTATTGTTGTTATTATTATCATTACTATTATTGTTATTGTTATTATTATTATTATCGTTATTATTACTATTATTATTATCATCATCATTATTATTGTTGTTGTTATCATTATCATTATTATTATTATCGCTGTTACTGTTGTTGCTAGTAGTAGTAGTAGCAGCAGCAGCATTTCTGTTTATCATTTCTGTTTATTGTTTCTGTTTATTATTTTCTGTTTGCATGTGTCTGTCTGTCTGTCTGTCTATTTATGTTACTAGTGTCTCTGTGGAGAGAATCCAGATTCAAGAACTATAATCCCTTGAACCTTGTTGGGGTATAGAGGATACATGTAATACGAATATCAACACTTCCCCTTGTAGGGATTCCAGGAGATGGGGGAATGGGGGGCGCCTGTCAGTATAAATAGCATCCCCAATCCTCTGAAAGTTCTGTGCTAGCTATTTCCTCTTTTCTGTCCCTCTCTTTGGTTCCTTTTCTTTCTGTCACTGTTTCTTTTTCTATTTGTCATCTTCATGATGATATGCATATTATATACATAGATACATGGATGGATGGATGGATGGATGGATGGATGGATGGATGTAGATATGTATGTATGTATGTATGTATGTATGTTGTATGTATGTATGTATGTATGTAGGTAGGTAGGTATGTAGGTATGTATCTCTGTATGCATTTGATGCGTGCTCGTATGTGTACATACCTGCCTACCTATGTATTTTTCCACAGAGACCAGCCCGAACTACATACACACACAGAACTCTTAATCTACCCTGACCATAATTGCTATACTACACCACTCACTATACTTACAAAACAGTACGTCGTGGAAAAGGGGAGAATCAGAAGATGATCGCTATTCGAAGCCTGTAATGACTTTCTGTATTACGTACAACTGTATGTTGTGTCGTTAAGTTCTTTTTGTCGTGAAGTGGACAGGCTCAAGGGAGGTAAGAACTCCTCTGATCTGGAAATTTCCTGTGGAAACTTATTTCTTCTCCTTTCGGCTGCACACCGGTATTAAAAAATCACTCTTTTCCTTCTGTTTTTCTATGTGACTCTTATATTCATACCGCACGTACGAAGGCATTCACAGAAATAAAAACCCCTTTTTGTGAAAGACTAGCCTCTGACTCAAAACTCATGTGATTTTGAACAAATTTGGTACGTTTGAAATTTTTTAATTTTTCAGCAAACACTGTACCCCCTCAGTCCTTTGTTGTCTGCTAGCTTCCTTACCACAATATGCATGCGCGAGGTCAACGCTGTAGGAATACAGGCAATCCTCATTTGATGGTTATTTCCAACTTTCTCGTGACTACCTGGTATTGCTGTATGTCCTCAATCCCCCCAAAACAAGTGCACAGTCCATTTTTTCATGCTTAAAAAAATCTGTGAAAATTACCAACATTTTTTTCCACTCGCACTCTATAGAAGATACTACATGACCCCCCAATTAATACCGGTGTGCGGCCTTCCTTCACCAGGCGGTGGCTGCCAGTGCACATACTGCTTAATCGCAAGACAAACGATTCCAAAATCTGACAATTCCTATTGTCTCTGTGAGCGCGCTGATTGGTCAGTTAACTAGCTTTTCCCCTGGGAAAGTCAGGGAGTGCTCGTTGTAACATTTGCAATCTCGACTAGGTAGGGTTGGTGTTGTTGTTGGTTTTTTCTTCTTATTTTGATAATTATTTTCATTGCCATTATTTTCGGTCCGTTAATATGTGTGTTGAAATTAGATGATGTGATTAGCTGTTTTTAAAAATGTTTTCCAATTACATTTGGACCGGGTTTGCTCAAATAGACTTCTTAATCCAATTATCCCCTGTGGGGATGGGGGGTGGGGCGCTTGTCAGTATAAATAGCATCCCCACCTTCTGGAAATTATGTGCTTAGAACTTAATCTTTTCTATCCCTCTCTTTGTTTCTGCCTCACTCCTTTTCTTCCTGTCACCACTTTCTTGTCTATTTTCTGCCTTCTTGTTCAGTTTTCCTGCCCTTTTTATTCCGCAAAAAAGACTTAAATGATAACAATAATTCTCTCCTACGCCAAAGTTGGATGTGCTTGGGCCTGACTTGTCAGGCGCTTAACGGTAGAGCAACATTGTTCGTTCATGTGAAAAGACAACAGCAACAGTTGCTGTCTGAGCGTTCAACGAAGAAGAATCCAGTTAGCGACAAAGAGACCAGTTAAGGACACCGCAGCTGTACCTTGTACAACACGGGGCAAGCAGAACACGGTGCTATTTATGTATTTGTTTATTTGTTTGTTTTATTTTATTCTTTTACTTCGAGGATAATGGAATAAGCACTCATGCGCCTTTTTTAAATCCAGTCCCCCTGTGTCCCCGCAGTTTTGTCAATTTTGTCGTCCGTTCCCATCGACACACAATGCCCTACTCTTTCGAAAAGAGGAACGGGTTTGAACGTGCGCGCAAGATGTTGTGCGTGCGTTCGCACTCGGTGTCTCGGTTTATAGGTTCATCCGAAGGACTTTGAAGGGGAGTGGAGTCTGCACTGATGTTAACTCCAGAGAAAAAAATCCTCTTGAACGAGATTCGAACCCGGGTCAGCAGATCATGAGCGCAATACGCATCACTCTATCACTCTAACCACCAGGCTATCCCGTCCCATCCCCCACCCCCCTTCCCCCTTTGAAAACATTCGCTATATTACTACCACAGTCCTTATTACGTTGCTAGGAAGCAAAGCAGATATCTTCTTCATTTCATCGAACGCTCAGACAGCAACTATTGCTGTCTGTCATATGAGCGACAATCCGTTGCGCTGCCGTTAAGCGCCTGACAAGTCAGGCCCAGCGCATCCCACTTCGGCGTGGGAGAGAACTGTTATTTTTTTTAAAGTCTTTCTGGGGAAAAGGGAAGGAGAATGGACGAAGAAGGCAGAAAATAGACAAAGTGGAGGTGACAGGAAGAAAAGAAACGAGACAGAAGCAAAGAGAGGGATGGAAAAGAAGGAATTCTTAGCGCAGAATTAGGTGGGGGATGCTGTTTATACTGACAGGACCCCCTGGTATTCCCGCGTGGGAAAGTTGATGACAAGGCTGTACAAATAATAAGTATTATGTTTGTGTTAGGTGACGACGCGCCACATGACAAGGAGGAAGGTGGCAGGATGGTTAAGACGCTCGCCTGCCAACAAGTAAACCGTGAAGTTCTGGGTTCGATTCCCAGCCTCGCCCTTTCTTCCCAGTTTGACCACAACAAAAAATCGAACTGAATGTCAAGGTCCTTCGGATGAGACTATAAACCGAGGCCCCGTGTGCGAACGCATGCAGAACATCTTGCGCACACGTTAAATCCTGTTCCGCTTTTCGAAAGAGTAGGCCGTTGTGTGCCGGTGGAAACAGATGACAAAATTTACAAAACCGCATACACACGGGGACTGGATGTAAAAAAGCACATGAGTGCTTATTCCATTATCCTCGATATAAAAGAATGAATAATTAAAATAAATAAATAAATGACTATTGGTTGACATTTGTTATGATAATCATATGATTATTTTTCTACCAGTTCCTGCCTAATGTCAGTATCTGTCTGCGTCATGAATGTACAGACAAAGTGACTCTTTCGTAAACCTTCTGTGTGTGTGTGTGTGTGTGTGTGTGTGTGTGTGTGTGTGTGTGTGTGTGTGTGTGTGTGTGTGTGTGTGTGTGTGTGTGTGTGTGTGTGTGTGTGTGTGTTGTGTTTGTGTTTTGTGGCGTGTGTGTGTTGTGTTGTGTTGTGTTGTGTTGTGTGTTTGTTGTGTTTTGTGTGTGTGTGTGTGTGTGTGTGTGTGTGTGTGTGTGTGTGTGTGTGTGTGTGTGTGTGTGTGTGTGTGTGTGTGTGTGTGTGTGTGTGTGTGTGTGTGTTGTGTGTGTGTTTGTTTTGTGTGTGTGTGTGTTTTGTGTGTGTATGTGTGGAGAGAGAGAGAGACAGAGAGACGTATATGAGAATTAACGTAAGTGATGTTTTAAAACCATGTGTATATGTTATTATGTGCATACCACTTTCTCTGTCTGTCAGTGTGCCTGTCGGTCGGTTGGTCAGTCTCTCTTTCTGTGTCTCTCTGTCAGTCTGTTTCTGCCCCTGTCTCTGTCTCTGTATCTCTCTCCCTCTCTCTGTCTCTGTCTCTCTCTCTCTCTCTCTCTCTCTCTCTCTCTCTCTCTCTTTCTTTCTTTTTTCTTTCCATCACACACACACACACACACACACACACACACACACACACACACACACACACACACACACACACACACACACACAACCTTCAACGGTGTGAACAGATGACAGCATGTACAAAACCGCATGCACATGGGGATTGGGTGTAAAAATGAAAAGAACAGAACAGAAAAGTACACGAGTGATCATTCCATTATCCTCAAAATAAAAGAATAAAAGAAGGAAGAAGGAAAAACAGGTTCTCTGAATGTTAACTGCATTTCTCGACCCATGAATGTTTGGTTTTTTTAACTGTAACCCTCTGGGGACGGGATAGCTCAGTGGTCGGAGCACTCGCTTTCCCCCAGCCAAGTTAAGTAGCGTCGAGCGTGGTTACCACTTGGATGGGTGACCGTTTGCGCGCCTTGGCTTCAGTACAGTTCCCCTAGTTCACCCAGCTGTAAATGGGTATCTACCCTCTTTAGAGTCAAGGAAGGTAAAGCAACGAGGGAGAGGAGATGGGCGCCGCCATCAATATGCTGGCCCTTAGAGAAGTGAGGTCTCTGACGCCTCGCTCCCCTACGACCTTAGAGGGTTATGGGGACACCTTTATCTTTACTGATGGAAGATAAACATTGAGAAAGGAACACAGTAAGCTATACGGATTTTGTTTTCATGTGCTCTCAAAACAAAACAAAAATACAAAGTAGAATGTAACAGTTGCAGATAACTTTCAAAGGTCATTGCATGTTTTATTTACAGAACTTTGTATCGTATTGTAATGTGTGATGTGGTATGGTGTGGTGTGGTGTGGTGAGGTGTGGTGTGGTGAGGTGTGGTGTGGTGAGTGTGATTAAAGTGATGTGGTTGTGGTTGAGTGTGTGTGGTGTGGTGAGGTGTGGTGTGGTGTGGTGTGGTGAGGTGTCGTGTGGTGTGTGTGGTGTTGTGTGGTGTGGTGAGGTGTCGTGTGGTGTGTGTGGTGTGTGTGGAGGGTGTGATGTGATGTGGTGTGGTGTGGTGAGGTGTGGTGTGGTGTGGTGAGGTGTGGTGTGGTGTGGTGTGGTGAGGTGTCGTGTGGTGTTGTGTGGTGTGGTGTGGTGTGGTGAGGTGTCGTGTGGTGTGTGTGTGGTGTGGTGAGGTGTCGTGTGGTGTTGTGTGGTGTGGTGTGGTGTGGTGAGGTGTTGTGTGGTGTTGTGTGGTGTGGTGAGGTGTCGTGTGGTGTGTGTGTGGTGTGGTGTGGAGAGGTGTGATGTGATGTAGTGTGGTGTGGTGAGGTGTCGTGTGGTGTGGTGAGGTGTGTGTGTTGTGTGTGGTGAGTGTCGTGGTGTGGTGGGTGTGGTGAGGTGGTCGCGTGGTGTTGTGTGGTGTTGTGTGGGTGGGTGGGTGAGGTGTCGTGTGGTGTTGTGTGGTGTGGTGTGGAGAGGTGTGGAGAGGTGTGGTGTGGAGAGGTGTGGTGTGGTGTGGTGAGGTATGATGTGGAGAGGTGTGGTGTGGTGTAATGTAATATCTTGTCTAATCTTCTCTTGTATTTTATTGCATTGTATTGTTTTGTATTGCTTTGTATTGTATGAACTGTATTTCGTTGCACTGCATTGCACTGCATTATGATATCATTGTAGTGTACCGTTTCGTACCGTATCATTTTCTATTGTATTTCATTGCCTTCCACTCCTCTATCACAGCATATAACTATTCCCTGTAACATTCGAGCTGCTCTTCCCAGGAAAAGTGCGTTGCCACTAGTGCAGCGCCACTCAACTCTTTTTTTCCTGTTAGTAAATGAATTTGTTTCGCTTTGTGTACGCTTCTTTTTCTCCTGGCAAAATTTTGTGAGAACAAAATTCTTATATAAGAATAATAATAATAAATGGAATTTATACAGCGCTATTATATCTTGCAAAGATTGCTCAAAGCGCTTGCAGTCAACCTATTCTTACACAGTCATGCAACCAATAAAAAAAACAATTAATAGTTTAAACAAACAAATATTACAAACATGGTACGCTGTAGACCAAATCTATGAATAAACATTACGATAGTCAAAACCATTTATTCAAAACCAAGCAAGCAAGCAAGCGCACACACACACACACACACACACATACACTTTGGCAGGGTGATGGAACATCAGCTAGTGAAGGAAGGGACAGTTCTGATATGAAACGAGAGAGGGAAATCTTAGGTTTTAAATAAATATATCTTGAGGCTGGATTTAAAAGTGTCACAAGTAGGCTTTTAGCGTCACGATTTTTTTTTTTTGGACACGGGCGAGAAATATTTGTAGCACACACACAGGTAATGTTTCATTTTCCTATCGGAAAAAACTAGCACCCAGACCACCACTCAAGGTTGAGTGGATAAAAAGGAAAGGAAAGGTAAAGGAGTCCCATAACCCTCTAAGGTCGTAGGGGAGCGAGGCGTCAGAGACCTCACTTCTCTAGGGCCAGCGTATTGAGGGCGGCGCCCATCTCCTCTCCCTCGCTGCTTTACCTTCCCTGACCCTATAGAGGGCAGGTACCCATTTACAGCTGGGTGAACTGGGGGAACTGTACTGAAGCCAAGACGCGCAAACGGTCACCCATCCAAACTGGTAACCACGCTCGACGCTGCTTAACTTTGGCTGGGGGAAAGCGAGTGCTCCGACCACTGAGCTATCCCAGTCCCCCTTGAGTGGATACGAGAAAAAAAGTCTGAACTCAGAAAGGAATTTGTTTGTTTTTCGTTCCTCGGCTAGAGCTCCGAGGTTCACCAATAGCGCAATTTTGCATATGCGACCGTTTTCACACACCAAAAAGGTAGCCGCATTCCGACTTCGGGGATAGTGTCTCAACGTGAAAGCTGTATGCAGACTTTAAAAAAAAAAAAAAATTTGTCATCTGTTTCTACCGGCACGAAATTACCTACTCTTCCGAAAAGTGGAACAGGTTTTTTTTTAATGTGCGCGGAAGATGTTCTGCGTACGTTCATTCACAGGGCCTAGGTTTATAGTCTCACCCGAAGGACTGTTGTTGTGGGTTGTTTTGGGGGTGTGTGGTGGGGGGTTTTTGGGGGGTCGGAAATGGAAAGAAGGGAATTGAACCCAGGACCTGCAGGTTTTTAGAGACAACCGGAGCGTGTATTGTGAGGTCGTTATGGTGTGTGTGTGTGGGGATGGGGGGGGGGTTCTCTACCCGGTCTGGGTGGGACTTTTGTTCTCCATTTGTGTGTGTGTGTGTGGTGTTGTGTGTGTGTGTGTGTGTGTGTGTGTGTGTGTGTGGGGTTGTGTGTGGTTGGTGTGTGGTTGTGTTGTGTGTGTGTGTGTGTGTGTGTGTGTGTGTGTGTGTGTGTGCCAAGGGACGTGAAACGGACTGTCAGGCACACTAATTGTGGGGGAAACTCATCCAGACCGGACAGAAAGAGAATACTTAGTTCCATTAACAATTGTCGTGGAGTGGTATAAATCGTGTGTTGGAGAGGAGGGAGGGTAGGTGAAGAGGATGCAGGCAGAGACAATGGAGAGAGAGAATCAATGCCAGACCACAGAAGAGACACAGAACCAAACAGAAAAGAACACAGAGAGCCAGAACCTACAAGAACCCAGAAGAACAAGAACCAGAACAGAAAACCAAAGAACCAAACCACAAGAACCAGAAGAACCACAAGAACCAGACACAACACAAGAACCACAAGAACCAGAACCACAAGAACCAGAACCACAAGAACCATAACCAAAAACCAGAACCACAAGAACCAGAACCACAAGAACCAGAACCACAAGAACCAGAACCACAAGAACCAGAACCAAAACCCACAAGAACACAAACCACAAGAACCACAAGAACAGAACCACAAGAACCCAGAAACCACAAGAACCAGAAGAACCACAAGAACCAGAACCACAAGAACCAAGAACCACAAAAACCAGAACCACAAAAACCAGAACCACAAAACCCAGAACAACAAGAACAGAAACAAAGAACCACAAAACCAGACCACAAAACCCAGAAGAACCACAAAACCAGAACCACAAAAACCAGAACCACAAAACCACCAAAAGAACCACAAGAACCAGAACACAAGAACGAACCACAAGAACCAGAACCACAAGAACCAGAACCACAAGAAACCAGAACCACAGAACCATAAAACCAGAAGAACCACAAGAACCAAAACACAAGAACCCAAAAACCAAAAACCAACAAAACCACAAGAACCAGAACAACAAAACCCCAAGAAACCACAAACCAGAACCACCAGAACCACAAAACCACAAGAACCAGAACCACAAAACCCAGAAGAACCACAAAAACCCAGAAGAACACAAAAACCCCAGAAGACCAAAAACCAAACCAAACAACCAGAAATATAAAAAAAGAAAAAGAAAAGACCAACCACAAAAAGAAAAAACAAAGAGGAGGAAAGGAGAAAGATCGATGTGGCAGTGTCGTGTCGTGACGTGATGTGTACAAAGACAGAGGAAACCTCTGCAGCCACGTCCTGAGGGAAATACAACAAAGTGGGACACACACACACACACACACACACACACACCACGCACGCACGCACACACACACATGCACACGCATACACGCACGCACGCACGTGAGTACGCACGCACGTACGCATGGACATGCATACACATACAAACGTACGCACGCAAGCACCTACGTGCGCAGACACACGCACGCACGCACACAGACGCACGCACACAGAACGCACACACACACGTACGCACGCACGGGACGGGATAGCCTAGTGGTTAGAACATTGCGTTCGCAATCTGACGACCCGGGTTCGATTCCCGTTCAAGGGAGATATTTTCCCCTGGAGTTAACATCAGTGCAGACTCCACTCTCCCCAAAAGTCCTTCGGATGAGACTATAAACCGAGGCCCAGTGTGCGAACGCACGCAGAACATCTTGCGCACACGTTAAATCCTGTTCTGCTGTTCGTAAGAGTAGGCCATTGTGTGCCGGTAGGAACGGATGACAAAATTTAACGGGGACAGGATGTAAAAAAGCACATAAGTGCTTATTCCATTTTTCTCGATATAAAATTTAAAATAAAGAAATAAAAAGAACGCGCACACACACACACCGTTTGTCTTTGTTATTGGACCCTAGGGAATGTTGTCTGTGCATGTGTTTGCGCACGCGCGCGCGTGTGTGTGTGTCTGTGTGTGCGTGCATGCGTGAGTGTATGTATGTATGTGTATATGCATGTGTGCGTGCGTGAGTGAGTGTGTGTATGTGTATGAGTGTGTGAATGTAAGTGTGTGCGTGGGTTGTGTGTATGATAGTTTTATGTGTACTTCCAAAGGTAACAGATCAGCTTTATAGATGCACAGAGAGACAGACAAATAAACAGACAGACAGACAGGCAGAGACAGATACACACACAAAACAGAGAGAGAGAGAGAGAGAGAGAGAGAGAGAGAGAGAGAGAGAGAGAGAGAGAGAGAGAGAGAGAGAGAGAGAGAGAGAGAGTAGTGACGGACAGACATACAAATAGACTGATAGGGACGGGATAGCCTAGTGGTTAGAACATTGCGCTCGCAATCTGGCTCGCAATCTGATGATTCGGGTTCGATTCCCGTTCAAGGGGATATTTTCCCCTGGAGTTAACATCAGTGCAGACTCCACTCTCCCCCAAAGTCCTTCGAATAGGACTATAAACTTAGGCCCCGTGTGCGAACGCACGCAGAACATCTTGCGCACACGTAAAATCAAGTTCCGCTTTTCGTAAGAGTAGGCCATTATGTGCCGGTGGGAACAGATGACAGAATTTACAAAACCGCGTACACACGGGGACTAGATGTAAAAAAGCACATAATTGCTTATTCAATTATCCTCGATTCAAAACAAAGAATAAAATATAAAAAAACAGACACATCGACAAGAGACAAAGACGAAGAACTTTTTTAAAAATACAGAAACAAGAAGATAGCTTATTCTTCAATATCCTCACTACTGGAAAAATGCTGACATGAAACATGAAGAATAGACAGAGAAACCAAGACCAAGCGGAAAATAGCAGAAGGTCAGTCGATGCCTCAACACTATTTGATGGCTCCCAAAGACTGAGAGTAAAGAAGAAGAAAAACGAAAAAAACGAAAAGAAAGAAAACCTGTCGAGACAGTTACCACCCCCCTCCCCCAGCCCTAAACGGTAGGTCGTGGGGTGAGAGGCTGAGGGGGGGGGGGGGGATGGGGGGGGGGTGGTGGTAGCTCAAAACTGACAGTGTAGAATGCCATCGACTTTACAGACACACCTTTTGATAATCATATTCGGCTAATACCACCGTCAAAATTTGATAGATTTTGCTTCGATTACCTGTAACTTTGAGACGGTTTCTTTTTTTCTTTTTTTGCTGCCTCATCTTCTTTGACGTCCCCTGTCCTGCTGTTCCCACGCTGCTCATTCCAATCTCCCCGCCACAGCCATACTCAGATTTATTATGTCTCATCCCCAGGGTCGGAAGTCCACAGGGAGCCCATCAATATGAGGCCGCCCTGGAGCCACCAGCCAAAGGGGCCCTGCACTGCTGCTGGGTCACATTGGTCTTGTTCAGTGGTGCCTGTTCTGAGCTAACGTACGAAGGACACCACCTACAAACGACAGAATTAGTTCAGTCGCGGAGCCAGACTGAGTGAGTTGCCCACCCGAGGTGACAACCACAACGTCCCACCAAAGACCATCCCCCGATTTAAAAATTTATTTATTTATTATTTTATATCGAGGATAATGGAATAAACACTCATGTGCTTTTTTTTACATCCAGTCCCCGTGTGTATGCGGTTTTGTAAATTTTGTCATCCGTTCCCACCGGCACACAAAATGGCCTACTCTTACGAAAAGCGAAACAGGATTTAACGTGAGCGCAAGATGTTCTGGTTAAACGAGTATGCAAGATGTTTTGAATGCGTTCGCACACGGGGCCTCGGTTTACAATCTCATCCAAAGGACTTTGAGATTCACTTCGATTTTATCTAGTCAAACTGTGAAGAAAGAGCGAGGCTGGGAATCGAACTCAGTACCTCACGGTTTACTTGTTAGGCAATAGAACGTCTTAACCATCCTTGTCACCCTTCTCCTTATGTAGAAATCATTTAGTTTTTGTTTGGTTGGTTGGGTTTTTTTGTTTTGCTTTTGTCTTGTTGTGTATATTTTTGTATGGCAATGTTGTGTGGGTCCTGAGGGAATGGGATCACTGCGTGGCACAAAAGAAAATCTGCCCTTTATTACAGCAGCCCCCTACAGAAATGCAATCAATGGGCGGGGGAGTGGGGTGGGGGAAGGAGGAGGGGAGAGTACTGGGGGGGGGGGGGGGGGGGGGGGTTCGGGGGTTGTTAGAGACAGACTACGCTTTGGGCGCTTTCATGAGAGATAGAGAAGAGAAGTACAGAACAGCAACAACAAAAATAAAATGAACAACAAAATGAAGAGAAGAGGAGAGCAGAATAGATGAGCGTTGAGGAGAGGAGAGGATAGAGAGAGGGAGGGGGGAGAGGGAGGAGAGAGAGAGAGAGAGAGAGAGAGAGGAGAGAGAGAGAAACAGAGACAGAGACAGAGAGACAGACAGACAGACAGAGGCAGAGAGAGCGAGAGACAGACAGAGAGAAACAGAGAGACAGACACACAGAGAGACAGAGAGAGCTAAAAACAACTGCATTATTCCTGCATGTTGGAAACAAATAACAAAAAGTAACCACCATCCTCTCTCTCTCTCTCCACCCCCCCCCCTCTCTCTCTCTCTCTCTCTCTCTCTCCTCTCTCTCCGTCTCTCTCTTTCTCCCTCTCTCTCTCTGTCTCTCTCTGTCTCTCTCTGT
>CM054152.1:22250589-22258089 GCA_028751875.1 Rapana venosa | reverse complement strand
CAACACCAGAGCAACAACAACAACACACAACAAAACAAAAAGAACAAGAAAAACAAGAACAAGAACATCAAAAACAGTAACAAGAAGAAGGGCACTAGTACTGAGAAATTATCACTCCTAAAATGGCAGATAATACCTTTTCTAATGACAACGTATTGCCCTTTAGAATGAAAATTAACTGTCCTAACATTGACAAAACAGTGCACTGGGAATTGACAAAACAATGCTCTAGAATTTGACAAAACAGTGCTCTAGGAATTGACAAAACAGTGCACTGGGAATTGACAAAAACAGTGCTCTAGAATTTGACAAAACAGTGCTCTAGGAATTGACAAAACAGTGCACTAGGAATTGACAAAATGGTGCACTAGGAATTGACAAAATGGTGCACTAGGAATTGACAAAACAGTGCTCTAGGAATGACAAAACAGTACCCTAAGGATTGACAAAACATTGCCCTCGAAGGTAATTGCACTTGTACTTTAAGAAACGCTTGCCTTTGAGACTAACGAACTACTGCCATAGAAATGACAATTTTTTTCTGTCCTCAGAATGAGAAATGGCTTGTCCATTGAATGACGAATGGTCGCTTTTTAGTATTAAAACAAAAAGATAACAACAAAAAACCCAGATTGGCGACCTACGAATGACAAATGATTGTCTGGGGAATTTGTGGACAGAAGGCGGGATGAAACAAAGCAAAAGTCCTCGGAAGAAGAAGGCTCTGAAAACTCGGTGCCAACATTTGCTGTTTGTGTTGATCCTATTGGCAGGGAAGGGAGACAAAACAACTCACTTCAAGTCCATTAGGAATTCTCAGTCTAAGAGTACACTGTGTCTCATTGTATTGTGGTGTGTGTTTGGTGGTTGGGGGGTGGGGGGGAAGTATAGGGGAAGAGCCAGGTAGTGTGGGATGAGGGAAAGAGGGGAGTGTGTGTTCTTGGGAGGCGTGATGGAGTGTGGGTGTGTGTGTTGTATTGTGTTGTGTTGTGTGTTTGTGTTGGGGTGGGGGGGGGGGAGGGTGGCGGAGAGGGAGTGTATGTGTAGGGATTTGAGTGTGTAGGTGCGTGTGCTGTGTGTGTGTGTGTGTGTGTGTGTGTGTGTGTGGTGTGTGTGTGTGTGTGCAGTGTGTAGTGTGTGTGAGTGTGTGTAGTGTGTGTGTAGTGTGTGTGTGTGTGTTTGTGTGTGTGTGTGTGTTGTGTGTGTGGTGTGTGTGTGTATGTGTATATGTGTAGGGTGTGTGGGGGGGGAGGGGGTTGTAGTGTGTGGGGGGGGGAGAAGGTGGTTGTAGTGTGTGTGTGTTGTGTTTTTGTGTGTGTGTGTGTGTGTGTGTGTGTGATGTTTGTGAGAGAGTGGTCGTTGTTTAACGTTTATTCACATTTTAGTGATTTGTAGATCGTGTGTGTGTGTGTGTGTGTGTGTGTGTGTGTGTGTGTGTGTGTGTGTGTGTGTGTGTGTGTGTGTGTGTGTGTGTGTGTGTGTGTGTGTGTGTGTGTGTGTGTGTGAGAGAGAGTGATCTTCAGTTTACGTCTATTAACATTTAGTGATTTTAGACGGGTTGTGTGTGTGTGTGTGTGTGTGTGTTGTGTGTGTGGTGTGTCGTGTGTGTGTGTGTGTGTGTGTGCGTGTGTGTGTGCTGTGTGTGTGTGTGTGTGTGTGTGTGTGTGTGCGTGTGTGTGTATGTGTGTGTGTTGTGCGTGCGTGGTGTGTGTGTATGTGTGTGTGTAAGTGTGTGTGTGTGTGTGATGACAAAGTTGTTTTGCAGCGTTATAATACATATAGAGGACGCGTTACAAAATCGATGTTAAAAAAACAAAGCCATAATAAAGGTGACGGCAAAGTTGCTAGCATGACACCATCTCATTTTTAGACACAGCGCAATATAACACAAGCAGCCACATTCGCCTGCACACGTACTCGCGCATGTACTCGGAGAGTGAGAGAGACAGACAGACAGACAGACAGAAAAAGCCCAGATTTTATTTTCTTTCTGCTGTTTCATCTTCTGTGTCGTTCCCAGTCCCCCTGCCCCCACGCCGCTCATTCCAATCTCCCCGCCACAGCCATACCCACATTTGTTATTTTTTTAATCTATTTCTTTATTTTATTCTTTTATATTGAGGATAATGGAATAAGCACTTATGTGCTTGTATACATCCAGTCCCCATGTGTATGCGGGTTTTGTAAATTGTCATCTGGTCCCACCGGCACACAATGGCCTACTCTTACGAAAAGCGGAACAGGATTTAACGTGTGCGCAAGATGTTTTGCGTGCGTTCGCACACGGGGCTTCGGTTTATAGTCTCATCCGAAGGATCGGAAGTGCTATAAAATACACACACATACACACACGCGCGCACCCAAATACTCACACACACCCACGCATGCACCCACACACGTATACACACACCCCAGCACGCACCCACACACGCACGCACGCACGCACACACGCACGCACGCACGCACACATACACACACACACTGTGATAGATGAATGTCACGAGACACCAAGAGGACCCCAAGAGGACCGGAGCCATAAGGAAACAAAGGGAGGCTACTGGGAGGAGAGGACCGGAAATGACGTGCCAGCGCGTCCTGTTGACACACACACACACATACATACTACACAACACACACACACATACATACTCACACAACACACACACCACACACGCGCGCACACGCGCACACCACACACACACATACACACACACACCAACACACACAACACACACCACACACAGTTAGGGAGGCAGGAAGATAAATACTCGTGAGGATTCTGAGCCAAGAGCCTCTGGATGAAAATTGATTCTCTTTCTCTCACTCTCTGTCTCTGTCTCTGTCTCTCTCTCTCTTTATCTCTCTCTCCCTCTCTCTCTCTCTCTCTCTCTTCTCTCTCTCTCTTTCTCTCTCTTCTCCCTCTCTCTCTATCTCTTCTCTCCACGACATGAAAAACGTTTGTACTTACTCTGCAGTCTTCAAATTTTTGCTTCTTTGTTTTTTCGAGGTGGTGGGATAGGAGGGGGGGGGGTTGTGCTTGTTTGTTGTTTGTATTTGTTTGTACGTCTGTTGTTGGTTTTTTTCATTTTTGGTTCTGTTTTGTTTTTGTTTCTTGCAAAGGGGCTGCCTCGTCCTCTCTGACGTTCTTGTCCAACTGTTCCCACGCCGCTCATCTCGATCTCTCCGCCCCTACCATACCTAGATTTTTTTTGGTTCAAAAAAGTATTTTCATTTAGTACTGTTAGATGACGGAAGGCAAGACATATTGGGGGCAAATATGAATCTGTCGATTTACTATACACATTCTTCTTCTGCTCCTGCTCCTGCCCCTCCTCCTCTTCCTCCACCTCCTCTTTCCTCCTCTTTAACCTGCTGTCACTGTGGAAATCGTCCCAGTACAGCACCAGAACCAAACTAAGACTATACCAGAGCTGTGTACTTTCCACCCTTTTGTACGGCTTGGAGTGCTGGAGGATGACTTAGAGTGACCTCGACAAACTATCCACATTCCACACGAAGAATCTCAGAAGAATCTTGCGCATCTTCTGGCCTGAGACCATCTCCAACCAAGAACTTTTTGCCCGTTGCAACCAAGAAAGCATGGACTACATCATCATGCATAGGCGATGGGGATGGATAGGGCATATCTGCCGTCGGGAACAGGGAAACATCGCCCGAACAGCCCTCCACTGGACACCAGAGGGAAAACGCAAACGAGGACGACCCAAGAACACTTGACGTCGGACTGTCGAAACAGAGCTGAAGACCTTCCAACATACCTGGGGAACCATTCGGAAGCTGGCCCAGGACAGACAGGAGTGGAGAACATTTGTTGCTGCCCTACGTGCCAATAAGGCACAAAGGCATTGATGATGATGATGACTGCTTCTTCTACACATTTGGTTTATTTATATTTTTTCACTGAGTGAAAATGAAGTTGATGTCGCGTCACACAATCCGTCCCCAAAGACAATATAATTATCATTGAATCGTGCTAATACACAACCAAGCTCACAACGCCTTGTATACTACATTCGAAGGACAAAGGTGGATCAGTGTGTATAGCAAACCAAAGGACTTAACACATAATTATAGTAAAATACCATACCTAGGTTTGTTAGGTCACACCCTCAGATGTAACTTCAAAGACGTGAAATGGCTGGAAGACTGGACATCCTGTGTCCATCTGAGGGATTACGATACCACCACTAGGACGTCAGAGAATGAGGAAACAGCTTGCTTTCAACAAACCAAAGAACAGAAAACAAAACAACAACAACAACAAACAATAGTAAACGAGCCTAAAGAAATGAACGCAGGAAGAAGAAGCAGTGACAGCAGGTTGAAGAGGAGGGAAGAGAAGGAGGAGGAGGAGGTGGAGGAGGAGGGAGGAGGAGGAGAAAGAGGATGAGAGGCAGGCGCAGCAGTAGCAGCAGCAGCAGAAGAAGAAGAGAGAGAGACAGAGACAGAGAGAGAATGCCAATGCGAAAGTTTTATGCATTATAGACCTTGGCCCCTCATGAAGGGGTGGTGTGTATATGATCAACATTCCAAATCATGTTACACAGGAAACTTTATAAACAGAAGAATGATACCTCAAGTACAAACAGTATTCATAATTCTAAAAGCTTTATACATATATAAATAAATTGCTGGTCGCTTTTTAATGCTTTCGTTAGTAGATGACATAAGTATACAAAATCTAAACATGAAAGGGCAGCTCACATATTTTTGGCGGTAACAACTGTGTTCTAAGGTCATTTAACATAGGACAACATAATGCAAAATGAACTTGGTTATCGACAGACCCCTAACATAATGGACAAAGAAGATCTGCATGAGAGAGAGAGAGGCACAAACACACAGACACACGCACACACATACACTGCGAGACAGGCAGATAGATAGACAGACAGACAGACAGAAACGACAGACAGACTGCAGAAACAAATGGATAGATAGATAGATAGATAGATAGATAGATAGATAGATAGATAGATAGATAGATAGATAGATAGATAGATAGATAGATAGATAGATAGATAGATAGATAGATAGATAGATAGATAGATAGATAGATAGATAGATAGATAGATAGATAGATAGATAGATAGATAGAAAAAGCATCAATTTCTAGCACAGACTTTCCAATACAACAATGCAGCGAGATACTATTTCTGCAGCATCCTCTTAGGGAGAACAGGGGAAAACGAGAGTGAATGACGGACACAAACGGAACTCTGCCTCTAGCATAGCTTACAATGAAGTCAGTCCCTTTTTTGGCTGCCAAAATCGAAAACCTTTACACAGTAATTGGTTTTGTTACTTTCATTTCCAAATCCAGGAGAATAGCAGAGTCTTAGAAAAAATCTCTCACCCTTATATCCTCCACTAATCATCCCCATCAACAAAATAGCTTAAGCGAATTTCAAAGGTAAACCTGAATAAAAGAAAGAAAAACAGATCCTTACGATCCCACCCCCCACCCCTAAACCACCCTAAAAAAAACTGGCTTTAAAAAAGTTACATTTTTAAGTCTAAGGATTATCGGGGGGTGGGGTGGGGGGAAGGTTCTCACCGTTGCTTTGTAATGCTGATTACTTTGCTTTGTAAGGTCTTTTTTGGAAAATATCATTCATCATATTAATTCGTTTTTTTACGATTTGCTGGCTTTGTGTGGCCTTCCGTTGTGTCACGTTTTGCTTGCTTTGTTTTGCGGGGGAAGAAGAAACGGAGACGAAGAAGAGAAGAAGAATTAGAAAGAAGGAAAACAACTGTGAAGATGAAGAACAAAAAGAACAAGAAGAACAAGCAGAACAACAAGAAGAACAAGCAGAACAACAAGCAGAACAACAAGAAAAAGAACAAGAAGAACAAGAAGATTGATTGATTCATTCATTCATTCACTCATTGAATCGAATTTTTAATGGGTAAAAATTTAGGCACAGTAAAGGCATTTTTTAAATAACACTGCCCAAAAGAAGACAAAACTTAACTACACAAAATCTAAAGAACAATCTGAAGACGAGAAGCAGAAGGAAGAAAAGGAGGAAGGGGGGTATTTTTTTTATGTTCTTTTATATTGAGGACAATGGAATAAGCACTCAGGTGCTTTTTTACGTCCAGTTCCTGTCTGTATGCGGTTTTATAAATTCTGTCATCTGTTCCCACTGGCAAACAATGGCCTTAACTCTTACGAAAAGCGGAACAGGATTTAACGTGTGCGCAAGATGTTCTGCGTGCGTTCGCACACAGGGCCTCGGTTTATAGTCTCATCCAAAGGACTTTTGGGGCGAGAGTGGAGTCTGCCCTGGTGTTAACTCCAGGGGAAAATATCCCCTTGAACGGGAATCGAACCCGGGCCGTCATATTGCGAACACAATGTTCTAACCACTAGGCTATCCCATCTCCCAATGATGGGAGAGAGAGAGGGGAGAGAGAGGGGGGAGAGAGAGAGAGACGGAGGGAGAGAGAGAGAGAAAGAGAGAGGGGGAGAGAGAGAGAAAGAGAGAGAGAAAGAGAGAGGGGGGAAGATGAGGGGTAGACAAATACACACACACACACACACACACACACACATACACACATACACACACACATACACACACACACACACACACATACACACACACACACACACACACACACACACACACACACAACACACACACAGAGGCAAAATCATACAGTCCACACCATAGACCAACACAAAAACCTATTTTACAGCCCCCCCAAAAAAACCAACAACAAACAACAAACAATAACAAAAACAAAAACAAAACAACAACAAAAAAAACCCTGACGAGACACAGAGGCTGGCTAGAAGCAATCAACTTCAGCGACGTGTGTGTGTGGGGGAGGGGGGGGGGGGGGGAGAGAGGGGTCATAATCAGAACCCATATGTGTGTGTGTGGGGGGGGGGGGGCGAGAGGAGTCATAATCAGAACCCATACGTGTGTGTGTCGCATGTACTGCACGTGCAGCCAGGACCAACGAAGTGGACAGGCCAGGACAAGACAGGACAGGAGAATCCAGCCTCAAGACATTTATTTCAAACCTAAGACTTCCCCCCTCCTGTTTCATATCTAACCCATGTTCTATCACCCTGCTAAAGTATACGGCCTGTGCGAGTGTATGTGTGCTTTTGAAAAACATTTGACTATCGAAATTTTATTTCATAGATTTTGTCTGCATCGCACCATGTTTGTAAATATCTGTTTGTTTAAACTTTTGATTATTTATCATTGATTGCATGACTGTGTAAGATTAGGTTAAATGCATGCGCTTTGATTTGTCTTTGCAAGATATAGCGCTAATTAAGTTCCATTTATTATTATTATTATTATTATTAGGACAGGACAGGACAGGACAGGCCAGGACAGGACAGGACAGGACAGACCAGGACAGGACAGGCCAGGACAGGACAGGAGTGGACAGGACAGGACAGGACAGGACAGGATAGGACAGGACAGGACAGGCCAGGCCAGGACAGGACAGGAC
>CM054152.1:22238089-22243089 GCA_028751875.1 Rapana venosa | reverse complement strand
AGAGAGTTAGAGAGAGAGATTGAGGAAGAGAGTTGAGAGAAGAGTATGAAGAGAGAGAAGAAGAGTTAGAGAAGAGATTGGAGGGAGAGAGAGTAGAGAGAGAGATGAGGGAGAGAGAGAAGATGAGGAAGAGAAGAAGCAGAAGAGAAGAGACAATGCAGACAGATGAGAGTTAAGAGAGAGAAGAATTAGGGAGAAGAGGAAGAGTAGACAATGAGAGCAATAAAAGAAGATAAGGATAGCAGAGGCAACAACAGAGACACAAACAGGCAGAACAGCCAACACATGAGACAGAGAGGAAGAGAAGCAGAGGATGAAGAAGAGAGAGAGAGAGAAGACAGTACAGATAGACAAGACAGACGAAAAGATAGACACATGGAGAGCATATATAACAGACAGCAGATAATAGTGATGATACAATAACTGAGAACAAAAAAGCCAGAATAAACAGTACATGTCCCCAAATACCACATAGAAGAGTAGAGAAAGAGAGAAGAGGAGGAGAGAGAGAGAGAGAGAGAGAGAGAAGAGAGAAAAAGAACAAGATCAGCCAAGACAGACTAATCGAAAGACAGAGCATAGGTACAGACAAGTAGCCGCTAATACACAAAAACATAACCAAATAACAGACACAAAGATAGAGAGGCAGAGAGACAATAATAAAAGCACAGAAACAGAAACAGACAGTTGGTCAAAACACACACACACACACACAACACACATAGAGACAGATGGTAGCGACATATCGAGAGAATGCTGAGGAGAGAGAGAGAGAGAGAGAGAGAGAGAGAGAGAGAGAGAGAATGACAATGACAATGACAAATTCTTTTATTTCGAGGATAATGAATAAGCACATATGTGCTTTTTTACATCCAGTCCCCGCCCGTTAGGGATACATCTTAATAATAATAACCCAATACTTATACAGTTTCACAATAAGAGAGAGAGAGAGAGAGAGAAGAGAAGAGAGAGATTTGTTTGTTTTGTTTATTTTTAATGTGAGAGAGAGAGAGAGTGTGTGTGTGTGTGTGTTTATCTCTGACTCTTCATTTCCTGACAGTAGTCATCATGTGAGGCCTGACAGAGTGATGTGTGAAACGTGATACCACACGCATGAAACCTGTCGGTAGACGTCTTCTGTTGAAACTTAGCTTTCCCCCCAAGGCTCTGTCTATCTGTCCGTCTATCCTCTGTGTGTGTGTGCGCGCGAGCGAGTGTGTGTGTGTGTGTGTGTGACGGGGTGCAAGGAGGGGGAACGAAGGTGGAGGGGGGAGGTAGGTGCGGGTGTTTGCCCTTTATAGATATTTCATTCTCAGATGACTCAGCTCTTATTATGCATGGTGTGATAAGGATTGTGCTGAAAGGAAATAGAATGAATATCGGATGCTGCGGCGCATAGCAGGGATTGATGTTTAGTTTTGTTTTGTTTGTTGGTTTGTTTGTTCGTTTGTTTGATTTATAGTTGGGACTCTGTGGGTGTATTTATTTTTATTTTCTGTCTTGGATGTGATTGCATATATATATATATATATATATATATATATATATATGTTATATCTGTATATGTAAATATATATATAATATATATATATAATATATATATATTATATATGAATATATTTATATATATAATATATATATATATATATATATATATATATAGTATCAGTCTTCCATTTCTTTGTTTTCTCTTTTATTTCTTTTCTTTTTTTCTCTCTCTTTTTTCTTCTTTTTTTGTTTCCTTTTTCTGTCTTTTCTGGGGGGGTAACTCTTTTTTTTCTTTGCTTTCTTTCTTGTCCTTTCTTTTTTTCCTTTTTCTTTCTTTCTTTCTTTTTTCTTCTTTTTCTTATTTCTTTCTTTTACTTTTTAGCCTCTATAAGTCTTTGTTTCTTTGTTGGGATTTTTTGGTATTTGCTTACGTGTATACTTGTTCGCTAGTCTTTATTATTTTTTTTAGTAATTGTTATTTTAATAATAATGTTTGATTTTTTTTTATCTGTCTGTGTGAGCTAGTTAATGCAGATAATTATAGCTAGGTGAGAGGCAAGAGTTTTTTGTCATTGAGTAGTATGACGTCATGATGTAAAAAGGAGTACCCCCCCCCCCCCCACACACACACACACACACACCTCACCCCACCACCACCACCACCCCTCCACCCCACTCTTGTAGGTTATTCATAGAGTGTCAAAGACGCAGAAAGATAGATTCTTCTTCTGCTTTTACTTTTTGTTTGTGTTTCTTCGTGTGTGTGTGTGTGTGTGTGTGTGTGTGTGTGTGTGGTGCGTGCGTGCGTGCGTGCGTGCGTGCGTGCGTGCGTGCGTGCGCGCGCGCGCGCTTTTTTTTTGCTGCTTGTTTTGTTTTGTTTGTTTTTTGTTTGTTTCCTGTTTTCTAGGGGTGGGGGTGGTTGTTGGGGGTTGGTGGAGCTTTGTTGTCATTGTTTTTTTTACCGTTGTTATTCCTCACTTTATTACTCCCTGGAGTGGTTTGTTTGTCTCTACTTGGCAAAAAAAAACACCCTAAATTCTCTTTGATAATATTCCTCCTTTTTTTTTTACTAGATTATCGTCCCACTAATATATTCTACATTGATTCTATCTTGGTTTCTAATTTTTTGGAGTCCAGATTATTCCTCAAAACAACTGAATTATTGATACCTCCAGACAATATTTCTTAAGCTTGGTGACAAAGAAAAACTAGGTTTGTTTTGATTTGGATGACTTTTAGACATTTTCTCCTGGAGAATGTCCGCTTTCTGCTATCAACAATCTGTTTTTCTGGCAGATACCATTTGGGTTTCCTTTTGCTGTTGTTGTTTTGGCAAGGAAATAGCCGTGTCTAGCATAATACGAACTTTGTTGTTATGATTATACTTACGTCCCAGCGGGAGCTTTGTAGCTTTAGTAATAATGTCAAAGATTCAGTTCTGTAATCTTCATTGTTTGTTGTTGTGGGGTTGTTGGTGGATTTTTTTCAACATTCTATCAAATCATTCGTGAGTTTTTTTGTTGGGTTTTGTTTGTTTTCGAGATTGATGTAACGGGAGACGTGTTTTTTTATGCACCTGCCAGTTCCATGTAAAAAAAGAAATTGAGCTGTTGTATCTGTAATGATAATGCAAGATATTCATTTCTATAATCTTGTTTGGTTTTTTCTATATTTGATTATTTTTCCTTTTTTTTTTATTAGATTGATGCAACTGTATATTTTTTTAGCTACGCACGTGCTAGTTCTGTATGAAAATTTCAGCCTTTGTATCTCTGATAATAATGCCAGCGATTCACTTCTATAATCTTGTTTTTATTGTTGTTGTTGTTGTTCTACACTCTCAATAGATCATTCTTGTTGGATGGTTGGGGGGGGGAGGGAGGAGGTTTCGAATAATGAAACAAGCAATTGGTTTTAGCTATGCATCAAAAATATATAAACACAAAATCTCAGTGTTTGTATTTTCTGATAATAATGCAAGAGATTGTGTTCTGTAATCTTGTTTGTTGGGGTTTTTATTTAACTATCTTAAATCGTTTTAATTTTTTTTAAGTTTGATGAAACAAGGGCGTTTTATTCTTTAATAATGCTCCTGCCAGTTTTGTATCAAAATCTCAGCATTTTTTATTTCTCATAACAACGCAAGGACTTCTTCTCCTCCTCCTCCTCCTCCTCCTCCTCCTCCTCCTTCTTCTTCTTCTTTGTCGTCGTCGTCGTCGTCGTCGTGGAACGCTCAGACAGCAACGGCTGTTGTCTGTCACATGAGAGACAATGCCTTAACCACCTGACAAGTCAGGCCTAGTGCATCCGACTTCGGCGTGGGAGAGAGAATTGTTATCTTTTAAGGCTTTGGGGGGGGGGGGGGGGGGGCAGAAGAATGGACCAAGAAGGCAGAGAATACACAAATAGGAGGAAGAAAAGGAAAACGGCAGAAACAAAGAGAGGGATAGAAAAGAGGGAACTCCTCGCACAGATATTCCAGAAGGTGGGGATGCTGTTTATACTGTCAGGCTCCCCAGTATCCCTGCAGTCGAACGCAAGGGATTTATTTTTATAATCTGATTTGTTTTGGGGTTTTTTGTTTTGTTTGTTTGTTGTTTTTTGAGCGGTATACACTCTGTTTAATCATTCTTTTTATTATTATTGTTTGGGTTTGTTTGTTTTTTAGATTGAGGCAATATGGAGCGCTTTTTTTATTTATCTATTTATCTATTAGTTATGTACCTGCCAGTTCTGTGTAAAAATTCCAATATTTCAATTTCCGTTTCTTGTTGTTGTTGTTGTTGTTGCTGTTTGTTTTCGAACGCAAATAGCGATATATCTCAACAAGAGCAAGAGCCTCAGCTTTCGTATCTCTGATAATAATGCAAGAGATGCAGTTCTGTAAACGTGATTGTTTTTCTATTCTGCATCGAATCTGTACCCTCCTTTTTTTTTACAAGACTGATGAAAACAAGGACAGTTTTTTAAAACTATTTATTCAGTCATACACACGTCAGTTCTACATGAAAACCTCACCCTTTGTCCCTCTTACAATAAAAGGGGGAGAAGACAGACAGACAGACAGACAGCAAGCAGGCAGGCAGACAACAGACGGAGTGGAGTTTTGCATACAGCTAGAAGGACAGTCGCACAACGTAGGCAGTCTACGACGTCAATAGACTACACAGAAACAACGAACACAGTCACAGAAAAAGGCAGCATATAAATTGGAGTTAAATCAGTGAGACTCCATTTCCCCCCTAAATCCTTCGGATGAGATAAAAACCCCGACCCCGTGTGCGAATGCAAGAAAACATTTCGCACACTTTAAAAGTCCGTCGCTGTTCGTAAGATAGGCCATTGTGTGCCGGGTGGAAAAAAAACAGTGAAAATTTAAAAAACCGTTTTTTAACTGGGGGAATGGATTTTAAAAAAAAAAAACACACAGAAGGCTTTTTTCCTTACCTCATATAAAAAGAAAAAAATAAATTTTAAATTTTTAAAAAAAAAAATAAAAACAACAATTCTAC
>CM054152.1:22220589-22225589 GCA_028751875.1 Rapana venosa | reverse complement strand
CAGGGCAGGACAGGGCAGGCCAGGACAGGGCAGGACAGGGCAAGACACAGCACGGCACGGTCTCCTACTCTAAGTCCTTGTTGACACTCACTTTTCTTCCACCCCCTCCTGCCCTACAGTATACTACTACACTACTATACTACACTACTACACTACACTGTACTACACACTATACTACACTACACTACACTACTACACTACACTACTACACTACACTACTACACTATACTACACTTCACTACTATACTATACTTCACTACTATACTACACTTCACGACTATACTACACTACACTACTATACTACACTACACTACTATACTACACTACACTACTACTCTACACTACACTACTCTACACTACACTACACTAACACTATATTTCTACACTACACTACACTACTCTACACTACACTTCAATGTACCACACTACTATACTACACTACACTTCACTACTACACCATCAACCATCAACTACTACACTACACTACACTACACTACACTACACTACACTACACTACTACACTACATTTCACTACTACACTACTCTACTACACTACACTACACCACTACACTACTACACTACACTACTACACTACACTGCACTACACTGCACTACACTGCACTACACTACACTTCACTACACATACACTACACTACAACTGCACTGCACTACACTACACTACACTTACTACACTACATACTTACTTACACTACACTACACTACTACAACTTCACACTCCTAACTACTACTACACTACTACACTCTGCACTACAGCATCTCTAGTAAATCTGCCAATTCCTTTTAGCTGCATTTAACATCAGCAGACTTATTGAATATTAGTACATTAATAATACTCAGATATAAGTATTAGTTTCCTCTGCACTCATGACAGCTGTTGTCTGTATTCATTAAATTTCTTTCAGTAAATTCAGAGTTACCTATTAGCTGCATTCTTAACTCATGTAACTATTATTTCAAATATATATTATGTCCCCATGAAAGGGCTTTGCTTATCACTACACATTTCGATTCAGATTCGATCTACTTCACTACATCTACACTACATACACTACTACATCTACACTACATACTACATACACTATCTACATATCACTACTACACTACACTACTACATTACATCATACACTAATACTACACTACACTACACTAACTACACTACACTACTACACTACACTACACTACACTACTACACTACTACTACACTACACTACACTACACTAACTACACTACTACACATACACTCACTACTACACTACACTACACTACATTAACACTACACTACACTACTACACTACACTACACTACACTCTACACTACTACTAACTACACACTACACTACACTATCACTCTACACTACATACTACACTACATACACACTACACTACACTACACTACACTACTACACTAAACACTAACACTACACTACTACACTACTAACACTACACTACACACTAACATACACTACTACACAAACTACACTACTACACTACTACACAACTACACTACTACACACACTACAACTACACTACATTACATACACTATTACACTACTACACTACACTACTACTCTACACAACACTACACTACACTGCACTGCACTACACTACACTACACTACACTACATTACACTACACTACACTATACTACACTTCACTTCACTACACTACACTATACTACACTACACTACACTACACTACATTACATTACACTACACTATACTACACTTCACTTCACTACACTACACTATACTACACTTCAATTCACTACACTACACTATACTACTCTACACTACACTACTCTACACTTCTCTGGGATCCCACACAACAGAGGAAGACTTAAAAGGAGGACACACACACACACACTCGCCTTCATCGCGCTTTCACGCAAGCACGTAATTACGTACGCACGCACGCATGATTACACACATGCACTTAAATCCGACTAAAATCACTCAATGTAAATAGACGTTAAACCGAAGATATCACACATGCACTTAAAGTGACTTGAAATGGTATTCAAATTTTAAAAAATTTCGCGCGCACACGCGCATACACGCGTGCACATAGGTATACACGCACGCACATACATACATACATACATACATATAGACATACATACATACATACATACATATACATACATACATACATACATTCATACATTCATACATACATACATACATACATACATACATACATTATATACAAGCACGCAGAAACACACGTGATCATGAGGGAGAGAGAGAGTGTGTGTGTATGTGTGTGTGTGTGTGTGTGTGTGCGTGCGTGCGTGCGTGCGTGCGTTCGTGTGTGTGTGTTTCCAATTAACATTGGAACTAGAGAGAAGAGATAGAGAGAAGAAGTGACAATGACAAAGTTTACTGACCATATGGCTTTGGAGACAAACGATAGATACAGATTTTTTAAAAATTTTAAAAGACAATGACAATGAAACGATTTATCGTCCATTTGGAATGGAATTAGAACAGGAGAAAAGTGAGGAAGTAGAAACAGGAAGAGAGAGAGAGAGAGAGAGAGAGAGAGAGAGAGAGAGAGAGAGAGAGAGAGAGAGAGAGAGAGAGAGAGAGAGAGAGAGAGAGAGAGAAAGAGAGAGAGAGTGTGTGTGTGTGTGTGTGTGTGTATGTTTATGTATGTATAATTATCATCATCATCATAACAATAATGATGATGATGATGATGATGATGATGATGATGATGATGATGATGATGATGATGATTTGTGGTGGTGGTGGCGGTGGTGGTATTATTATCATTATCATCATTATTATTATTCATACAGATAACAAGATAGACAAACATGACTACTAAACGGATCAACAACAAAAAACCAAGCTTCGACAAGATTCTGGCATTATTTCGGCAATGCCACAAATACAGAGAGCTGGCTGGTGTTTCGGGACGGTGCCAGGGAAGAGAAGGCGAGGCAGGCCGAAGACGAAATGGGCAGACAACATCACTGAAAGGACCGGGAAGAGCTTCTCCACAACGCAAGCGCTTGCACACAACCACCGCAAATGGAGCCAACTGGTGCAACGTTCGTCACTGCAGTGCCCCTAATGAGAGCAGATGACAGATGGTGTTTCGTTAGACTGGTGCAACGTTTGTCACTGCAGTGCCCCTAAGACCCCTGAGGGGGTTATGAGAGCAGATGACAAATGGTGTTTCGTTAGCGCGGCACCCCCCCCCCCCCCTTCCCCACGACCCTAAGTTAAAGGACTAGTTAATGCAGTGTTTTATATCAAGTTTTCGTATAACCAAAACAAAACGAACATAACACCACAATAAGCTATCCTTTCTCCATAAGTGGCACAGGTAATCTACATCAGGGCTAACCTTTTTTCCCCCCGAATTTACGAATGAATAAGCTGACTCTAACGTACAGTCATTGTGTATGTTCGTCTCAAACCGCTTTTTTTATCGACTCCTCAACATCTGTCTTACATGAATGGGATTTTTTCTATTTAAAACTACATTGCAATGAAGTTCATTTTACACTTATGTAGCCTGCGGGGATGCTGAAAATTGAGAAGATGCTGTATTGTGCAAGGGAGACCAGTGAACGTGCTGCTCTCTAGGGAAAGAAACCAAAACAGACAGTAGGTGACGTCATAGCCTTACTTCCATATTGTGCGGATAAGCCACAGTAGCAAGGGGTTTGTTTGGGGTTTTTTAACGCTTCAACAGTCGTCAGTTGTTCACAACATATTTTAAACCTAGGTGCGGGTGGTGAAGGGGGTCTTTCAATCCGCAGACGTGTACAGAAGTCTAGAAAACATGTCGGGTGTACTTTAATACTTTGAAATAGATATATAGACCTAGACGCTCGTGGCTTGGTTAAGATGGAGATCACTTGTCACTGTCAGTACAAAACTTTAGCAAGAGACTGGATCTTGGTCTACTGTCGATCGATTCCCTATTAGTATTTTTAGATTTCACTTTCTTTCTATGTACTCATTTTATATCCGATCAACTGTGTGTTCATGTGGGCAAAATAGTCTATTTTTTGCTTTTATCTTGGTCGTGACTGATCAGCAATTGACGTCATAAATATGACAGCTTTGTATACTGTCATTTCGCAAAATAGAAAACTATAACTACTAGGCCTACTACAACAAGAACTGTGCACGAACCACATATTATTCGTTCGGGTTTTTAAAACAGACATTAAGTTATCTTTTTTCTTCATTTTTGTCATGATAAAACAAGTTGGTTTATTTACCATTGTATTGAACTGCATACTACTTTCAGCCTCGGAAGATTTCTCTGCATGAAATTCTGGCTGCTGTCTCTGGAGAAAGCGTATTGTCATTATCGCAAGTGCAGTTTTCTACATGGGTGCATAACCCCTAGATCACCTGAATTCACATTCCATTAACATCTTTCTTTCTCTCATTTCAAGGATAATGGAATAAGCGCTCATGTCCTTTTTTTCTTTACATCCAATACCTGTGTACATGCAGCTTTGAAAAAATCCGTTCCCACTGGTACAAATGGCCTACTCTTCCGAAAAGCAAAACAGGTTTTAACACTTGTGCGAGATGTTCTACGTGCGTTTGCACACAGGACCTCGGTTTATAGGATTATCCGAAGGGTTTTCGGGGAAGTGGAGTGGGCGCTGGTGTGAACGCCACTGAAAAAGTTGCCTTGAAGGGATGTCTTGGTGGTGGTTCACCATAGCTGCCAAGAAATGTGTAGAGTTTCACGATACAGGTAGAGTCTGTAGTTGCAGTTATGCAAGCCTATGGAAAGGCGGTATTCGTTTCTACACAACGTGTCCTTATTCGAGGAAAGTAACTTCTGAGAAAACGCTCGTGTTAAAGTTGACCATAGCTACATACACACGCGTGCGCGCACACACACACACACACGTAACACTAACACACACACGTAACACACACACACACACACGTAACACACACACTGTGCTTGCCTACAGGTATATTATGCATCGTGTGCCAC
>CM054152.1:22195589-22210589 GCA_028751875.1 Rapana venosa | reverse complement strand
AGATAGATAGATAGATAGATAGATAGATAGATAGATAGATAGATAGATAGATAGATAGATAGATAGATAGATAGATAGACCTACACAGAGTTAGACAGAGACAAACAGACAGACAGACAGAGACAGACAGACAGACAGACAGATGGGAGGGAACAGTCAGACGTGCTAGCAGAGAGCGAAGGCAGAAAACGAATCACAACATTATGGAAGAGAATCCCCTCGCCCTGATTCCCATCAATCCCTTGTGGGGCGTGAGGGGATCCATAATTCACAGCCCCTTAGATCCTCCTCCCTCTCCCCTCCCTATGGCTTCCCTCCCCCCACCCTCCCCCTCCCTTTCTCACACTGGGAGACAGTGATGGAATGATGGGCTTCTTGGTTTACACCATGACCACATCCAAGCGTGATAGACACTCTGCGTGTGTGTGTGTGTGTGTGTGTGTGTGTGTGTGTGTGTGTGCGTGCGTGTGTGTGTGGTGTGTGTGTGTGTGGTGTGTGGTTGTGTTGGGTGCGTGCGTGCGTGCGTGCTGCGTGCGTGCGTGCGTGCGCGCTGTGTGTGTATGTTGTATGTGTGTGTGTTGTAGTGTGTGTGTGTGTGTGAGTTGTATGTGTGTGTTTGTGTGTGTTAGTGTGTGTGTGTGTGTGTTGTATATGTAGTGTGTGTTGTATGTGTGTGTTAGTGTGTATGTGTGTGTGAGTGTGTGCGAGTGTGTGTGTGTGTGTGTGCGAGTGTGTGTGTGAGTGTTTGTGTGTGTGTGTGTGTGTGTGAGTGTGTGTGTGCGTGTGAGTGTTGTCTGTGTGTTTCTGTTTTATTTTAATTTATTCTTTTATGTCGAGGATAATGGAAAAAGCACTTATATGCTTTTTACATCCCGTCACTGTGTGTATGCGTTTTTTGTAAATTTTGTGTGTGTCTCTGTGTGCCTCTGTGTGTCTGTGTGTATTGTTGTTGCTGCTGTTGTTGTAGCTTCGATTTTACGTCTGTTCACTCAAAGTGATATTAAACGATAGGAAGGGGAGGGCAGGGGGTACTTATGTTGATGGATGTGGGCAGTAAAATGTGTATCTCCCGCTAAATAACTTAATCAGTACACAAAAAGGGCTAAACAATAACAACAAATAAGTACATAAGAAATTCTAACATGACATAACTGTAACAAATGTCCTATAGGACTGCTCATTAAAGATTTTGTTATACGAAATGCCAGATTAATATTTGTAATATCTTATCCAAGCATTAAAATCCTGATGGAAAAATATCTTCAACATCAGATAGACCAGTTCCACAACTTCATCGACTTTAAGAAAGCTTTCGACAGAGTATGGCACGAAGGCCTGTGGCAGGTCCTCAGAATGTTTGGCATTGAAGAAGGACTAGTGCAAACCATTCAAGCACTATACAACACCGCAAGCAGTGCAGTCCTTCTGAACAATCAAGTCAGAGACTACTTCAAAACCACAGTTGGGGTCCGACAAGGATGCCTGTTATCTCCAGTCCTGTTTAATCTGTTCTTGGAAAACATTATGAGAGAGACCCTCCATGACTTCCACTCTACCATCTCCATTGGCGGCAGACCCCTCAACAACTTGCGGTTTGCCGATGACATTGACCTCATGGGCGGAAGTAACACAGAGCTGCAAGATCTTACGACCAATCTTGAGAACAGAGCTGGAGCATATGGGATGGAGGTGAGCTCGGAGAAAAGTAAAGTACTTGTGAACAGCACGAGCAACGCCACTGCTAAAATTTACATGAACGGCCAGCAACTGGAGGAGGTAGACGCTTTTAAATACCTTGGCGCTACACTCACAAAGGACGGGCGATCGACGACAGAAATCAAAGTCAGACTAGCCATGGCAACATCTTCCCTGACAAAACTCACCACCATATGGAAAAGTAAAGAGATCAGTTTCCCAACCAAACAAAAGCTCTACAAAGCCCTAATTCAGACTATCCTGCTGTACAGAAGTGAAACCTGGACATTGACTGCTGAAACAGCAAAGCGAATCCAGTCATTTGAAACAAAATGCCATACAAAACTGCTGGGCATATCCTGGAGAGAACGAAAGACGAATGAATTTGTCAAGAGCCAAATAACAAAGCTGGCAGGTCCACAGAAACCCCTTCTCACCATCGTCAAGAAGAAAAAGCTGACATGGTTCGGCCACGTCACCCGCCACAACACTCTGACAAAAACAGTACTACAGGGAACACTCGAAGGTGGCAGAAAGAGGGGAAGACAGAACAAGTCATGGATGGACAACATCAGAGAATGGACCAGGATGAATGACTCGGCACTACTGCGCAGAGCCGAGGATCGAGATGGATGGAGGAGGCTTACCACGGCATCGTCTTTCGTGTATCCCCCACGACCGCCAAGGTCACGGGACTGATGATGATGATGATGATCCAAGCATTTCTCAGAAAAAGAAGGTAAGAATGGTTTTGGACTCTTAAATTCAAAAATAATATGAATGCTGGTAGTTTTCTCACCACACAAACATTTTATATGGTGGTGGTGGTGGTGGTGGTGGTGGTGGTGGTGGTGGTGGTGGTGGTGGTGGTGGTGGTGGTGGTGGTGGTGGTGGTGGTGGTGTGTCTGTCTGTCTGTCTATTTTAGATCATAAGATTTCTGTGTGCATTATTTAGAATGTTGTGTGGGTTTCCTTTTTCTCGATGTTTCACCGATTTTCATACTCTGTTGATTGTTATAATGTATGTATGGTTAAAAGAACACATTCTAAGACTAGGCTTGGCCTTAAATCCTCATCCTTGCGTATTAAAGATCATTCATTCATTCATTTATTCTCTCTCTGTCTGTCTACGTCTGTCTGTCTGTCTATCTGTCTGTCTGTCTGTTCTGTCTGTCTGTCTGTCTCTCTCTCTCTCTCTCTCTCTCTCTCTCCTCTCTCTCTCTCTCTCTCTCTCTCTCTCTCTCTCTCTCTCTCGCTCTCGCTCTCTCTCTACTCTCTCTCTCGCTCTCTGGACGAAAATAGCACATAAGTGCTTATTCCATTATCCTCGAAATAAAAGAATAAATAAATAAACAGATACATAAATAAATCTCTCTTTTCAACACGCACACACACACACGCACACACGCACATACCCGGATTTCTCTAGCCCTTACCAACAACTAAACAACTAAACAAACAATCGAACATACGAACGAACAAACAAACAGCAACAACAACAAAAACAGTAACAACGAAAAAAAGATCAGGTATACACCATGAAGGCGAGTTATAAATCAGCGAGTGTTTCAGTCTAATGGCTTCCGGAAGCAAAACACTGCCTTCTAAATGTCAGGCCGACCAGACCCACTTCACGTCTTCTCCCTGGAGAGTTATCTCCCCCTTCCATTACCCCCACCCCCCACCTCCACCCACGCACACACGCGCGCATGCAGCGCGCACACACACACACACACACACACACACACAAGCATGCACGTGCTCACGTGCACATACACAAACACACACTCCAATCTTCTTGTTTATAGCCCTGCCGACCACAGAGGCCATATAGGGGCTGTCACCTTGTGTAACACACACCCACACACACACGGGGACTGGATGTGAAAAAGCACATGAGTGCTTATTCCATTTTCCTCGATAATTTATATGAAGAGTAAATAAATATAATAAATAACACACACATACACAAACACCACATACACAAAACAAAACACACACACACACACACACACACACACACACACGCACGCACAAACACACACACTCACTCACACAGCACAGCATAGCGCAGCACACTAACTATACACAATTTGAAAAAAACAACCAAATAAATAAAATATATTTAAAAAATCAAACAGCAAAACAAAACAAAACAAAACAGAGATAAACAACACATCACATCAACAACAACAAAAACCAAAAAAAAAACCCAAAAAAACAGCTCATCATTCCCTACACATCATGCACTGCGAATCCGCAATCTCATAACCGCAGCATACACCTTGATCAGCATACACAAAGCCTGACCAATGGAGATGGCCCAAGACCTGCCTCATGCTCCCTTGTATACCGCATGATCCATCATCAATCGCGGATCTCTGCAAATCTAAGCTACCCTGTGCATGGAAGCGCTGCATGCAGCTGTAGTGTAGCTGTTCGCAAGGCGGCCGGACTGCTGACTCGATTCTGGGTGTGGTGGTGTGGTGGTGGTGGTGGTGTGGTGTGGTGATGTGGTGTTGTGGTGGTGTGGTGTGGTGTTGGGGTGTGTGGTGTGGTGTGTGGGTGGTGTGGTGTTGGTGTGGTGTTGGTGGTGTGGTGTTGGTGTGGTTTGGTGGTGTGGTGGTGTTGGGGTGGTGTGGTGTGGTGTGGTGTGTGTGGTGGTGTGGTGTGGGTGTGGTGTGGTGGTGTGGTGGGTGTGTGGTGGTGGTTGGTGTGGTGTTGGGGTGGTTGGTGTGGTTGGTGTGGTGTGGTGGTGGTGTGGGTGGTGTGGTGGGGTGTGGTGTGGTGTGGGTGGTGGTGTTGGGGTGGTGTGGTGTGGGTGGTGGTGTGTGTGTGGGTGGTGGTTGGTGGTGTGTGTGTTGGGTGTGGTGTGGGTGGTGGGTTTGGGGTGGTGGTGGTGTTGGTGGGTGGTGGGTGGTGTTGGGGTGGTGGTTTGGGGTGGTGTGGTGTTGGGGTGTGGTGTGATGTTGGTGGTGATGTGGTGTGGTGTTGGGGTGGTGTGGTGTTGGGGTGGTGTGGTGTTTGGGGTGGTGGTGTGATGTTGGTGGTGGTGTGGTGTGGTGTTGGGGGTGGTGTGGTGTTGGGGTGGTGTGGTGTTTGGGGTGGTGGTGTGATGGTGGTGATGTGGTGTGGTGTTGGGGATGGTCGTGGTGTGGTGTAGTGTTGGGGTGGTGTGGTGTAGGGGTGGTGTGGTGTTGGGGTGGTGGTGGTGGTGTGGTGTAGTGTTGGGGGTGGTGTGGTGTTGGGGGTGGTGTGGTGTTGGTGTGGTGTGTGGTGGTGTGGTGTGGTGTTGGTGTGTGATTGAGTCGTGCGATGCGGGTCGTGTGAATGGAGAGAATAGTGTGATGTGGTGTGGTGGGGTGTGATGTGGTATGGTGTCGTGTCGAGTCGTGTCGTGTGATGTGGTGTCGTGTGAAGAGAGTAGTGTGGCGCCGCGGTTAAACTGTTAATCGTTTCCATTTGTTCAATTCTGAACTATTTTAGTCCACAGCTGAAAGTGTGACTTCCCAGTTTGAGCTTTTACGGAGTTGTCCCTCCCCCCTCCCCCCTCCCCGACTTCCCAGTTCGAGTTTTCAGGGGGTTGTCCTCTCCCCTCCCACCCACCCCACCCCCCTCCACACCAGGAAGAGCCAGTGTGCAGAATATTCCATAAACGCTATAGATAGAAGACAGAATGGCAAGGTGAAGGGAGGAAGAGGGGAGGGGGATGCGGGTGGTCAGACTGACAAAACTGACAAAAGTGACAGAGAGGGAAAGAGGTAAGAAAAGAAGAGAGAGGCCAGGGTAAGAGGAGAGAAGAAATGGTTGTGGAGAGAAAAGAAGAGAAGAGAAGAGACAGCAGACACACAGAAACAGGCAGACAGGCACATCCACAGACACAGACAGAGACACAGAAACACACATACACACGCACACACCGCGCGCGCGCGCGCACACACACACACACACACACACACACAGACAGACAAACAGGCAGACAGACAGATAGACACACACACACACACACACACACACACACACACACACACACACACACACACACACACACATCGAGAAAGAGGAAAGATTAGAATGAAATGGAGATATAGAGACAGTGAGACAAATACAGAAAGGGTTCTACACATACAGACAGAAGAAAAGACAGAGAGAGTTTACAAGAGAAAGGGAGATAGTGAGTTTAATGAGGCAGACAAACAGACAGACAGACAGACAGACAAAAGGCAGACAGCAAAGACAGAGACAGAAATACAGTGAAAGAGACAAAGTGAGACACAGAGAGGCAAAGACAGACCCAGACAGACAAGACAACAAGAAAGTGGAAAACACAAAGCACGAAAGAGCCGGCACCATGGAAACACCTCAAACACAGACACAAACAGACAGACAAGAACGACAAAATACACAACAATAATAAATCATAACAACAACAGAATTCCCCCTGAGTAAAACTTCAGTGCAGACTCCAAACTCCAAAAGTCTCGATGAGACAAAACCGAGGTCCCAGTAGCGAAGCAAGCAGAACATTTGCACAGTAGAATCCTGTCTTCGAGAGTAGGCCATTGTTGCGGGAAACGGAGACAAAACTACAAAGCAGCAGCAAAACAGGGACATGATGTAAAAAAAAGAACATAAGACAGCTAGATTCATACCCGAAATAAAAAGATATGTTTTTAATTTAAATAAACACAGACACAAAACCAGACAGACAAGAACGACAAAACTACAACGACAGACAACAACAACAACAACAAACAGATAGACAGACAGAAAGTACATCTATATCAAAGGATTATGCATTGAAAGCAAAAACACCACAACCAACAACAGCAGCAACAACAACTTCATCATCTACTGATATAACTCCACCATCATCAATCCAAAACACCCCTCGACACTGTTTCACCGTCACCTATCCCGCAGTCTCGTAAACTGTTGGGGAACCACTGAAGATTTTGCAACCAGCTTCCTCCACTCCTCGCGGTTTTCGGCTTTCCGTAGCAAGTCGTTCCACTCAAGGCCTGCAGTCCACTCTGATGCTGTCTTCCCATCGTTTTCTCTGTCTGCCTCTTCGTTTCCCTGCTTGTACTGTTCCTTGTAGTAGGACAGTCTTGGCCAGTCCAGATGTTCATGTGACGTGCCCCTACCCCTTTATTGTGTGGTTTTGTTTGTTTTGGGGTTTTTTGTTTGTTTGGGGGGTTTGTTGTTGTTGTTGTTTACTAAAATCAGGAGCTCTTTATATGGCCCAATAGCGTTTTCAATTCTAGTTTTCACTTCCTCGTTAGATACGTGATCTCTGCATAAGACACCATGCCAGAATGACAGAATTTACAAAACTGCATACACACGAGGACTATATGTAAAGAAAAAAGCACATGAGCGCTTATTCCATTATCCTCGATATAAAAGAACTTTAAAAATTTTAATAAATAAATAAAATCATTTCAAGCACACCTTAAATCTCCTCTATCCCGCCTTTTGTGCACAACACCAGGAAAACACAGTACTACCTTGACAGATGCGATATCACACTGCTTTTTAACAGCTGGAATCCTTTCAACGATTGTTTTGCACGTGTTTTTTGTTGTCCTTCTGCTGTTGCAAATGTTCTTGCACACTGCGGTGATCACATGTAGTGTGTAACTGTGGAACTGCTGTGTTGCAACGGTCTGTGATGGTTGTGTGAGAGTGGTTTTTTCATCGTTTGAAGTTCCATTGCTAGTGTATGAAATCGATTCTTAGTTTGATCTCTGTGATGTTGACGTGCGTGCGTGCGTGCGTGCGTGGTGTCGTGCGTGCGTGTGTGTGTGTGTGTGTGTGTGTGTGTGTTGTGTGTGTGTGAGCATTTGAATTTGTTTAATTCAAGCTATTTATTGTTTATTGGTTGTATGACTGTGTAAGAATAGGTTGAATGCAAACGCTTTGATTTGTCTTTGCAAGATGTAGCGCTATATCAATTCCATTTATTATCATATTATCATCATCATCATCATCATCATCATCATCTTTTGCAGGCTAATAGACGTGTGTTGTTTTCTTTGTGACTGTGTAGGTTATCTTATTAAACGAGAACTAAAATCGAGTTTTCATGGAGGTAAGGTGGAGAGGAGACCAGCTAAAGCTTTATCTGCCAAGTTTTGTGGATGTACTGTCAACTTTGTGTTCATTTTCTAGTATATTGAATTCTAATGTGCTATATAGTATTGCATTGCATAGGACTGCATTGCATAACATTGCATTGCATTGAATCGTATCGCATTGGACATGAATTGAGTTGAACTATATAGCATTACATTGCATTACGTTATATTGCTTTGCATTGTATTGTAGTGTATTGCATTGTCGGTGTTGCTCGTTGATGCATTGTACTGCGTTGTATTGCACTGCATATTCTGTTCAGTTGCGCTAGCGTTGCGTTACCAGCGTGTTGTGGTACGTTATGTTGCATTGTATTGCGTTGCTTTCTGCCTTCGGCACCTGGGCTTTATCACAGTTCTTGATTAAACCATTGACGCTGGGGGCAACAGTAAAGTGAGAGGCTGTGTGACCAGTGGCTTTCCCACTCATGGAATCCCACTTTACAGCTTAGTCTTTATTGATCGACTATGACTCTCTGACTAGGAGGCTTGACTTGTACTGTCCTTATGTGCTGCAGCCCTGGAGGCTAATTGGCCTGTGGAGAACATCTTCAACGCTGACTGTCCTTATGCCCACTTGGCCGAGAGAGTGGGGATATGCTGCGGGCAAGGCATCTCCACTATAATCAAATATCTTCCCAATTTCTGAAACCGTAGCTGCTTCCTCTGCTGATTTTGGAGGTCATCATCGAACACGACAGACAAAACGTTAATTTTGTTGCTTTATTTTGTATTGTATTGCATCGCATTCATTCCATTGTGTTGCCTCGTATAATTATCGCTGTTTTGTTGTGTGTGTGTGTGTGTGTGTGTGTGTGTGTGTGTGTGTGTGTGTGTGTGTGTGTGTGTGTGTGTGTGTGTGTGTGTGTGTGTGTGTGTTATGCAGTTGTATTAGACAACATCGCACTCTGTTGTATTGCATTCCATTTTGTTGCACTGTAATACTTTGTATTGCATTGCATTGTAGTACATAGTATTGCATTGTTACTTTGCATTGCATTGTATTACTTTTGTGTTGCGTTCTGTTGTATTACTTTGTGTTGCATTGTATTACTTTGCGTTACATTGTGTTTATTCCATTGCATTGTATTGCTTTGTATTGCATTGCATTGTATTACTTTGCACTGTATTACTTTGCATTGTGTTACTTTGTATTGTATTGTGTTACTTTGAATTGTGTTGCATTATATTACTTTGTATTGCATTGTATCACAGACTGTAGTGCATTTCATTTATGTATTACATTGTTACTTTATTCGTGTGAACACAAATGCACATGCAGACAGGACAATCATTTTTGAATGGACGGTGCTGTATTTGTGGCGACACGCTGTCCCTGGAGAGAGCAGCCCGAATTTCACACAGAGACATCTGCCGTAACTGAAAGTAGCATACAATACAATACAATATTGCAAAAGACAGCATCACCACGCACTTACGCACGCAACACACACACACACACCACGCTCTCTCTCTCTCTCCTCTCTCTCTCTCTCTCTCTCTCTCTCTCTCTCTCTCTCTCTCTCTCTCGCTCGCTCGCTCGCTCTCTCTCTCCCTATCTATCTATCTATCTATCTATCTATCTATCTATCTATGTAACGTCTGTTAAATGTGTTTCGTCCCCTTGAAAAGAACTTTGTGTTTATTCAAAAATTGTGTGCATTGTGTCCTCTATCTATCTATCTATCTATCTATCTATCTATCTCACGTGCACACACACACACACACACACACACACACACACTCACACATACACACACAATTTGTAAATTGCCCTTCATGGGCTGATTAAAGTGGTTTTTTGACTTCACACACAACGACAACAACAACAACAACAACAACAACGAAACAAAATAATTATTGTCTAATTTTCCTGCATCTTGAAAGGTCATATCCGTGCGCTTGTTTATGTTTATCGGTGTGTCTACATCCAGTGGGCGAGTTCGGGGGAGAGGGGGGGGTGATGGTAGCGGGGAGGGGGGGGGGTTGAGGGGAGAACAAGGGGGCGAAGGAGGGGGAGAGGAGAGTAGTGGGGGGGGGGGCAGGCAGGAGGGTCACTTAGGCCTGTGGGCGTGTTGTTGCCTGATTGTAGGGAATCTCGAACAGCGTTGTTCCTTTTCAGTGGAAACCTGCAAGGACAGTGTGTTTTTCAAACAATACATTGGCATAACAGAAACTACCCGTTTTGCTCGGAGGAGGAGGAGGAAGAGAAGCAGGAGGAGGAGGAGGCAAAGGATGAGGATGACGATGATGAGAGGAGGAGGAGAAGCAGAGGAAGAGGAGGCAAAGATAGATGACGACGACGAAGATAATGATGACGAGGAGAGGAGGAAAGCAGGAGGCAAAGGATGGATGACGACGACGAGATAATGATGAGGAGGAGGAGGAGAGAAGGAGGAGCAAAGGATGAGATGACGACGACGAAGATAATATGATGAATGAGGAGGAGGAGGAGGAGAGGAGTAGGGAGAAAGGAGGAGGCACAAGGATGAGGATGACGACGACGATGATGATGATGAGGTGGAGGAGGGAGGAGGCAAAGGATGAGGATGACGACGACGAAGATAATGATGATGAGGAGGAGGAGGAGAAGGAGGAGGCAAAGGATGAGGATGACGACGACGAAGACTATGAGGAGGAAGAGGAGGGGGAGGCGAGAGGAGAAGGATGACGACCACCACCACCGCCATAGCCATCACCATCATTACCATCAGGTAAATGAGGAGGAGGATATATAAAGATCGTTCAGGAATCTAAGTATCAAAAGTCTGGTCACACGCCACTCTCCCTCTGTTTTGTCTGTTTTCAAACTGATTCAGCATTCTGGAGGGAAAGGCTTCTTGGTATGTGCGGGTTCGCTCTCAGCTCTGGGGGCTGTCGCTTGTTGGAACATCAACCATCCTAAGCTTCAGGAGTTCTACTAATGATATACTTCCTTGTGACGGGAAGGCTGTGATCTTGTTTTGGTATGGATCCCGGGGCACGTGGGCATCCGGGGCAACGAAACGGTTGACCAACTCGCCAGGTGTGCCACGGAGAAGGCCATTTCTAGGTTTACCGTGCCATACACGGATCTGAAACCTAAAGCGAAAAGTACGCCCAATCTCTCTTTCAGGAGGAATGGAACGCTCAGACGGTCAATAAACTTTTCCAGATTCGTCCTAACCTGAAAGAGGTTCTCCCTCTATGTGTCAGAAACCGAAGGGAAGCAACAGTGCTCACCAGGCTATACACAGGTCATTCTCATATCATTCACGTCCATTTGCTTAAAGGAGAGAGTACGACATGGTGTGTGACTTGTGATGTGCGAGTAACCATCAAGCATATGCTTCTGGGGTGTCGAGATGTCCAAGATATTAGGCACAACAAGCATTTTACTGCAGACTCCCTAAAGATCTTTTTTCGTGATGTTCCACCGGACACCATTTTTAACTTTCTGGGAGAATCGGGCCTTTTCCATCTGATATGAATGAAGGTCATATAGTTAGTAATTAAGAACAAGGTTGTTTTAAGGAATCTGGTTTTGGTTTTATCTGATTTTATGCGTTGTTGTTGTGGTTTTTTCCACAACGCGGTGCCTGTCCTGGGTTGACCTTTATGGTTGGCCAGGGCGTTGATACAAGGAACGACAGCAGAGTTGGTTTTATACCCTATTTTAATATGTATATAGCTGCACAATTTTAATCTGAGATTTAAAATTTGACGAGGTGACAGCCCTGATATGGCCTCTGTGGTCGGCGGGGCTATAAACAATAGGATTGGACTGGACTGGCGCACCACTTTCAAACAATAACACATACGTTGGAAATAGTTCCCTTTGCGCCTGTTTTAAATAACCCTTTTCTAATGAAAAATAAAGAAGAAGAAAGGAAAAACAGTATTCAATTGCTTATTCGGTTGTTATATTAACTTTTCAAATAAAATGCGTCTCTCAGTATATTAACACTAAGCACAACACTCATATTATGTTATTACCCCCCCCCCCTCTCTCTCTCTCTCTCTCTCTCTCTCTCTTTTCTCTCTCTCTCTCTCTCTCTCTCTCTCTCTGCTTTCAGTATTAAGTATCAAGACGTATTTGTACACAGTATTGCGTCACCACACTACACTGACGTCACCAGTCTATATTCAGACCGAAAATCTCATAATCTCTCTTCGGCTTGCTAGCCTTCATGACGTCTGTGCACAAACTTTAACCGCATCTGAAAGAAAGAAAAGAAAAGAAAGAAAAAGAGAAAGAAAGAAAGAAAAGAAAAGAATGAAAGAAAGAAAAAGAAAAAAGAAAAGAAAAGAAAATATCACCAGGACACTACGATCTAGAAGTATCCAAAAAGAAAAGCAGGACCACAAAACAGAAACCAAAGGAGAGGATTACAGACTCTGATCATGCTTCCCTCTCTCTCCCCTGATACAGAGAGAAGTTTCCGAGAATCGATTTGCCTATCTCAGAAAAGATTCATGAAACGATAGTCTGTTGACACTGCTGTACTGCCCAGTTTAGTTTACAGTTCTTCTTTACTGCAACATGAAACTCTGTCCCTGTCTCCCCATAAAGAGAGTTTTCTTTTCAGTCTTCCATAAATAGAGGGGGGGGTTTCTTGTCAATCCTCCAGAAAGAGTTTTCTTTTCAGTGTCCCATAAAGAGAGTTTTCTTTTCAGTCTTCCATAAAGAGATGGTTTTTTTCCTTTTCAATCTTTCATAAAGAGAGTTTTCTTTTCAGTCTTCCATAAATAGAGGGGGGGGTTTCTTGTCAATCCTCCAGAAAGAGAGTTTTCTTTTCAGTGTCCCATAAAGAGAGTTTTCTTTTCAGTCTTCCATAAAGAGAGGTTTTTTTCCTTTTCAATCTTTCATAAAGAGAGTTTTCTTTTCAGTCTTCCATAAAGAGAGTTTTCTTTTCAGTCTTCCATAAAGAGAGGGTTTTTTTCCTTTTCAATCTTTCATCAAGAGAGTTTTCTTTTCAGTCTTCCATAAAGAGAGTTTTCTTTTCAGTCTTCCATAAAGAGAGGGTTTTTTTCTTTTCAATCTTTCATAAAGAGAGTTTTCTTTTCAGTCTTCCATAAAGAGAGTTTTCTTTTCAGTCTTCCATAAATAGAGGGGGGGGTTTTCTTGTCAATCCTCCAGAAAGAGTTTTCTTTTCAGTGTCCCATAAAGAGAGTTTTCTTTTCAGTCTTCCATAAAGAGAGGGTTTTTTCCTTTTCAATCTTTCATAAAGAGAGTTTTCTTTTCAGTCTTCCATAAAGAGAGTTTTCTTTTCAGTCTTCCATAAAGAGAGGTTTTTTTTCTTTTCAATCTTTCATAAAGAGAGTTTTCTTTTCAGTCTTCCATAAAGAGAGTTTTCTTTTCAGTCTTCCATAAAGAGAGGGTTTTTTTCCTTTTCAATCTTTCATCAAGAGAGTTTTCTTTTCAGTCTTCCATAAAGAGAGTTTTCTTTTCAGTCTTCCATAAAGAGAGGGTTTTTTTCTTTTCAATCTTTCATAAAGAGAGTTTTCTTTTCAGTCTTCCATAAAGAGAGTTTTCTTTTCAGTATCCCATAAAGAATGGTTTCTTTTCAGTCTCCCATAAAAATATTTTTCTTTTAAGTCTTCCATAAGGAGATTTCTCTTTTCAGTCTTCCATAAAGAGATTTCTCTTTTTCAGTCTTCCATAAAGAGATTTCTCTTTTTCAGTCTTCCATAAAGAGATTTCTTTTTCAGTCTTCCATAAAGAGGTTTCTCTTTTTCAGTCTTCCATAAAGAGATTTCTCTTTTTCAGTCTTCCATAAAGAGATTTCTCTTTTTCAGTCTTCCATAAAGAGATTTCTCTTTTCAGTCTTCCATAAAGAGATTTCTCTTTTCAGTCTGTCATAAAGATATTTCTCTTTTCAGTCTTCCATAAAGAGATTTCTCTTTTCAGTCTGTCATAAAGATATTTCTCTTTTAAGTCTTCCATAAAGAGATTTCTCTTTTCAGTCTTCCATAAAGAGGTTTCTCTTTTTCAGTCTTCCATAAAGAGATTTCTCTTTTTCAGTCTTCCATAAAGAGATTTCTCTTTTTCAGTCTTCCATAAAGAGATTTCTTTTTCAGTCTTCCATAAAGAGGTTTCTCTTTTTCAGTCTTCCATAAAGAGATTTCTCTTTTTCAGTCTTCCATAAAGAGATTTCTCTTTTTCAGTCTTCCATAAAGAGATTTCTCTTTTCAGTCTTCCATAAAGAGATTTCTCTTTTCAGTCTGTCATAAAGATATTTCTCTTTTCAGTCTTCCATAAAGAGATTTCTCTTTTCAGTCTGTCATAAAGATATTTCTCTTTTCAGTCTTTCATTAAAAAGATCACTCTTTTCAGTCTCCCATGGAGAGATTTCTCTTTTCAGTCTTCCATAAAGATTTTTTTCTTTTCAGTCTTCCATGGAGAGGGTTTTTTTCTTTTCAGTCTTCCATAAAGATATTTCTCTTTTCAGTCTCCCATAAATATATTTCTCTTTTCAGTTTTTGCATAAAGATTTTTTTTCTTTTTAGTCTTCCATAAAGATCTCTCTCCCTCATTCTAGAATGTCCTTGTTATTGTTTTAGTTATTGTTTATTGGTTCCTGTTGTTTATCCTTGACATTACTCTGTGTTCGGTTTAAAGCTGAGTTTATGCCAGAGCTTAAAGTCGTATCCAGTTATAGAGAGTTCTTGTTTTTTCATCATGTTATATTTATCATCTAATTTTTCTTGCATTTATTTGTATTTACAAAAGAAAGTCGCGAGTAACCCCCTTGTCAATAGGCCACTTTGGGCAATGACTCTCTTTCTCTCTCTCTCTCTCTCTCTCTCTCTCTCTCTCTCTCTCTCTCTCTCTCTCTCTCTCTCTCTCTCTCTCTCCTCTCTCTCTCTCTCTCTCTCTCCTGACTTATCTATACAAGTTTTCTTTTCAGTCTCCCAGAAAGAGATTTCTCTTTTCCTCTCCTCTCCGATTCTTCTTCTTCTGCTCTTTGAAAAACTTTTGCTTGCTGTCACAAAGTTTTATCGCTTTACTTCTTAAGAAGCTTGAAGTGTTTCTCCCAATGCAACACAACACAACGCAATGCAATGGAATGGATGGAAAGGCAAGGCAAGGCAAGGCAAGGCGAGGCAAGGCATGGCAAGGCATGGCAAGGCAAGGCGAGGCATGGAATGGCATGGCAAGGAATGGCAAGGCAAGGCAAGGCATGGA
>CM054152.1:22175589-22183089 GCA_028751875.1 Rapana venosa | reverse complement strand
ACGCACGCGCGCACACACTCATACTACATACACACTGTAACACACACTATACAACACACACACACACACACTACAACACACTACAACACACACACACACGCACGCACGCACGCACGCACGCACACACTACAACACACGCACACTACAGCTAAATGTAGACACGCTGGCACGCGTGCACACACACCATCACTACTACTAATACAACACACACTACAAAACACACACACACACACATACACACACACACACCAGCTAGCTATGGTAGTCACGCTGGCATGCGCACACACACACTACTACTACTACTACTACTACTACTACCACACTACTACTACTACTGCTACTACACACACTACTACTACTACTACTCTTACTACTACTACTACTACTACTACTCTTACTACTACTACTACTACTACTAGTACTACTACTACTACTACTACACACTACTACTACTACTACTACTATAACTACACACACACTACTACTACTACTACTACTACTACACCCACTACTACTACTACTACTATAACTACACACACACTACTACTACTACTACTACTACTACTACACACACTTCTACTACTACTACTACTACTACTACTACACACACACTACTACTACTACTACTACTACTACACACTACTACTACTACCACTACTACTACTACTACTACTACACACACTACTACTACTACTACTACACACTACTACTACTACTACTACTACTACTACACACACACACACACACACACACACACACAATTGGAAACCAGCACTTTCTCGTCACACTGTACTTGTGGCGGTAGTTTTGCAATTCTGTTTTCTTTTCTTTTTGATTTTACTATCCAAACCAAATCTGTGAGGGGGGGGGGGGGGGGGGGAGGGGAGGGGGGGGGGAGGAGGGAAAGAAGAAAAGGTGGTATCTATTGCTGAGAGAACTGGTGATGGTGGTGGTGGGGTGGTGGTAGGGGGGTGAGGGATGGTGGTGGTGGGACTGTGGCTGTGTGGGCGTGGTACCTGACATTTGCAGGCCTCCAGTCTTGTTGCCATGACAACGGTTCTAGAGTTCTCTGACGATAGACAGAGAGAGAGGGGGGGGGGGGGGGGAGAGGAACAGAGGGAGAGAGAGGGGAGGAGAGGGGAAACAGAGAGAGAGGGGGGGGGGAGAGAGGGGGGGACATAGAGAGAGGGACACAGAGAGAGGGGGGTCAGAGAAAGAGACGGAGAGGGACACCGAAAGAGAGAGAGAGGGGGGGGACAGAAAGGGGACACAGAGAGATAGGGACAGAGAGAGAGAAACAGACAGACAGGACAGACACAGAGACTGTCTTTCCTTCTGTGCTTTTGTCTGTCTTTCTTCTTCTCTCGCTCGCTTTCTCTCTCAAGTTGTGTGTGTATGCGTGCGTGCGTTCGTGCGTGCGTGCTTGCGCGCGCGCGCGCGCGCGCGTTGTGTGTGTGTGTTGTGTGTGTGTGTGTGTGTGTGTGTGTGTGTGTGTGTGTGTGTGTGTGTGTGTGTGTGTGCGCGCGCGCGCGCGCAGCAGAATAACACAGCTGTCCACTTTTTCTTGACAAAGTTAGGAATCTGAGAAAAGAACCTCTCTGCAAATTGTCATATCCTTTTTAAGACGAACAATTGTATTCTATTGTATTGTATCGTATTGTATTGTGTTGTATTGTATCGGATCATATTGTATTTTCTCTCTCTCTCTCTCTCTCTCTCTCTCTCTCTCTCTCTCTCTCTCTCTCTCTCTCTCACACACACACACACACACACACACACACACACACACACAATTACATCAATATTTAAAGAATGGGCTTGTGCCTCTAGGATTTTCGCCTTTACATACAAAAATGTAATGGTGTATCTGAATCCATTGCACGGGAATGATAGTCTGCTTCCGTGTGTTGCTTTCCTTGTGGTGTGCGTGTGTGTGTTGTGTTTGTGTGTGTGTGTGTGTGTGTTGTGTGTGTGTGGTGCGTGCGTGCGTGGTGTGTGTGTGTGTTGTGTGTTGTGTGTGTGTGTGTGTGTGTGTGTGTGTGTGTGTGTGTGTGAGCCGTTTGTTACATTGACGTGACGTGCATCTATCATATTATGTTTGATTGAAAAGGTTTTCTGTTATTGTCTAGGTTTTGATTTATCATTTGTTTGTAATTTATATATCAGATTACTTCCCTTTACGATTTTTAAAACAAAAGCGTCCTTGACCTCAGATAAGCGTGTTCTATATTTGCAACACCTAACTGACTTCTGCCTTAACTCCTTGAGGAGTCGTTGGGTCACTGCACTGAATTTTTTTTTATTTGTCTGGTAGTGCGTTTAAGGAATAGCTCAGTGGTCAGAGCACTCGCTTTTCCCAAGCTAAGGTTAAGCAGCACTGAGTGTGGCTGGATGGGTGACCGTTTGCACGCCTTGGCTTCAGTAAAGTCCCCCTGTTCACCCAGCAGTAAATGGGCACCTGCCCTCTTTAGGGACAGGAAAGGTAAAGCAGCGAGGAAGAGCAGATGGGCACCGCTCTCAATTTGCTGGCCCCTAGAGCAGCTGAGATCTCTGACATCTCGCTCCCCAGCGACTGCATAGGTTAAGGGACGCCTTTATCTTTACCTTCTTAAATGAATTAATCATTTATTTAACGTCTCTTTACAAAGGTGTTATTGGATAGTGAAAATGACGAAAAATAACTATTAAAATCAAATGTAGCACAAATTTACTTCGAATTACGAAAGTCTGACAACTAGTTTGCTATTTTCATTTTTATTATATCAACAAGATCAGCATCTTTACTACTCAAAATGTCCTTAGAATGATTAAGTGGGGGGTTTGGGGGTGGGGGGGGGTTCCATTCTTTTATTTCGCGGATAATGGAATAAGCACTCATGTGCTTTTTTACATCTTAGTCCCCGTGTGTATGCAGTTTTGTCAGTTTTGTCATCCGTTCCCACCGGCACACAATGACCTATGCTTCCGAAAAGCGGAATGGGTTTTAACATGTGCACAAGATATTCTGCGTGCGTTCGCACACAGGGCTTCCGTTTATAGTCTCATCCGAAGGACTTTTGGGGGAAGTGGAGTCAGCACTGATGTTAACTCCCAGAGTCCAGAGGAAAAATCCTCTTGAACGAGATTCAAACCCGGATCAGCAGATCACGAGTCAGAGATAGAGACAGTAATGTCCTTAGCATGGTAACGTGTACTGGTGAAATCCAACATTTTTCTTCCCATGCTTAGTGCGTACTATAAGACACTAAAAAATATTTTTTTTAAAAACAACAACAACAAACCCTCAGGGGACGGGTTGGGGGGATCACGAACTTTTCAGTTGAGGCTTGAATCCGCACCTTCATATCACTTTTTTAACACTAAAACGAAACAAATTCTCCAATATAGTTAAACAAATCAAGAACATTCAACTTTACCCCAAACACCCCCCACAGCACTTCATGACCTATTTTCCACCCTTTTAGAAGAAGAGGGAGGGGGTTTTTTTCCCGCCCTAGATTAAGGAAGCTCCCTTTTTCTTTTCGATAAGACTTATCTCCCTTTTCGCGCCTCTTCCTCGCCCCACCCAATCATGTCAGGGCTTCAATAAAAGCCCCATCCCTAAGCTGCCATACATGTTAAGCCCTTCTTTCCCAGCCTGCTTCTTCAAGGGCCCTCTAAGGGCTGTGGCCTCATCATTCTGTTGTGGTCGATAGCCCTCGTCAACTCTCCAGCTTCTCCAATTCCTTGAGGTTGCCTTCAGCCTTCTCTTCGCCATTAGCTCTGTTTTATCGTGTGCCTGGCTGGTTTTGGGGTGGGGTGGGGGGGGGGGGGGGGTTAATGTTTGCTTCTTTATTGTTGTAGAGCTGGGAAATTTTGTGGTATAGGTGTGTGTGTGGGTGGGTGGGTGATGTGGGTTGGTTGTGTGTGGGTGTGTGGGTGGGTGTCTGTGTGGGGGGGGGGGGGGGTCTGTGTGTGTGGGGGGGGTATATATGTCTGTCTGTCTGGCGCAGCAAATAAGGTTAGCGGGAGACACACACACACACACACACACAAAACGCGCGCGTACGACACAGAGAGACAGACAGACAGAGACAGCGGGACAGACACAGACAGAGAGAGACACAGGCAGACAGACTGCAAACAGACAGACAGACAGACAGACAAAACATCAAGTCGGAAAGTAGGTTAAAATGATGTGGTAATTTACACCGAGGTGTTGATAACAAGGTGATAACCACACAAGTTGTGGCTTCATCCCTGACTTGTCAACAGCCCACGAGTGAGTGAGTGAGCGTGTGTGTGTGTGTGTGTCTGTGTGTGTGTGTGTGTGCGCGCGCGCGCGCGCGTGTGTGTGTGTGCGTGTGTGTGTGAGTGTGTGTGTGTGTGTGCGATTTCGTGTTAGGTCTCTACACTATATATAATATTAAACACAAAAAGCCCAAAGGTGAGGGAAAGGGAGAGGGGGGATCTGGGAGTTGGGTAGGGGGGTACAACTGACAAGTGGCGGGAAAATAGTCAATATTCCTATCAAAGCAGTATGACCCTAAGTTACTGCGAAAGCACTGTATGCAACTCTTTCTTCTTTTCTCTTTCTTAGAGTAGAACCAGTCATTCAGGTAGTTAGCTCTCTACTCCCCCATGGTTTCACCTGGCCTCCAGTGAGGTGCTGCGGATGTTGTGGCAGATGGAAGGATCCTTGCAGGCGTGGAAGGAAAGGTCTGGTCTTCTTTGGCGTTTCCCAGAACAGCCCTTGGATGTGCCTGCCCTGGTTCCCAGCCAACACACAGGCCCCTCTTGATGTAGGATGGACACAGTCCTTCAGCATCCTGGTGTCTAGATTGGCATGGCTGGCAAAAGAGAGATTGCCAGTACCGTAAAGATCGGACATAACAAGGGCATTAAAGACTTTTCTTTTAATGTTCAGATCTATGTTCTTCACTGGTGCGATTTTGCTAATGGCGATTTTCAGTTTGGGGGTGTCTTGTCCTGATATCTCTGATGCTTTTTTAGAACAGTTTACTGGACACTTCTGTGTCTCTTTTCTCCAGATCATTAAAACCCACAGTAGATTACAATAGCATCCACAGGGTTCTCTAGAGCAGAAATCACTGAGTCAAAGGTGGGGCCAATATTCTCTGTAGAATAAACTTTGAGAGAGACAGCTTGGAAACCATAGGAATGCCCCAATCTTTCGTCATTGACTATGTTGACCACTGAGTCATGGAGTAAGACTACATGTGGGAGATTTTGATGTTCTTTCTCTTTGGGTTTCGACTTCTCTACACCAACTTCTTTTTTGACGTCAGTTGTGGCTTTGACGTCAGTTGCTTGTCCTGCTTCCATTGTTTTTTCTTTCATTTCGTTTTTGTAAATGGTTTGTCAACCACAGGCGTTGCATCTGGCTTGGGTACTGTTCCCCAACTGCCTGGGCTGACTTTGGCCTACTGACATCTGCGTAGGAAAGGCTAGATCTAACCTTATTGGCTGGGCCAGACCCATGCATGAAACGAACTGTCCGTCTGAGTTCCGGCACTTGCAACAGTATTAGATCTAGCCTGTGATCTTCCTAAATATTTAGCAATTGTCTCATTTCGCATTTGGACAGTGCGCTCAAGTGCTGAAATGCGCCCACATAATCCAGTTATTATTTCTTTTAGCTCATTGAGGGTACTCACTGCATCAATGGATGGCGCTGGTTTCTTGGATGACTGGTCCTGGTGATCATCCCTGTCATCAGCAGCTGCAGGAGCTGTCAGTTGCGCAGATCGTGTCAGCACTTGTTGTCGTAGATCTTCAAGCTTCTTTGCCTTTTTCTGATCTGATGTGTCCTTTCGAAGCTGGAGTGGATACACGAGCGCCAAGACTTTTGGATCTGGTGGTTCCATCCGTCATGGTTGCAGTACATTTGCCAATAACTTCTGCAGACAGGGAGCTTAGCTGCTGGCCATCTCCGCCATCTTGTCTTGTGTATCGCGCGCGTGTGTGTGTGCTGTGTGTCCTGGTTTTCGGTGTGTGTGTGTGTGTGTGTGTGTTTGTGTGTGTGCTGTGTGTGTGTGTGTGTGTGTGTGTGTGTGTGTGTGTGTGTGTGTTGTGTGTGTGTGTGTTGTGTGTGTTGTTAATGTGTTGTGTGTGTGTGTGGCGCTGCGTGTGTGTGTTGTGTGGCCTCTGTGTGTTGTGTGCGCGCGCGCATGTGTGTGTCTGTCTGTCGGCATCTGTCCGTCTCTCTGTCTGTCCGTGAGTGCTGATGTCCTCAGCGTTCTCAGTTTCCAAGGCAACAGGCTCCCGCCATATCGATATCGTGCGGGATCAAAAAGTTATCGACCCCTTGTTTCTTTTTAGATCAGGTTTCCAAGACTTCATTTTCTTCATCCAATTCCCAGTTGCTTTTTAGGGAAAATGGGGAGGATAGGGGCGGGGGGGGGGGGATGAGAATGAATGATTGTGGTTTTTTTTGGGGGTTGCTTTTTTTTTTTGGGGGGGGGGGGGGATGGGGGGATTTTGTTTTGAGGTGGGGGGGATAGTTTTTGTTGGGTTGTTGGTTGGGGGGTGTTTCTAGGGGGGGGGGGGGAGGCGGGGGTTGTTTTTAATGAACGTTTCGTGAAGTATCTGACTTCAAACGAAGTTGAAATTGGGTGGTGGTGGTGGTGGTGGTGGTGGTGGTGGTGGTGGTGGTGGTGGTGGTGGTGGCGGCAGTTATAGCAGCAGTGGTGATCTTTGCAATGATGGTCATCATTGTAGTAAAGAGAGAAGGTATGGGTACTTTGGAAGTTTGCTTCTATCATCATCGATTTTGTGTGTTGTTGTTTTTACTGTTTGATCTCTTTCTGTGTTTGTGTTGTGTGTTGTGTGTGCGTGCGTGATGTGCGTGCGTGCGTGTGTATGTAGGGTGGGTTGGGGGTGTGTGTGTGTGTGTGTGTGTGTGTGTGTGTGTGTGTGTGTGTGTTTGTGTGTGTTGTGTAGTGGTGTGTGTTGTGTGTGTGTTTTTGTGTGTGTGTGTTTGTGCTTGTGTGTTTGTTGTTGTTGTGTGTGTCTGTGTCTGTAGGTTTTGTGTGTGTGCGCGCGGGGTGATGATGCGTGTGTGTGTAGTGTCATTTGTCAGACTGTACGTCAGGGATTTTTGTCTTTTCTTGATGTTGTTTGTCTCTGTTTCTGTCTGTCGTCTGTCTGTCTGTTTCTGTCTGTCTGTCTGTGTCTGTCTGTATGTCTTAGCGCTGAAATGATCGCGTGCATGTGCTATGATGTCGGTTTATGGGGATTTATTCCCTTGAGTTATCATCGATTCTCATTCCGCCTCCCTGTTAAGTCCTTCAGATGTGACTACAGTATAAATAAACCCAGGTCTGGTTGCTGCAGTATATATAAACCCAGGTCTGGTTGCTGCAGTATATATAAACCCAGGTCTGGTTGCTGCAGTATACATAAACCCAGGTCTATTGCTGCAGTATACATAAACCCAGGTCTGGTTGCTGCAGTATATATAAACCCAGGTCTTCTTGCTGCAGTATACATAAACCCAGG
>CM054152.1:22168089-22170589 GCA_028751875.1 Rapana venosa | reverse complement strand
AAATGAAGAAAGAAATAAGGAAGAAGAAGAAGGGGGAAAAAGGTGACCATTGACGCGAATTTGAGCATTTTGATGAAATACTTAATAACTATGGTGAAGATTGCATCTTACTGAGTTGTTTTTGTGTTAGGTTGTGTTGTGTTAGGTTGTGTTGGGTTGGGTTATGTTATATTGTGTTATGTCGTGTTGGGTTGGGTTGGGATGGGTTGCATTGCATTGCATTGAATTGTATTGTATCTATTGTATTGTAAGTACTATTTTGCATTACATTGTGTGCTGTATCGCATTGCGTTGCATTGCATTGAATTATATGGTAATGTATTGCATTGCATCGTATTATATTGCATTGCATTGTATTGTATCGCATTGCATTGCATTGTATTATATCGTGCTGTATTGCATTGCATTATAATGTATTGTTTTGCATAGAGTTGTATTTATTGCATCACATTGCATTGTATAGTGCACCACTTTCAAGTCACAGCAAATTTCTCTGCATGAAATTCAGGCTGCTCTCCCCGAGGCAAGAGCACCACACTACAAGAGCAGCGAGCGCCACCCAGTTTTATACCACTGTCTGCAAAGGAGAAGAGATGGGCCCTTAGCTTAACCTTAATTCTCTCTGTGCCAGGAGGCACACAAGGCTTGAACATCATTCCTCCACTGGTTCCGGTCTGCAGCTGTGCGTCGTGCGGATGCCAGTGCCGGCGATCCCCGCTCCCCCCAGGGCTTGAATCGGAGTGCCGCCCTCAATATGCTGGCCCCTGGATAAGCTGAGGTCTCTGACACCTCGCTCCCCTACGACTACATAGGTTATGGGACACCTTTACCTTTACCTTTTACTGCCTGTGTATTTATTTCCCTGTGTGAGTGGGCATTTTCCATCAACATTTTTTTTTTTTGCCAAGGACAACTCTGTTCTTGCGTTACATGGTTCACTTACGTACTCTGAATGCATATTGCTCACACGGGACCTCGGTTAATCGTCGCGTCTCATCCATAAGACTAGCACCCAGACCACCACTTAAGTATGGTAGATAGGAGAAAAGTCCAGGTTCTAACAGAGGTAATCGAACCCGAGACTTTTGCTTTTTTTTTTAATTTATTTTTATTTCGAGCTTAATAGAATAAGCACTCGTGTGCTTTTTTTACAACCGGTCCCCATGTGTATGCAGTTTTGTAAATTCTGTCATCCGTTTCCACCGGAACACAATGTCCTACTCTTAAGGGCGGGCTTTAACGTGTGCGCAAAGATGTTCTGCGTGCGTTCACACACGTGACCTCGGTTTATAGTCTAATCCGAAGGACTTTGGGGGGATGAGTGGAGTCCGCACTTTCGACAACTCCAGAGGGAAAATGCTCTTGAACAAGATTCGAATCCGGGACAGGAGATCACGAATGCATCACTCTAACCACCAGGCTGTCCCGTCCCCCTTACTGGATGGATGTGTTATCTCTGAACCACCGCTCCGTCATTGTGAACACTGAACAGATTGATAGATCCTCTGCACGTTTTGGGGGCTTTTCAAAGCTCAGGCTTATAATTGTATAAATCCTACCTTCCTCCAGCCTTCTCTTTTACATCGGAGGAGGTGGGGGTGACGGATGGGGGTGGGGTAGGGGTGGGGGGGTAGGGGTACGGGGGTTAAGAAGGGAGGGAGGGAGGAGAGTAATGGAAAACTATTTCTGTTCTTTGGACCGGTTCTTAAAAAATTTTTAAAAGGCTGATGATAAGGTTTGTGTAGACGTTTAGGACAGATATGGCTGGTAACCTAGCATGCAATTTTGCGATGTGGAGAGGGATGGGCTCTGCCAGCTATACAGCTTCGTCAAGACACATTGCTTGAAAAACTCAGTGCATTGTTCTAATGACAGACAGACAGACAGACAAAGAGAGTGATAGAGATAGAGAGAGACAGACAGAGACATAGAGACAAACAGAAACAGAGACAGAGAAACAAACAGAGACAGACAGACAAAAACAGAGCCAGAGAGACAGACAGAAACAGAGCCAGAGGGACCAACAGAGACAGACAGACAGACGGAGACAAAGACAGAGAGACAAAGAGAGAGGGGAGGGCAGGGAAAGAGAGAGAGAGGGGGGAGGGGGTTGATGACACACACAGAGACAGATATACTGTAAAAACACAAACACTTTAAAAAGAAGTCAACAAACAAACAAATAAACAAACAAAGAGATAAACAGACAGACAACCAAAGAGTCAACAAACAGACAGACAGACAGACAGGCAGGCAGGCAGACAGACAGGCAGGCAGACAGACAGACAGACTGACAGGCAGGCAGGCAGGCAGACAGACAGACAGACAGACTGACTGACAGACAGACAGGCAGGCAGACAAACAGGCAGGCAGACAGACAGACACAGAGACAGTGACCCGCACCATTTCTGTCTAACCTATTTTCCGCATTACCGCCACTTGTCCTGATCTGTTAGTACAGTTACCATGGCGACAACCGACGATAACTGACCCTAGAGCC
>CM054152.1:22143089-22158089 GCA_028751875.1 Rapana venosa | reverse complement strand
CGCTACATGAGGAGGGACACCCTCTGACAGACGTAAGCAATACTTTTCTGTTGGATCGGTGCATGCACGCAGGCATCCATAAGAAAGAAAGAAAGAAAAAAAGAAAGAAAGAAAGAAAACCAATAACAACAGCAACGAAGTCTATGTTGGTGGTGGGTTTTTTTACATATGAACTGATCGTGCATAAGAAAGAGAACAAACAAGAGTCCAGACTTACTTGAGGAAAGACAGTGAGAGAGAGAGAGAGAGAGAGAGAGATGAGGAGAGAGAGAGAGAGTGACAGACAGCAGACAGACAGACAGACAGACGACAGACAGGCAAGCAGGCAGCAGGCAGGCAAAGAGAGGGGAGATATTATATATATATATATAGAGAGAGAGAGAGAGAGAGAAGAGAGAGAGAGATGAGAGAGAGAGAGAGAGGAGAGGTGGGGGGGGGGGCAGGAGACAAGCAGGCGACATACAGGGACAGGCGAAGGGGCGGAGGACAGACGGACAGGCAGAAAGGCAGTCAGACAGCCAGGTATTACAGACAGACAGACAGACGTCAGTCAGACAAAGAGACAGAGAATCGAAAGGGAGTTGTGGTAAGCAGAAAATATCTCAAACAGAGACCACAGACAGAAAACTACAGATACAAAAAGCAAAAAAACCCAAACAAACAAAGAAAAAACAAACAAAATCCAAAGTGCGCGCAAAAAAAGATCAAAATGAATTTCAAAGGTGACGGGGGAGGCGGGGCGGGGATTTTATAGTCGAATTTTCAAATCCAAAAGCTCATTTTAGACATGTCTCTTTGATTTTGGTTTTATAAGAAGAGATAACTGGTTCCTTCCAGACAGTAAGAATTTGCAAGTCTGCAAAAATAGTGCACCCCCACCCCAACCCACCACCCCCCACCCCCAAAAGATAACCCAGCTACAAAACTAAAGTGAGTGGAAGCGGGAAAAAAAGAGAAAATCTAAAGTACAATTTCTAAAATTAAAAGTCTGTATTTTTGCAGACGTCTCTTTCATCTAGATTGACAGGAATACTAGGGAAAAAAAATACTTTGCTTCCTCCAGACAGTAGAAATACAGATCTGCAACAACAACAAACAAAAAAAAACAATTTACCCTCAAAATCAGCTTTCTTTTTCATGCACAGATTTTGCCGCTCTTTCTTTTCTTTTTTTTCTCTTTCTTTTTTATGCTTTGAAGTTATTATATATGTATTAAAGATTGTATTTGAAGGGGAAGATTCGAGGCTCAGTTCTTGATGAACGTATGTAATCTGAGGATTGTGTTTCAGCGTTACGCGAATCCCCGAGTTACGCTTGTTAAAGTTTTTGCTTGAGGCTTCTTTTCTTGAAAGAAGGAAAAAGATAAGGGAGGAGGAGGAGGTGGGGGAGGGGGGGTGCCCCTGTCCTGCTTCCCTCTCTTTCCAGGGGTTACTTTTGTTTATAAGACTGCTTTATTCCTGTTAATACAAATTTTTGAATAATCTATAATCTACATACACACGCACGCACGCACACGAGTGCACACACACACCACACACACACACACACACCATTCTCTCTCTCTGTCTATCTTTGTCTGTCTTGCCTTCTCTCTCTCTCTCTCTCTCTCTCTCTCTCTCTCTCTCTCTCTCTCTCTCTCTCTCTCTCTCTCTCTCTCTCTCTCTCTCTCTCCTTCTCTTCCCTCTCTCTCTCTCTCTCCCTCTCTCTTTACAGCTCAATGCTATTTTTTCACCTCGGAGTACAAGACAGTGAAAGAAACATAAAAGCACGCACGGCCAGTCAGTATTTCATATTCGTGATGTCAGCCTAAGCAAAAGAAAAATAAACTGTGGGGAAAAAAAACAAAAAGAAGAGCTAGACAGACGGCACACGACAGACAAACAGACAAGCAGATGCACAACAAACAGACGCCCCAGAGAAGATCATGAGAGGACAGACAGAGACAGAAGCGCGCGCAGAGAAAGAAATACATAGACAGACAGAAAAGAAACAAAGAGAAGATAGACACAAACAGGCAGACAGAGACAAAGAGAGAGACAGAGACAGAGAAACAGACAGATAGACACAAGAGACAGAGACAGACAGACAGAGAGACGCACGCGCAGAGAAAGAAAGACATAGAGACAAAAAGAAACAAGAGAGACAGAAACAAACAGGCAGACAGAGACACGACAGAGAGAGAGACAGAGAAACAGACAGAGACAGAGAGACGCGCGCGCAAGAGAAACAAAGACATAGAGAGACAAAAAGAAACAGAGAGACAGAAACAAACAGACAGACAGAGAAAGAGAGACAGACAGAGAAACAGACAGACAGACAGACAGACAGAGACAGACAGAGAGACGCACGCGCAGAGAAAGAAAGACATAGAGAGACAAAAAGAAACAGAGAGAGACAGAAACAGACAGAGATAGAGAGACAGACAGACAGAAAGACAGTCAGACACACAGACAGAGACAGACAGACAGACTCAGACAGAGAGAGAAAAACAGACAGAGAGCGACAGACGAAAAGAAACAGAGAACAGAGAGAAGCGAAACAAACTAAACCTGAAGAAGTACGCAAAAACAAACAAACAAACAAGTTTGACGTTTCCTCCTTTAGTTTCGGATTGTTTTCTCATTTTGATTTTATTTCCTCTTTTTTTTTTGGGGGGGGGGGGGGGGGGGGGGTGAAAACTCGTGACCGTCTCCACTCTTAATGGCTTGAATTAAGATAACACAAGCAAAGACAGCTTTTAGTTTTTGTTTTTTAAGTTTTCAATTGGAAAACAAAAATAAGAAAAGAACATGAAAGAAACGAACAGAAAAACGACAAAGAAAGAAAAAAGAGAGAGAGCGACAACAACAACAACGACAACAACAGAAAGAGAAATAAAACTAGACAAAACAAATCTGCAACAACAACAACGAAAACCGAAACAAAAAATTTACCCGCCCCCAAAATCAGCTTTCTTTTTCATGCACAGAATGTGTGTTCTCTTTCTTTTTTTCCCTTCTCTTTATCTTTTTTCAACTCCAGCGTCTTCTTAGTCTTTGTACTGAAACCATTATCTCCACACTAAAACACACCCAGACTAACAAAATCCTGAAATAAAGAAAAAGAAATCATAGCTCCAAAACAGAATACATCAATCGTGAACAGATAGAATCTATATCTATATCAAGATTTCTTTCTAAAAGTCCCCATACCCATCTTAATCCAATTTACTATTATCACTACATAAGTCATAATCACTGACCACTTATATAAAATCAATAATACCTATGTAGATAGATAGATAAATAGATAGATAGATAGATAGATAGATAGATAGATACATAGATAGATAGATAGATAGATAGATAGATAGATAGATAGATAGATAGATGGATAGGTAGAGAGATAGAGAGAGAGAGAGATACATAGATAGATAGGTAGATAGATAGATAGATAGATAGATAGACAATGACAATGACAATGACAAATTCTTTTATTTCGAGGATAATGAATAAGCACACATGTGCTTTTTTACATCCAGTCCCCGATAGAGAGAGAGAGAGTAGATAGATAGATAGATAGATAGATAGATAGATAGATAAGATAGAAGAGAGAGATAGAGATAGAGAGATAGAGAGATAGAGAGATAGAGATAGATAATAGATAGATAGAGATGATAGTAGTAGAGAGAGAGAGAGATAGATAGATAGATAGATAGATAGATAGATAGATAGATAGATAGATAGATAGATAGATAGATAGATAGATAGATAGATAGATAGACAGATAGATAGATAGATACATAAAGTCTCCATACCCATCTTTATCCAACTCACCATTATCACCACACTAAGTCATAACCACTTGCCACTTATATATAATATAATATAATATAATATAATATAATATAATATAATAGTTATATATATACATATATGTGTATATATGCACACACACACACACACACACATATATATATATATATATATATATATATATATTATATATATATATATATATACCCAACTCACCAACATCACAATCACCACACAAATCATCACCACTTACCTGTCCCGAAGTCCTCACCCCTTCACGAAAAGTTGACAGGAATGGCAGCAGAAGAAGAAAAAATAAAAGAAAGAATAAAAACTATTTCAACCCACACACAAACACAAACACAAACACACGCGCGAGATCAAACCAATAGCAGCAGCAGTAGTAATAGTAGTACTTATAGTAGTAATACTAGCAGTAAGACGGAGTAGCACAAATCAATCCACTCGGAGAAAGAGGAGGAGGAGGAAGAGGCAGGATGGAAGGGAGGATGGATGGAAGGAAGGAAGGAAGGAAGGAATGAGAGAAGTTCTCCTGATTGCTGCTTGCAGCCACCGCCAAACGCACTCCACTGAACAGGGGGAGAACAGGCCCGCGGAGTAATCTCGCCAGCGTGTAACTCCGCGGCCAACAAAAGCGCCCTCTCTCCTGTTTCTAGCAGACGACAGGCTTGAAGGTACTTCCGGGCTGCTGCGCGGCTCTGACTTCATTTCTCCATCATCCCCCCCCCCCCCCCCTCCATCCCCCCCACACACACACATACACCTTCCTCTCTCTCTCTCTCTCTCTCTCTCTCTCTCTCTCTCTCTCTCTCTCTCTCTTCTCTCTCTCTCTCTCTCTCTCTCTCACTCTCTCTCTCTCTCTCTCTCTCTCTCTTCTCTCCTCTCTCTTCTCTACTCTCTCATCTAACCTTGAAAAATAATCATTTATTCATTCATTCATTCTCTCTCTCTCTCTCTCTCTCTCTCTCTCTCTCTCTCTCTCTCTCTCTCTCTCTCCCTCTTCCCTCCTCCCTCTCTCTCTTCTCTCTCTCTCTCTCTTTTCTCTCTCTCTCTCTCTCCTCTCTGGCCAATACTGAATAAACCTCTCTCTCCCTCCCTCTTTCCCTCCTCCCTCCTCTCTCTCTCTCTCTCTCTCTCTCTCTTTCTCTCTTCTCTCTCTCTTCTCTTCTCTCTCTCTCTCTTCTTCCTCTCTTCTCTCTCTCTCTCTCTCTCTCTCTCTCTCCTCTCTCTCTCTCTCTCTCTCTCTCTCTCTCTCTCTCCTCTCTCTCTCTCTATTCTTCTCTTCTCTCCTCTCTCTCTCTCTTCTCTCTCCCTCCCCCCTCTCTCTCTTCTCTCTCTATCTCCTTCTCTCTCTCTCTCTCTCTCTCTTTGTGTTCCTCCCACCCCACCCCCTCGTATCGGTGGCATTAGTCTCCAGGAGAGAACAACATCAAAGGCAGTGTAAGGTTTAGTCACGGTACCACTTTTGGATGCCATTACCAGGATCGTTTCCTATCTCTGTTCCATCAGGACAGGACACGGCTGGACAGGACAGGACGGGACAAGACAGGAGAGGACAGGACAGGACAGGACAGGACAGGACAGGATAGCACAGGACAGGACAGGATAGCACAGGACAGGGCTGGACAGGATAGCACAGGACAAGGCTGGACAGGATAGCACAGGACAGGGCTGGAAAGGATAGCACAGGACAGGGCTGGACAGGATAGCACAGAACAAGGCTGGACAGGATAGCACAGGACAGGACAGGGCTGGAAAGGATAGCACAGGACAGGGCTGGACAGGACAGGATAGCACAGGACAGGATAGGATAGCACAGGGCAGGACGGGACAGGATAGGATAGCAGAGGGCAGGACAGGACAGGACAGGATAGGATAGCACAGGACAGGGCAGGACAGGACAGGACAGCACAGGACAAGACAGGAGAAGACAGAACAGCACAGGGCAGGACAAGATAGGACAGGACAGGATAGCACAGGACAGGACAGGACAAGACAGAATAGCACAGGACAGGAAAGGCCAGGGCAGGACAAGACAGGACAGGATAGCACAGGACAGGGAAGGACAGGACAAGATAGCACAGGGCAGGACAGGATAGCACAGGACAGGGCAGGACAAGATAGCACAGGACAGGGCAGCACAGGACAGGATAGCACAGGACAGGACGGGACAAGACAGGAGAGGACAGGACAGGACAGAACAGGATAGCACAGCACATGGCAGGACAGGGCTGGACAAGATAGCACAGGAAGGACAGGGCAGCACAGGACAAGACAGGTCAGGACAGGGCAGAACAGATAGGACAAGACAAAACAACAAAGAACAGAACAGGGTAGGACAGGACAGGACAAGACAAAACAACAAAGAACAGGGCAGGACAGGACAGGACAAGACAAGACAGGACAAGACAAACCAGGACAGGGCAGGGCAGGACAGGACAAGACAAGACAGGACGGGACAGGAACAGTACAGAACAGGGACAGGATAGCACAGGACAGAACAGGATAGCACAGACCAGGACAGGACAGGAAAGTACAGGACAGGACAGCATAGCACCGGCTAGGACAAGACAGGATAAGACAGGACAGGACAGGACAGGGCTGAAAATTGGTAAAGATGTCACTGAAGTGACACTGGGGAAAACGCTGATTTTTTTTTTCTCATCGTTGCTGTTGGGTGTTTGTTTTTGTTTTTTGAAGTATTGTAAAGAAAGGTGTTAAAAAGAAAGAAAGGTTTAAAACTTGACAAAAACTCTTTTTTTTTAAAAATGCAAAGTTATTGTTCAACTTATATGACACAACAAGACGTTCACCTCCCTAACAAGTTAAGTAAACCTTGAGCTTCGGGTTAAATCCTCAACCTTGCCCTTTCTGCACAAATTGATGAGAAAATCGAATCGAGTGTCAAAGTCCTTCCGGTGAGACTATAATCCGAGGCCCCGTGTGCCAATGCACGCAGAACATCTTACGCACAGGCTGGAAGAAAAACGCTCTATCTTTCCAAAGAGAAGGACATTTCATGCCCGTAGGAACAGATGACAAAATTCATCTTTAAAAAAGAAAAGAAAAGAACTGCATGAACACGGGTGTCGTGTTTAGACACCATCCCCGAACACGGAATGCGGCTATCCAAATGGTGGAGGAGGGATGGCGGGGGAGGGGGGGGAGAGGAACCCGACGCATAGGCAAAAATCCCACAACTGGTGAAGCTTGGACTTCTAGCCGAGGAACGAACAACAACAAAGATAGATAGATAGATAGATAGATAGATAGATAGATAGATAGATAGATAGATAGATAGATAGATAGATAGATAGATAGATAGATAGATAGATAGATAGATAGATAGATAGATAGATAGATAGACAGACAGATAGACAGATGATAGAAGAAGATAGAAATAGATAGATAGATAGAAGATAGATAGATAGACGAAGATAGATAGATAGAAGATAGATAGATAGATAGATAGAAAAGATAGATAGGATAGACAGATAGACATGATAGATAGATAGATAGATAGATAGATAGATAGATAGAAGACAGATAGATAGAAGATAGATAGATAGATAGACAGATAGATAGATAGATAGATAGATAGATAGATAGATAGATAGATAGATAGACAGACAGACAGACAGACAGACAGACAGACAGACAGATAGATAGATAGGAAGATAGATAGATAGATAGATAGATAGATAGATAGATAGATAGATAGAAAGATAGAAGATAGATAGATAGATAGATAGATAGATAGATAGATAGATAGATAGATAGATAGATAGATAGAGAGAGAGAGAGGACTGAGAGAGATGAGAGATAGAGAGATAGATAGATAGATAGATAGATAGACAGACAGATAGATAGATAGATAGATAGATAGATAGATAGATAGATAGATAGATAGATAGATAATAGATAGATAGATAGATGGTGGGTGGGTGAGGGATAGATGATGGATGGAGGATGATGGGAGATGGTAGGTAGATAGTAGACAGACAGACAGACAGAAGATAGATAGATAGATAGATAGATAGATAGATAGATAGATAGATAGATAGACAGATAGATAGATAGATAGATAGATAGATAGATAGAAAGATAGATAGATAGATAGATAGATAGATAGATAGATAGATAGATAGATAGATAGATAGATAGATAGATAGATAGATAGATAGATAGATAGATAGATAGATAGATAGATAGATAGATAGATTAACAAACACTGCAGGTGTCTGTTTCTTTCAGGCGTGGTTGACACTCAGTAGTAACTAACATAGACAATTATAAAATAAGCTTAGGCCTACACTATAATATGAAGCCTAACAGGACCTCTTCTGTATGAGTGTTCCGTTACATGATCATTACCCCCTTCATCGTCACTGAGTATCACTAAAAGAAGAAAGAAAGAAAGAAAGAAAGAAAGAAAGAAAGAAAGAAAGAAAGAAAGAAAGAAAGAAAGAGAGAAGAGAAAGAAGGAAAAAAGAAAGAAAGAAAGAAAAGAGAAAAAAAATTGTCTCAAATTTCTTAAGATCTCTTGTCTGTGTCTTCTTCTTCTTCATCGAACGCTCAGACAGCATCAATTGTTGTCTGCAATATGAGCAAAAATGCGTCACGCTGCCATTAAGCGGCTTGACAAGTCAGGCCCAGCGTGTCAGACTTTGGCATAAGAGAGAATTGTTACCTCTCAAGTCTTTCTTGAAAAAAAGGCAGGAGAATGGATCAAGAAGGCAGAAATAGACAAGAAGGAGGAGAAAAGAACAAAAAGGAACAAGGCAGAAACAAAGAGAGGGATAGAAAAGAGGAAATTTCTAGCACAAAATTTCCACATTGGGGGAATGCTATTTATACTAACAGCCCCCCCACCCCCCCACCCCCCACCCCCCCACCCCTTCGGGATCCCCACGGGGCAATCTGTGTCTTAAGTCTCATGCGGAGCCTACATCGAAGCTAATTTATTTTCATCATTAGTAAATGGTATCCTGCTGATGTTGTATCTGAACAGACACCTCTGAGCATCATCCCATTGACCACAGGCAGGTATCCAGGGCCTTCTCTGGTTGGTATCCCCGTGACGATCAATCACTATTCCTCTCTGAAGACAGCTGGCTATGGGGGATTCGACTAAAGTAACCTAGTTATCTGTGGTTGTGCGTGTGGTGAATTCAGGACCCACGGTGTGGGGAAAATCGGCACACAAAAGTCACAACAGATGAAGCAGCCAGAAGGAAGGCTTTGAAAATGTACAAAGGATGAGGCAGCAAAAACAAACTGCTTTGAAAAGTCACAGAAGATGAGGCAGCAAAAAAAAACTGCTTTGAAAAGTCACAGAAGATGAGGCAGCATAAAGAACGCTTTGAAAAGTCACAGAAGATGAGGCAGCATAAAGAACGCCTTAAAAAATCACAGAAGAAAGCAAAAACAACTCTTTGAAATATTACAAAAGAGGAGGCAGCAGAAATAATGCTATGAAAAGTCACAGAAGAGGTGGCACACCAAAAATAACTCTGAAATGTTAAAAAATATGTGACAGCAAAGAGAACACTTTGAAAAGTCACAGGAAAGAAGACAGCAAAAATAACACTTTGAAAAGTCACAGGAAAGGTGACAGTAAAAAGAACACTTTGAAAAGTCACAAAAATGAGACAGCAAAAAGAACACTTTGAAAAAAAATCACAAAAGAGGAGGCAGCAGAAATACCTACCGCTTAGAACATTCAAAGAAGATGAGGCATTAAAAAAAAATAACGCTTTAAAAATTCACAGAAGATGAGACAGCAAAAGTAACGCTTTAAAAAAAATCACTGAAGATGAGGCAGCAAAAACGACACGTTGAAAAGTCACAAAAGATGAGGCATTAAAGATAACATTTGAAAAGTCAAAGAAGAGAAGCAAAAATAACTTTTAAACAAATCACAAAAGAGAAGGCAGCAAGAATGACTCTACAAATAACAAAGAAGAGGCAGGAAAAACAAACAAACAAACAAACGGGAAAGAAGATGAACACGCTCGACATACAAATGAACGTGATGTTCCCTGAACAAGCAACAAATCAAACCAAACAAATAACAACAAAATCAAAGAGAAACAAAAACGACCAGCCAACCGACCAACCAAACCCAAAAAAACAAAAGAAAATATGATAATTCAGGCCATTATTACATTAGAATTGTAAATCAGGGTCAAATATGTGTCTTCAGATAATTACACAGGAACAAACAACAAAAACCAACAACAATAAGAGGGATCAACAACAACAACAAAAATATAAGTGAAAAGAGCATGCCAAAAAATAACACAACACTAAAGTTATTCTGAAACAACAACAACAACAATAAAGGATAAGTGCACGCCAAAACCTAAGACAACACTTAAGTTATTTTGAAACAACAACAACAATAAAGGAATAGTGCATGCCAAAACCTAAGACAACACTAAAGTTATTTTGAAACAACAACAACAATAAAGGATAAGTGCATGCCAAAACCTAAGACAACACTAAAGTTATTTTGAAACAACAACAACAATAAAGGATAAGTGCATGCCAAAACCTAAGACAACACTAAAGTTATTTTGAAACAACAACAACAATAAAGGATAAGTGCATGCCAAAACCTAAGACAACACTAAAGTTATTTTGAAACAACAACAACAATAAAGGAATAGTGCACGCCAAAACCTAAGACAACACTAAAGTTATTTTGAAACAACAACAACAATAAAGGAATAGTACACGCCAAAACCTAAGACAACACTAAAGTTATTTTGAAACAACAACAACAATAAAGGAATAGTACACGCCAAAACCTAAGACAACACTAAAGTTATTTTGAAACAACAACAACAATAAAGGAATAGTACACGCCAAAACCTAAGACAACACTTAAGTTATTTTGAAACAACAACAACAATAAAGGAAAAGTGCAAACCAAAAACCGAAACAACATAAAAGTTATTCTGAAACAACAACAACAATAACGGAAAAGTGTATGTCAAAAACTGAAACAACACTAAAGTTAATCTGGAAACACCACCACCACCACCAACAACAACAACAAAAACAAGAGCAGCGACGATAGCACCAGCATCTATGATCACCACCACAACCACCACCACAACCACCACCACAAACAACAACACCACAACAACAACAGCAACAACAACAGCAACAATATCGACAAGTAGCAAACACAGCAAAGAAGAAGGCAGGACACACGCCAAATCATAATAGCTCCTAGTTTTTGTTGACAGAATTCGGTTCCTTAGCCCGGAGAACAACGCACCTGTCACAAACAAACAAACAAACAAACAAACAAACAAAAAACAAAACAAAACAAAGTCTGTGGTTTACATCTAAAGCTCGGTTGTAGACTCTGTGTGTGTGTGTGTGTGTGTGCGTGCGTGCGTGCGTGCGTGCGTGCGTGGGTGCGTGCGTGCGTGCGTGCGTGTGTTGTGGGGTGTGTGTGTGTGTGTGTGTGGTGTGGGGGGTGTGTGTGTGTGTGTGTGTGTGTGTGTGTGTGTGTGTGTTTTGTGTGGTGTGTTTGTGTGTGTGTGTGTGTGTGTGTGTGGGTGTGTGTGGGGGGTGTTCTGTGTGTGTGTGTGTCTGTGTCTGTGTGTGTGTGTCTGTGTATGTCTGTGTGTCTGTGTGTGTATGTGTGTTGTGTGTGTGTGTGTGTGTATGTGTTGTCTGTTGTTGTGTCTGTGTGTGTGCTGCGCGAGTGCGTGGTGTTTGGGGGGTCTTTTCGTTGATTGTTTGTTTTCTTTAATTTCTTTCTTTGTGGGGGGGTTTGGTGGGGGGTTCTTCCCTTTTCCAGAAAAAAAAGGGGGCCACGCTATGACATCTTTTACCTTTAAAAAAAAACAAACGTTTTTCAGGGAGAAAAAAGCCAGACATTGTTAGGGATTGGATGTGGGGACATATTGCATGTTTTTTTTATCTATTTATTTTTCTTTTTTTTTCAAAGGAAAAGGGAAAAAAGCATCGTGTGTTTTTTTTCCCCCCAGTCCCGTGTGTACGCATTTTTCTAAATTTTTGTTTCTTTTCCCCCCCGGCAACAAGGGCCCTCTCTTTCCCAAAAGTGGGGCCCGGGTTTTAACGTGTGGGCAAGGTGTTCTGCGTGCTTCGTACAAGGGACCTCGGTTATAGTCTCCCGAAGGGCTTTTTGGGAGGGGGAATCGGGATGATGTTAACTCCCGACGAAAAATCTCTTGAACAGATTCGAACCCGGGGCACCTATACGAAGCATCCCTTCCACAAGGCTATCCCCTGAGTAGATAGATAGATAGATAGATAGATGATAGTGATAGATAGTAATAATAGATAGATGATAGAAGATGGGTGGGGATGGATGGATGGATGGGGGATGGATGGAGGTGGGTAGATAAAAATAGATAGGTTTGATAATAGTGATAGATAGAATAGATAGATAATAGAAAGATAGATGATAGTGATAGATAGATAGATAGATAGACGGGCGGATAGACAGACAGACAGACAGACAGACAGACAAATATATACATACATACATATACACATACATACATACAGACAGACAGACAGACAGACAGACAGACATACGTACGTACATACATACATACATACATAGATACATACATACATACATACATACATGCATACATACATACACAACATACATACATACATACATACATAACAATCATACATACATACATACATACATACATACATACATACATATATATACATACACACATACACACACACATACATACATACATACATACATACACACACATACACACACACACACACACATACATACATACATACATACATACATACATACATACATACATACATACATACATACATACATACATACACACACTACATACATACATACATACATACACACACAACATACATACATACATACACACATACATACACACACACACACACACACACACAACACACACACATACATACATACATACATACATACATACATACATACATACATACATACATACATACATACATACATACATACATACATACATATAGGGGCTCCAGCAGAGAGGCAATTCGCCCCCAGAGTACTTCAAAGGAATACACAGACAAATGTTACATGAACAAAGTCCTTTTGCCCTGCTGCGTTCTTCAACATTTCCATCGTCTGTCTTCACGGGTGGGGTTTTTTTTATTCTTTTATATCGAGGATAATGGAATAAGCACCCATTTGCTTTTTTACATCCAGCCCCCGTGTTTGGAAGACAGCAATCTTTTGGAATAACTATTCCCTGCAACAAGAAATAAGTATCTATGAGAAACTGAAGTTTCCATGTGTAAGATCTCATCTCTCCAGTTGGTGAAGAGGGAGGAGAGGGAGGAGGCAGCAAAGCTGAGGAGGTCTTCACAGAGTTGGGGAGGGCGAGTGGGGAGGGGGGGGGGGTTTACTGCCTGGAGTCTATTTACCTTGACACTCCTCCTGTCCCTACCCCCCTGCCTTGCATTTATGGGGGGAGTGAACGACTGGTTTACAAAGCTCTTGTTAGAAAACTGAAGTTGTTGTTTTCTTTGTTGGCCTCTTTCCTTCTATGTGCCAGATTCTTGTTGGGGGGGGGCAGGGATGGGAAGGAGGGGGGGGGTAGAGTTGAAAGTAGAGCAATTTGGTGCTGTCTTAATTTGTATTCTCTCTGTCTCTGTCTGTTTGTCTCAGTCTCTTTCTGTCTGTCTGTCTGTCTGTCTGTCTGTCTGTCTCTATGTCTCTCTCTCTCTCTCTCTCTTCTCTCTCTCTCTCTCTTTCTCTCTCTCTCTCTCTCTCTCTCTCTCTCTCTCTCTCTCTCTCACACACACACACACACACACACACACATTGTGAGAAACTTGTTATGGCCTATTCTCCTGAAAAATGGTGTGACGGGTAAATTATTATGTTGTTTGAGAGTCATGTATCAGAATGTCAAAAGCAGAATAAGATGTGGATCTAAGCTGACGGACATAATATACTGCACCACTGGGGTCAAACAGGGTGATGTATGTAGCCCTCTTTTGTTTTCTGTTTTCATTAATGAGTTAGCCATAGAAGTCATTAATAAGGGTAAACATGGTGCCACTTTCCCCCAAGATTTCACAGAATTGTTTATTCTTCTTCTTGCTGGTGATGTCATCCTGCTATCTGAAACTGTTGTAGGCTTACAACAGCAGTTGAATAGCTTAAGCAGTGCTGCAACAGCACTTGACCTTAAGGTTAATCTGAATAAGAGTAATATTGTTGTATTCAGAAAAGGTGGTTATTTAGCTGCTCACGAAATATAGCTGTACAATGGAAAAGTCATGCTTGTGATTAATGTATATAAATATTTAGGATCTGTTTTTCTACAAAGCTTAGTTTCACAACTGCATGTAAAGATCTGGCAAGTCGAGGTTAAAGAAGCTTGTTAATTGTTTTGAAAAAATTACGATTATTGAATAATATTGCTTTTGACTTGTTGATTAAGATATTTGATGCACAAATACAACCCACTGTGTTATATGGCGCGGAAATTTGGGGACTGGATGCAGCTGTAACACATTGTGAATCAGTATACCTCTTTGTTTTAAAGCAGTTTTTAGGCTTAGATAGACGTACACCTAATGATCTTGTTTATAGTGAAACCAATAGATATCCTCTCTCTGTGTATGCTGCTGTAAGATGCATTAGATATTGGATTAAGATTCTGCATATGGATGGGTGCAGGTTACCTTTTAAGTCTTGCAAGATGCTTTACGATCTAGATGTCAAGGGGAAAAGCACCTGGGCTTCACAAATACGTACCTGTTTATGTGAACATGGCTTTGGGTTTGTTTGGCTCAATCAAGGAGTCGGAAATTGTAGAGAGTTTATCAACGTTTTCAGGCAAAGATTGATTGACTGCCGTTGGCAGCAATGGAATGGTCATATACAAAACAGCGAAAGATTTCAAATGTACAGACAATTTATAGGTTCACACGATGTCAAACCTTATCTAAAGCTTGATATGGACATACATTTGAAAAGAATTATGTCTAAGTTTAGATTTGGTGTATCAGACATAAATGTTCATAAATTTAGATATATAGGACATGATGATGATGACCTCAGGTTGCTATGCCCATTATGTAAGCAAACAGTGGAAGATGAAGTGCATTTTGTGCTGTGCTGTCCAGTATTAGA
>CM054152.1:22123089-22135589 GCA_028751875.1 Rapana venosa | reverse complement strand
GAAAAATGAAGAAAGAAAGAAAGAAAAGAAAAGAAAGAAAGAAAGAAACCCATTCATATCGGCTGAATGACAGCTCAGAAAAAAAGCAAACATTTGAGGAAGGAATAATTAAAGTGGGGAACAAAGTTAAGAGGAGTTTGAAAGGAAAGGAAAGGAAAGACAGACAGAGAGAAAGAAATGACAGTATAATGAAAGAAAGATGAAAAGAAAAAAACACAGAAACAAAGAAAGAAAACAAACAAAACACAGAAACAAACAAACGAAGAAATAAACAACGTAAAAATGAAAAAAGAAAGCACAAAAAGAAAGAAAGAGGGTGGAAAAGACAGCGAGAAAGAAAGACAGACAAAAATGCCACCACAAAAAAGCAAAAGAGAGAGGAAGAAGACGCAGGGAACAAAGACAGAGAAAGAGAGACAAACAGACAAAGTGAGATGCAGACAGATAGAAGATGAAGAAAAAAATAAAGAAATTACTGAAGAAACCAACCCGGAAAAAAACCAACATTGAATGAATGGGTGAATCTCAGCAAAGAAATTACACACACATAAACACACACACACACACACACACACACACACACACACACACACACACACACACACACACACACACACACACACACACACACACACACACACACACACACACAAATGTGAATAGACGTTAAATTGAAGAACAACACACACACACACACACACACACACACACACACACACACACACACACACACACACACACACACACACACACACACACACACACACACACATCCTTCGGATGAGACTATAAACCGAGGCCCCGTGTGCGAACGCATGCAGAACATCTTGTGCACACGTTAAATCCTGTTCCGCTTTTCGAAAGAGTAGGCCATTGTGTGCCGGTGGGAACAGATGACAAAATTTACAAAAACTGCATACACACGGGGATGTAAAAAAAGCACATGAGTGCTTATTCCATTATCCTCGATTTAAAAAAAAAAAAGTCATCTGAGCGCTTTGATTCGTTGCTTTACAAGATTCAGCGCTATATAAATTCCATACATTATTATTATTATTATATGGGAGGCGATTTGTGGGTCTGTGCCACAGAGGCACTGGTCAGTGTGGGATATTTTCAGGTGAGGGAGATGGGATAGGAGGTGGCAGTGTTCTGTTTTCAGACGAAATATGGCGACTTGAGCAGTTCTATCCAGCTACAAGAATGCCATCCTTTTCATCTTCTGGCCTCATGTCACTGCACTATGTCACTGAACAGCTAAAAGAATAAAATAAAATAAAATAAAATAAAATAATTTAATAAAAAATACTACTACTACTACTACTACTACTGCTGCTGCTGCTGCTGCTGCTGCTGCTGCTGCTGCTACTGCTGCTGCTGCTGCTGCTGCTGCTTATAATAATAATTATCATCATCATGACGACGACGACGACGGTGACGACAACGATGACGACGATGAGGACGGCGGCCGGCGGCGGCGATGACGACGATGATGATGATGACGACGACGACCATGACGACCACGGCGACGTTGATGATGATGATGATGATAATCATCATCATATGGTCACTCTTTCTAAATGGGTCATTGTTTCAAAATCACTGTTTCATAAAGGCTATGCTTCAAAATAGGTTACCATTCAAAATAGGTCATGGTTTCAAAATGGATCACTTTTTTTTTCAAAATAGATCACTGTTTTAGAATAGGTCACCGTTTCAATGTAAGTCAGAAATGAATTAAGAAACGACATTAAGGCTTTTATCCCCTTCATCATTCGTTTTTTTTCTTCTTTTTTTTTCTCCTTTTTTTGTGTTGCCGTTTCCTGGAGCAGACTGTCTGGCAGCTCAGAGCTAAGCAGATGCACTAAGGAGTAAATGGATTAGACCCCCACATACATGCTGACTCTCTCCTCCCTCGGAGGGGGATAGGGAAGGGAGGGGCCATGTCTTTGTGAAAGTGTCTCCCTTCTTACCTCTCTTCCCCCAATAGGGTTTTCTTGAATTCCGCCTGCTTTGTTTCCAAGATTAGCTTTAGTCCCTTTCAGAATGGATGAGACCCAGGGAGGAATGTTGGTGGGTTTACTACGGAGAGGACTTGTTTGAGTTTTCGACTTGGAAGTTTTGTATTGCACAAGGTGATCTACTGCGTGGATGGATGGATGGATGGATGGATGGATGGATGGATGGATGGATGGATGGATGGATGGATGGATGGATGGATGGATGGATGGATGGATGGATGGATGGATGGATGGATGGATGAACGGATGGATGACTGGATGGATGGATGGATGGAGGGAGGGAAAGGGGGAGAGAGGGATGGATGGGTGGGTGGATGGGTGGGTGGATGGATGGATGGATGGATGGATGGATGGATGGATGGATGGAGGGATGGATGGATGGATGGATGGACGGATGGATGACTGGATGGATGGATGGAGGGAGGGAGGGAAAGGGGAGAGAGGGATGGATGGGTGGGTGGATGGATGGATGGATGGATGGATGGATGATGGATGGATGGATGGATGGATGGATGGATGGATGGATGGATGGATGGATGGTGGATGGATGTGTTTATGTGTGTATGGATGGATGGATATGTGTATGGGTGTATGTGTGTATGTGTGTATGTATGTATGTATGTATGTATGTATGTATGTATGTATGTATGTATGTATGTATGTATGTATGACGGGGGTGCAGTGGGGGGGGGGACAGTTGCATACGCATAATTCTCACCATTGATGATTCTGAAAGACCTAGCCGAGGAACAGAAAAAAATGTATGTATGCATACATGCAGTACCTACCTACACATTCTTCAAAAGATGGCTTTTGTTTTTGTTCAAAATAGGTCTCTGTTTCATCATAGCTCACTGTTTCGTCTAATATCACTTTAAGTGAACAGACGTAAAATTGAAGACACACACTCACTGTTTTCAAAAAAAAAGTCAATGTTTGATAAAGGTCTCGGATGACAAATTATGAATTTACAGAACTGCATACACACGGGGACTGGATGTAAAAGGTACATGAGTGCTTATTACATTATCCTCGAAATAAAAAGAATAAATAAATAAATAATAAAGAAAGAAAGAAAGGTCCCTGTTTCAAAATAAGCCACTGTTCAAAATTGGTCACTTGTTCAACATCGGTTACTTTTCAAAACAATTCACTGTTTCCGAATATGTCACGGTTTCAAAAAGAGAAGTCACAGTTTCAAAATAGCATGTCACGGTTTCAAAATAGGTCTCAAAATAGGTCACAGTTTCAAAATAGGTCAGAGACAAAGAAAGAACATTGGATTTCATCCCCTTCAATTTTGTGGCCGTTTCGTGGAGCAGGCATTGTGGCCCCAGAGCTAAGCAGAGGCACTGTGCAGTAACTGGATTAGATCCCCCACACATGGTGACTCCCTCCTCCTCCCCCTGGGGCGTGTCTAGTCTTTGGGAACGTTTCTTCCTTCTTACCCTCGCTAGCCCCTCTCGTAGGCCTTCTTTCATGTTTATTGTATTGTATCGTATTGATTTGTTACTTTACAAGATTCAGTGCTATATAAATTCCATACATTTTTTTTATTGCATAATATTGCATTGTAATGTATTGTAAGGGTATAATAGTGCTTTGTATTATAGTGTGTTTGTATTGTAATGTATTGTGGTGTAATGTATTGTATAGTGTTGCATTGTAATGTATTGCATTGCATTGTAGTGTAGTGAAGTCTGATGAAGTGTAGTGTAGCGTGGTATAGTGTAGTGTAGCGTGGTATAGTGTAGTGTAGTGTAGTGTAGGGTAGGGTAGGGTAGGGTAGAGTAGTGTAGTGTAGTATAGTGTAGTATAGTGTAGTGTAGTGTTGTTAGTGTAGTGCAGTGTAGGGTAGGGTAGGGTAGGGTAGAGTAGTGTAGTGTAGTATAGTGTAGTATAGTGTAGTGTAGTGTAGTTTAGTGTAGTGCAGTGTAGGGTAGGGCAGGGTAGGGTAGGGTAGTGTACTAGAGTGTATTGTAGTGTACTGTATTGCTTTTTTTGATTTAATCATTTTATTCTTTTGTTTCGAAGATAATGGAATAAGCACTAATGTACTTTTTTACATCCAATCCCCTTGTGTAAGCAGTTTTGTCAATTTTGTCATCCGTTCTCACCGGCACACAATGGCCTACTCTTCCAAAACATGGAACAGGATTTAACGTGAGTTAAAAATGTTCTGCGTGCGTTCCGCACACGGGACCTCGGTTTGTAATCTCATTTGAGGGATGTATAGTGTGTGCGTGTGTGTGCGTGTGTGCGTGCGTGCGTGCGTGCGTGTGTGTGTGTGTGCGTGCGTGTGCGCGCGCGCTCGCGTGAAAATGCAAAATGAAGATACCTTAGAGCTCGGTAGTGGATGCTAAAAAAGGAAAGAAGGAAGAAGAGAAGAAGAAAATGGAGAGGAAGGAGAGAGGGAGAGGGAGAGAAAGGGGGGGGATAAGAAGGGGAGGGGGTCTGGGAAGGAAGGGAAGCATTTTCAAAAAAATCAAACAAACAAACAAACAAACAAACCAACAGTGGCACAAGACGGTTGTCAATACACACTGACAGTAAGAACCTCCAAGAGACATAAACCATGTCCAATCATGCTCGTGCTGGTTTTCCCCTCGTAAATTGGTTTCTGTTCATGTCGCTGCTGCTGCTGCTGTTGTTGCTGCTTGCTGCTGTTGCTGCTTGTTGCTGCTGCTGCTGTTGTTGCTGCTTGTTGCTGCTGCTGCTTGCTGCTGTTGCTGCTTGGTGCTGCTGCTTGCTGCTGTTGCTGCTGCTGCTGTTGTTGCTGCTGCTGTTGCTGCTGCTATTGCTGTTGCTATTGCTACTGCTGCTTCTGCTGCTGCTGCTTTCGTTATTTTGTATTTTTGTTGTTCTTGCTGCTTTATCTTCTGCTGCTGTTGCTGTTGTTATTGTTTCTGTTATCATTTATAATGTAGATATGATGAATTTTATGATGTTTTGTTTCGTTTTGCTTTGATCCCTTGCTCGTTCGTTCGTTTGTTTGTTTATCTATTCAGTCATTTGTTTGTCAGTCTGTTTGCTTGTTTGCTCGACCGTTTTGTTTGTTTGCTTGCTCGCTTGCTGTTTAAAGGGAAGGAGGTGTGGGGGGGAACGGTCAGGGAGCGCAGGGAGTGGACAATAGAGATGAGGGGGCTTTGATGGGGAAATTAGCTGTCCAAATTCTGCGAGCGTCTTCTTCTTCTTCTTCTTTGCATTCTTCTTCTTCTTCTTTTTCTTCTTTGCATTCTTCTTCTTCTTTGCATACTTCTTATTTGCATTCTTTTTCACATAATTTTTCTTCTTTGCATTTTTCTTTTCATTCTTCTTCTTCGTCTTCTGCTTCTTCTTCTGTTTCTGCTTCTGCATTTTCTGCTTTTTCTTCTTCTTCTTCGCATTCTTCTTCTTCGCATTCTTCTTCGCATTCTTCTTCTTCTCCTTCTTCTTCTTCTTCTCCTTCTTCTTCTTCTTCTTCTTCTTCTTCTTCTCCTTCCTTCTTCTTCTTCTTCTTCTTCTTCTTCTTCTTCTTCTCTTCTTCTTCTTCTTCTTCTTCTTCTTCTTCTTCTTCTTCTCCTTCTTCTTCTTCTTCTTCTTCTTTTTCTTCTTCTTTGCAATTCTTGCAATTCTCCTTTACCTCCTACTCCTCTTCTTCTAGATCTTCGGAGTTCTTCGAAAATTTTCTTCAAAATAAGCTGTGCTTGATCGATGCCATTCCCCTGCTGTATTGTTTGCTTATGTTTATCGTTGTGTGTACATCAAATAAATCATTTTCGAGTCCCAAACCCTTGGCTCTCTTAACGGTGGCTGTCACTCGGAACCACAACAACTGCATCTGAGGACTCAAGATCACTTTACTGTCTCTGCTAGAGTAGCGTTTTCAATTTCTCTCTGAAAATGTCTGTCTCTTTCAGTTTGATCCAACCCCAAAGTCAGTTTTAATCATTATTACCGGCTGGTTTCACACTATTTTCAATGGATTCTTTTCGTCTCTCTTCAATTCAATTCAAAACCTTTGTCTTAGAGACAGAAAAATTCCGGTGGGTCACGATCCATGCATAAAAACAATAAATATATGTTAACATGTAATATCACACACACACACACACACACACACACACACACACACACACACACACACACACACACACACACACACACCATCCAATAAAAAAGCACCCACAAATCAGCAATACATCAGCCAGTCATAAACTTACCCAAATAAAATCACTAATACTAATACGCACACCAGTAAACCCATGCATTCGCGTGCGCACGCACGCGCACACATACGCACACACACACACACACACACACACACACACACACACACCGGAAACATTCGCACACATCCGCACGCATTTTTATGACAAAAGCCAAAATTGTTATAACACGTTGTATAAGACAAATTTCAATTAAATTGCATACTCTGTTCTGTTAAGATATGGAACACAGTCTAAAATAATCTCTCTTGTCTGGTTATGCCTCCTTCACCTTGTCTTCGCTGATTAATCAATTTAGTTTGAGGAGGTTAACCGAGTGCTCATTTGCTGGAAAACAAACCAGACAAAACTTGACCTATCTCCGAGTAATCGCTCATTTTGTGCTCGTGCCCATGCGCGCATATACATTACGCACGTTTGTGCGCGCACATACACATACACACACCTGCGTTCAGGCACGCACGCATGCACGAACACGCATATATGCACACACACACACACACACACACACACACACACCACACACACACACACACACACATGAAGACAGACACAGATCACTAAAATGTGAGCAGACGTTAAACTGAAAACATCACACATATATGAAGAGACAGACACACAAACAGACAGACAGACAGACAGAGAAAGAGAGGCAGACAGAGACAGACAAACAGAGAGGCAGACAAACAGAGAGGCAGACACACAGACTGACAGGCAGGCAGGCAGGCAGAGAGACAGACATACAAAGACAAAGACAGATCAGTTTTCAACACAAAGAAACTGGTGACTTAAAGATTGCGGTTGATGAAGGACCTACACTAATTGAAACAGACACGCATTACGACCTTAGGCACCACTGGGCATGCATGCACTGCAAAATGCACGTCCTCATGCTCGCATGAACGCATGCTTGAATGCATATACGTATCACTCCTAGACAACGCATATTCTACATATTATGCAGGCTTTTTCGCACACGCTTACTACATCGCGCAAGCAAGCGCGCGAGCGTGTGCACAAATCTATAATAATAATAATAATAATAATATATGGAATTTATATAGCGCTGAATCTTGTAAAAAAAAAAATCGAAGATACACATTCGCGCACACGCATGCAAACACACGCGCGCGCGCGCAAACACACACACATGCACAAACAGATATATGCATGCGTGCACAAACACATGCACTCACACACAAGCACGCAGGCATGCACACAGAGAGACAGACAGACAGACAGACAGAGACAGAAAGATTCATCTTCAATGTAAATAATTATACTGTGGCTGTCTAGGCATTTTTACACACACATACACACACACATACACACACACCACACACACACACACACACACACATACACACACCACGCACGCACACACATACACACACACATACACACACACACATACGCAAACACACGCATGCACGCACGCACGCAGAGAGAGAGAGAGAGAGAGAGAGAGAGAGAGAGAGAGAGAGAGAGATATATATATATATATATAAAAACCTAGAGAGAGCGACAGAGACAGAGAGACTAGACACAAACAGACAGACAGATAGACCAAGACAAACATAGACAGACAGACAGACAGAGCGGAGACAGAGAGAGACAGAGACAGAGAAAGACAGAGAGAGATCCATTTTCAATGTAAAAACAACCGGTTAGCTGTCCAGGCATTTTTGTCACTACAAGGTTTTGGCTGAAGGATTCACAATAATTGATGCAGACACGCAAACACCAGCACACAAAAATGCATGCACACAAAAATGCATGTCCACATGCTTGCGCAAACACACGCTTGAGTATGCAAAATACGTATGACGCTAAGAGAAGGCATTAGGCGCCTACCTAAGCATAATTGCACACACGCGCATGCATGCTCACTTATCCATGTGTGCACCGCGAAGGCGCGTGAGTGAGTGCATGCGCATACAAATACATATACACATATGTGAACACATGCACACATGCGCGCACATGTCCGCGCGCTTGTGCACTTGCGTGTACATATACACACATACACACTAACACAAATACACATATGAACTCACAGTTATGCAAACATGTAAGTGAGCACTCCCCCCTCCCCCCCCCCCCCCCCCTGCAACACACACACAAACACGCGCGACACACACACACACACACACACACACACACACACATACACACACACAGACACACACAGACACATACAAACACACACACACACACATACACGCACACAAGTGCACACGCGCGACACGCACACATACACACACATACACGCACACAAGCGCACACACACAAATACACACGCATGCACGCACGCGCGCGCACAAGAGAGAGAGAGAGAGGAGAGAGAGAGAGAGAGAGAGAGAGAGAGAGAGAGAGAGAGAGAGAAGAGAGAGAGAGAGAGAGAACTCTGAACTTTGAATATGTTTAATATGTTAATTTGCCTTATGCCACAATACATGGAATACGTGCCAAATTCAGTGTAACAAGATAAACAGCCAATTCCTTGTGGAGCATGATCACAATGGTCCTATCTTGATCAGGCTTGGAACGTGATAAACACATGTTATCCTGTATCAATATTGTTGCTAACGTACATCAAAATCACGATGTCAAACTGCAATATATTTCCTTTCAGGATAACCGCAACAGTATTTGTAAAAGATACCTTGTTATGCACATCACTGACTTAAATAATATTTTGATATTTTGAGAGAGACAGACAGACAGACAGACAGACAGAGACAGACAGACAGACAGACAGACAGACAGACAGACAGAGATTCTACTGCCATGTAAAACAAAAGAAAAAGAAAAAAAGAAAGAAAAGGGAAACAAGAAGAAAAAAAAAGAAAAGAAAGGAGTGTGATGATGATGATGATGATAAGGAGGAGGAGAGGATGCATCATCATCATCATCATCATCATCATCATCAGTAGTAGTAGTAGTAGCAGCAGCAGCAGCAGCAGCAGCAGCAGCAGCAGCAGCAGCAGCAGGAGTAGTAGTAGTAGTAGTATAGTAGTAGTAGTAGTAGTAGTAGTAGTAGTAGTAGTAGTAGTAGTAACAACAGCATTACAAGCAGCATTACAAGTAGCAGCAGCAGCATTAGGAGTAGTAAAAGTTATGTGGTACCAAAGATGAATCAATCAATGAATAAGGAGTGAATGGATGAATGAATGATAGAGCCAGCTACTCTGAACGACTCTCAAAAACCATCATTCCCCTTGGGGATGCCGGGGGCCTGTCAGTATAAACACCATCCCCACATTCTGGAAATTCTGTGCTAGAAATTTCCTCTTTTCTTCTTTTTTTCTGCCTTGTTCCTTTTCTTCTTGTCACATCTTTCTTGTCTATTTTCTGCCTTCCTGGTCCATTCTCCTGCATTTTGTTCCAGAAAGACTTAAAAGATAAACAATTCTCTCTTATGCCTAAGTCTGATGTGCTGGGCCTGACTTGTCAGGCGCTTAACGGCATGGCAGCATGACGCATTTTCGTTGATATAACAGACAACAATAGTTGCTGTCTGAGCGTTAAGAAGAAAGAAAAGAAAAGAAAAACATCAGCTACACAAACAGCTTTCATTTAGACCCACTACCACCACTACTACCACACTGACTCAGCATGTATGTGCCACAGCCTCAATCACACACTGTTGACAACAAAAGCAGTCCAAACCTAAAAACAAGATTAAGACTAGACAGGACTAGAAAACAGGAACGTGAGGTTGCCTCCCCTGCGGATCCGGAAGAGACCATTTGGGCATGCCCAGAACCAAGCAGAGGAAATCAGATTTGTTGCCAGACATGCCCTGGTTTGGGGCGAACAGAGAATGGGATTACCTGAGGTGAAAACCTGGTCGGATATCGTGGAATTGATAGGTGATCACTTACATCTTGTTCCTGAATACTGCTACCACAACTTGTTGCTTGACACACACAGAGTCCTACAGATTGCTATGTATCCTGTCCTGTGTAATGTTACGGGGGGGGGGGGGGGGGGTCCCCATATATGCTTCTTCAGCTTTAGACTGCCTTGGGACTTTGTGTGTGTGTGTGTGTGTGTGTGCGTGCGGCGCGCGCGCGCGCTGTGTGTGTGTGTGTGTGTGTGTGTGTGTTGAAAGAGAGTATGTTTTAATATAGATCTAGCTGTAAATCCAATAATTACGCAGCCAGTCGACGAATTTGATTCTCAATGAACGAGAGATTTAGTGTTAGTTTCTTTTAAAAGCAGACAAAGCACAAAACTTATGCCAGTGATTGTAAAGTTGATGCTCGCTACTGTTAGCTATGTATGAATAGCTCAGAGTCACAAAGAAGCAAAATCAAGTAAACAAAAACAAAGCACTAAATATGAATCTTAACTGTCACAATTCAGTTTTCAACTAAACGTGTGTGTGTGTGTACGCGTGTGTGTGTGTACGCGTGTGTGTGTGTGAATGCAAAAAAAAAATTCTAATATTTTCAAGGTTTAGAAAATGATACCAAGTCATAAACAATCACCAGCTAACACCAGAGACCATTTTCCAGTCGTGACGTCAACTAATGTGACGGATTTCGTCTTCTCACAACACTGAGGGTGTGTGTATAATTTGTAAAACAAACTCCATTTCCTGCGGTGGTAGTGTTGGGCATGCGCAAAAGGTGGAGGAAATGAAAGCGTTCAAGATCATTGGCTGGTCTCCAGACCAGCTTCACACACACACGTTGCCATGTCAGGTTAGTTGCTGGCCACAGAATTTGATTCCCTTCAAGCTTTTCCCAGGAGATCTATGGCGCCATCGATCCAGTCCGTGCTACTGGTATCATGGCTTGCTCTGTTGATCGTGGCTTCAGAAAAGTTTAGCTCGTTGGAAGTTGTTGCACTGATGTATTATATATGCTCAGCGTATTACAGGAAGGAGGAGGATTTGCATTTCAAGAGTTTAGTAGTGTACTACAGGAAGGTGGTAAGTTTATATTTGAGCTGGGGAGGGGGAGGGGGGTGGATGTTTGTTTTGTTGTTGTTGTTTTGTGGGGGAGGTTGTTTTGTTTTGGGGTGGGTTGTTTTTTTAGGAGAACAGAAGAACAGAGTCTGAGTGGAATAGAACTAAAAAGTAACATTTCTGGTATTGTGTAGGCGTCAAAGAAATGACATGGATGAGATGACTGACAGATTTGTTTTTAACTGCGGTCCAAAATACAATAAAAATTATTGGATCATTTCTCGAGGAGATTTAATATCTATAAATGCCTCCAAAAACATACCCTCAAGAGTAATTGTGTACCAGTTCTGTGATTGAATGCTCTCTCTCTCGCTCTCGCTCGCTCTCTCTCTCTCTTCATATAAGAGCAGGAACTGGATGTAAAAAATATTCTTGATATAAAAAAATTCATTTGAGTTGATTTGATTGCTCAGTAATGCTTTTGATAAATGAATAAACTAACTCTCTCTCTCTCTCTCTCTCTCTCTCTCTCTCTCCTCTCTCTCTCTTCTCTCTCTCTGCCGTTCTATGATTATCAAAATTGCCATAAAAGGGTGTGTAAGCTCATGTCATATCATGTCTTGTCATGCTGTTTACAGCCCAACCGACTTCCTAGTCCACATCAGGGCTGTCATCCTATTCACTTTCAGCAACATTCACCTCAAGTTCAAAATCAGCACCATCTAATCTCCTTAAACATCCAACACGGTTAAGCTGAAGCAATTTAAATGACAAAATGCCTAACTAAATCAGCTCCTTCCTTCCCTCCATCATAAGGCCAATAAAAACAAGGCTGTGCTGAGGTCACCAGCCATTCCGCTTAATTCATCATCCTCAGCTTCCCCCCAAAAAAGTGCATTTTTTTTTTCAGAAGAATGAACACGTCACTGTTCAAAATACATAAGAAATATGCGCTATGGGCAAACGAAAAGCAGATGAACATCGAGTGCCCACCCCAGTGTTTACAGTATCACCACCTGGTCACCAGAACTAAAGCATCTTTCATCTTTAGAAATAAATATTATCAACCAATCAGTACGTCAATTCACATGGATACACATTTCCCGACATAGCTCTTCTCATACATAAAAAGAAAAAAGTTTGCAATGTATATATATATACTACTGGGGACTGTACCAACCAATTACCATAACAAACAATTTTTAACAACAATTATGCTGAGCAGGAAACAGAGTATGAAATCTAACAGCTTTGGTTATTGATTGTGCTTCTGTCCCAGTGAACTTATTCTGTTGAGGCCTTAGCAACAAACTGTCAGCATTATCCGTTTCTTTGTATTATTATCCGTACACC
>CM054152.1:22090589-22118089 GCA_028751875.1 Rapana venosa | reverse complement strand
GGAGTATGGCCCAAGCCAAAAGCTGTGTCAGTTATCAATGTAAGCTAATTGCCAAGGCCTACACTAAAATGTTGTAATGTTGTGTTGAGATTGCCTTCTGCCATGACAAGCTCTTAACATAACAACCTGCACTCTCCTTTCTTACAGCAGAAAAAACCCGCTGAAGTCGGAGTATGGCTGTCTATTTGGCGAGGTGCTTGAAAAAGAGTCATACACGCAAACTTCCCATCCGGTGTACTTCCTATCTCACAGAGATTCCCAGGTGGGATGAGTGAGTCAGAGTGCATGTTCTGGGTGACCCCCAGGGTGTGAAGCTGGAGAACGCACAACAACAACATTTGGTGGAGATGGCTTTTCATTGAGAAGATGTTTCTCCTTTAACGGAAAATAGAGGTTGTTATGTTTGAAGGTGGGTGTGGATGAAGACAATCCCTATTTTATAACATTCCTAAGCATAACATTTCAATGTAGGTCTCAGCACTTTGCTTACTTCCATAACTGGATGGGCTTTAGGTCTGGGTTAAGCCGATTGGGTGCGGTGACAAGTTTCTAAACTCAATGACCCTGAAGTCTTAAGGTTTGAAATTTGGTAGGGTGGTTCTTCTTCTTTGCGTTGCGGTGGTGGTACGGTGGTGTATGGATGGATAAACGGTGGGGATATTGTTTTTATATTATCTTCCATATCAGCTATGTACAGACCTGCCAGTGCCTGATTATTCTCGTGCCTACAGACACCGCTGCATGCGTCTTCTCATTTCTCGTCAACACACCAGAAACTGACCTGTCTGACCTGCAGTCCTGCCTTCCCTTTGCATGGCCGTCACCTCTGTCACCACTACACTACAGCCTCACACACTACACTACAGTCACCACTACACTACAGTCACCACTACACTACAGTCACCACTACAATACAGTCACCACTACACTACAGCCTCTGTCACCACTACAATACAGTCACCACTACACTACAGCCTCTGTCACCACTACACTACAGTCACCACTACACTACAGTCACCACTACACTACAGTCACCACTACACTACAGTCACCACTACACTACGTAGTCACCACTACACTACAGCCTCTGTCACCACTACACTACAGCCTCTGTCACCCTACACTACAGCTCTGTCACCACTACACTACAGTCACCACTACAGCCTTCACCAGTCACCACTACACTACTCTGTCACCACTACACTACAGCCTCTGTCACCACTAACACTACAGCCTCTGTCACCACTACATTACAGCCTCTGTAACCACTACACTACAGTCAACACTACACTACAGCCTCTGTCACCGCTACACTACAGTCACCACTACACTACAGCCTATGTCACCAGTACACTACAGCCTCTGTCACCACTACACTACAGCCTCTGTCACCACTACACTACAGTCACCACTACACTACAGCCTATGTCACCACTACACTACAGCCTCTGTCACCTCTACACTACAGCCTCTGTCACCACTACACTACAGCCTCTGTCACCACTACACTACAGCCTCTGTACCACTACTAGCCCTACCACTACACTCAGCCTCTGTCACCACTACACTACAGCTCTGTCACCACTACACTACAGCCTCTGTCACCACACACTACAGCCTCTGTCACACACCAGCTCGTCACCATCACTACAGCTCTGTCACCAACACTACAGCTCTGTCACACAGATACCAGCCTCTGTCACCACGCACTACAGCCTCTGTCACCACACACTACAGTCACACTACACTACCTCACACTTCACTCTGTCACCACTACACTACACTCACAACTACACTACATAGCGTCACCACCACCACACTACATAGCCTCTGTCACCACTACACTACAGACCTCTGTCACCACTACACTACAGCCTCTGTCACCACTACACTACCTCACCACACTACAGCCTCTGTCACCACTACACTACAGCTCTGTCACCCCACACTACAGCTTGCACCACTACACTACACCTCGTCACCACTACACTACAGTCACACTCACTACAGCCTCTGTCCACACACTACACCTCTGTCACCACTACACTAGCGTCACCACTACACTACAGCCTCTGTCACCACTACACTACAGCCTCTGTCACCACTACACTACAGTCACCACTACACTACAGCCTCTGTCACCACTACACTACAGTCACCACTACACTACAGCCTCTGTCACCACTACACTACAGCCTCTGTCACCACTACACTACAGCCTCTGTCACCACTACACTACAGCCTCTGTCACCACTACACTTCAGTCCTCATACAGTCACACCACACACTACAGTCACCCCTACACTACAGTCCCACCACACTACAGCCTCTGTCACACTACACTAGTCACACACTACACTAGTCACCACTACACTAGAGTCACCACTACACTACAGCCTCTGTCACCACTACACTACAGCCTCTGTCACCACTACACTACAGTCACCACTACACTACAGCCTCTGTCACCACTACACTACTGTCACCACTACACTACAGCCTCTGTCACCACTACACTACAGCCTCTGTCACCACTACACTACAGCCTCTGTCACCACTACACTACAGCCTCTGTCACCACTACACTACAGCCTCTGTCACCACTACACTACAGCCTCTGTCACCACTACACTACAGCCTCTGTCACCACTAACACAGCCTCTGTCCCACCACTACACTACAGCCTCTGTCACCACTAACTACACCTCTGTCACCACACTACAGCTCTGTCACCACACACTACAGCCTTGTCACCTACACTACAGCCTCTGTCACCACACACGACACTACAGCCTCTGTCACCACTACACTACAGCCTCTGTCACCACTACACTACAGTCACACTAATACAGCTCTGTCACCACTACATACAGTCACCACACACTACACTCACCACTACAGCCTCTGTCACCACTACACTACAGCTCAACACTACACTACAGCCTCTGTCACCACTACACTACAGCTCTTACACTACGTACACATCAGCCTGTCACTCTACACTACAGCCTCTGTCACCACTACACTACGTCACCACACATACAGCTCTGTCACCACTACAACTACAGCCTCTGTCACCACTACACTACAGCCTACTGTCACACACACTACAGCCCTCACCACTACACGCCTCTGTCACCACTACACTACAGCCTCTGTACCACTACACTACTCACGCTACTACAGCCTCTGTCACCACACACTGTCACCACTCACTACAGCCTCTGTCACCACTCACTACACTCACAACTACCTCTGTCACCACTACACTACAGCCTCTGTCACCACTACACTACAGCCTCTGTCACCACTACACTACAGCCTCTGTCACCACTACACTACAGCCTCTGTCACCACTACACTACAGTCACCACTACACTACAGCCTCTGTCACCACTACACTACAGCCTCTGTCACCACTACACTACAGCCTCTGTCACCACTACACTACAGCCTCTGTCACCACTACACTACAGCCTCTGTCACCACTACACTACAGCCTCTGTCACCACTACACTACAGCCACCACCACACTACAGCCTCTGTCACCACTACACTACAGCCTCTGTCACCACTACACTACAGCCTCTGTCACCACTACACTACAGCCTCTGTCACCACGACACTACAGCCTCTGTCACCACTACACTACAGCCTCTGTCACCACGACACTACAGCCTCTGTCACCACTACACTACAGCCTCTGTCACCACTACACTACAGCCTCTGTCACCACGACACTACAGCCTCTGTCACCACTACACTACAGCCTCTGTCACCACTACACTACAGTCCACACTACACTACGCCTCTGTCACCACTACACTACACTCTGTCACCCTACACTCGTCCACCACTATCAACTACAGCCTCTGTCCTACAACATACATACACTACAGCTCTGTCTAATACAGCCTCTACACTACATCAGCCTCTGTCACCACTACACTACAGCCTCTGTCACCACTACCTCAGTCACCACCACTACAGCTCTGTCACCACTACACTACAGCTCGCACCACTAAGCCTCTGTCACCACTACACTACAGATGTCCACACTACATCACTTGTCACATCATACGTAGCTACTACCTTGTCACCAAATACACATACTAGCCTCTGTCACCACTACACTACAGTCTCACCACTACATACAGCTCTGTCACACTACCTCGTCACACTACACTACAGCTCTGTCTTTCATTCACTAGTTACACTACAGCCTCTGTCACTCACTGTACACTACTAGCCTCTGTCACCAACTACATCATCACTCAGTGTCCCCTACAGCATTACACTACTACAGCTCTGTCACACTACACTACAGCTCTGTCACCACTACACTCAGTCACACTACATACAGTCACCACTACACTACATCACCACTACATACGTCTACTAGTCCCTCGCTCTGTCACCACTACAGCTGTACTAGCACTCGTCACACTACACTACAGTTGTCACCACTACACTACAGCCTCTGTCACACTACACTACAGTCACCACTACACTACAGCCTCTTTCACCACTACACTACAGCCTCGTCACCACTACACTACAGCCTCTGTCACCACTACACTACAGCTCTGTCACCACACACTACCAGTCACCACACACTACAGTTGTCACCATCACTACAGCCTCTGTCACCACTACACTACAGCCTCTGTCACCACTACACTACAGCCTTGTCACATTACACTCGTAACACTACACTCTGTCACCACTACACTACAGCCTCTGTCACCACTACACTACAGCTCTGTCACCACTAACTACAGCCTCGTCACCACTACACTAATCGTCACCACTACACTACAGCCTCTGTCACCACTACACTACAGTCTGCCATCACTACACTACAGTCACATACTCAGTCACCACTACACTACAGCCTCTGTCCACTCACTAAGCTCTGTCACATACACTACAGTCACCCTACACTTACAGTCACCACTACATACAGTCACCACTACACTACAGCTCTGATCACCACTACACTACAGCCTCTGTCACCACTACACTACAGCCTCTGTCACCACTACACTACAGTCACCACCACACTACAGCCTCTGTCACCACTACACTACAGTCACCACCACACTACAGTCACCACTACACTACAGTCACCACTACACTATAACCTCTGTCACCACTACACTTCAGCCTCTGTCACCGCCATAGCCATCGCCATCATAGGCTTTCTTTCAAAATACTGGCGGCTATAAAACCCGCTGATGCATCATACAATTCTGCAGTTGATTCCGGCCTCGCGAGGCAGATGTGTGTTGCTGTTATATTTCTTTAGTGGTCGTTCTTTTGGGCATTGGCTGAATGGCGTTCTTTACAGACTGGAAAAGATTGATGTTGTCTTTTGGTGGTGGGGGAGTGGATGGACGGGGCGGGGGGGGGGGGGGGGGGGTCCCCCTCCTTTTGTGTGGTTTTATAAATGGATGCTGTTATTGCTGTCGTTGTTGTGCTGATAAGAAGAACGACTACCACTTTGATCCGAGCCGAAAAGCATCTCCACTGGAGCGTAGATGTAATAACAATAACTACAAAAATTAATGCTCTTGTTAGTTTTGGAAATTTCTGTTGGTGGAGTTCCTCGATGGGACTTGAATATAATCACCGCCACCACAACAATAACATGCTGTTGTGTTGTGGTGGTGGTGGTGGTGGTGGTGGTGGTGGTGGTGGTGGTGGTGGTGGTGGTGGTGGTGGTGGTGGTCTGCTGCTGCTGCTGCTGCTGCTGCTGCTGCTGCTGCTGCTGCTGCTGCGCTGCTGTGATGATGATGATGATGATGATGATGGTGATGATGATGATGATGATGATGATGATGATGATGGTGATGATGATGATGATGATGATGATGATGATGATGATGATGATGATGATGATGATGATCTGTTCAAGTTTGAGATTTTTTTTAGTTGTTTTTATTTCTTACTCATTCCTGTATTATGTTATACGCGTGTTACATTTTTGTGCAATATTTCAGTCTTTTTTTTTTACCAGTTGCGAATCTGTAAACAAGAGAATGGGTATTGTCTTTTATGGTTGGATAATGAGAAAAATATAGCACTATAATTATTTCGTATTATAGAGACAACCAAAATAGAAATTCTATATCATCCGAGCCAAATTCTGGAAATGACCTGCTGAGGGAAGATGATCACAAGTTTGCTATTCTTTTTTATTTACATTCCTCAGCTAGAGGTCTGAGGTTTGCCCACCATTAAGGTAGCCGCATTCCAACTTCGGCAATGATGTCTAAACACTACACCAGTGTGCATGTTGTTGTTGTTTTTTCATCCGTTCTTACCGGCACGCAATGGCCTACTCTATCGAAAGACAGAACGGGTTTTAACGAGTGCGCAAGATGTTCTGCCAACGTTCGCACACGGGGCCTCAGTTTATTGTCTCATCATCCGAAGGACTTCTGTGGTAGTGGGGTCGGCACTGATGATAACTCCAGAGGCAAATATCGCCTTGAACGGGTGGGTGTCTCGGTGGTGGCTCGAACCCGGGCTTGATCCTGGGCGATCAAACCAGGAGCACAACGCTCTAACCACTCTGCTTTCCTGCCCCCCGCTTTGTCAGTCTGAAATCTTAGCCCCCATATCTACGTTACGTTCATAGCTTTCCGCATGACTGATTAAAAGTACCGGGGAAACCAGCTATTCAAGCCGATATGGTATAATGATTGACAAGACAAGACAAGACAAGACAACCCAACACAATACAATACATTAGGGTCATACGGCACCCAAAAGCCACGTGGAGGAGAACTGTAGAAAGTGAGATGAAGGCCATGCAGCAAGCACTCTTGGGGATCAGTGACTAGGTTGGCCCAGGATAGGCAGGAGTGGAAGCGCTTTGTTGCTGCCCTACACACCACTGGGTGTAATGGTTAATGATGATGAGGAGGAGGAGGAGGAGGAGGGTCATACAGCTTCTCCCTTTGACAAATTAGCAGTGTTGGTTCCAATATGGCCACGTTGGTAAATGGGCCTCAAAACAGGATACATTTTAGGCGGTATCCTTGACAGCCTAGCGGTACATGTTCCTGTGCACGCCTTCTGTCTCTGGATCTGCATAGTGATGCTGGCTCTTTTCCCCCACCTCGCCCTTTCTGAGCCGACTTCCCCTCTTTTGCGTTCTTCACATATTTCTTTTTTTAACTTGTGCTTTAATTCTTATTTCATATGGACTTTCTGGTTGATTGAAATAGCAATGAATACATGATTTACTTGCTTAATTTTGGCTTATTTTGCTTTGTTTGTTTTTTTATAATATGATGGTGTTCACTAACTATGCTTATCTCCTTTATTCTAGAAGCAGGTTTAGGTGGGGGGGGGGGGGGGTTACTTAACATTTGTTGAAATGTTTGGGGGGGGATTAATTGACATTTGTTGTAGTCAAACAGCATGGAAACATACGTCACAACTAGTGTGTGTATATATCTAGTCAAGACTGAACAGGACTTCTTGTGTCTTCCTGTCTGAACTATAAAAACATAGATGTTTTCTGGGCAAAAATTGAAGAAAAAAGTATATTTAAAACAATACACTAAACACATCACAGTGCAAAAAGTGTGATCAGCTCACAGTCCGCCTCTAACCAAACTCCATCAGTACAGAGAAGAACTGGAGAGGAAGAAAAAACAACAAGCACACTGAACACCTGAACTGACTGTACTGACAGTAAAATAGTCACCAACGCTGGGAAGAAGACAGCGTTGTCTAAAGATGATGATTATACATGTCTGCATGGTATGTTCTGTAATGCAGCACCTCTACATTTCTGCCTGTGTGATTTATGGGTATCTTCAACCGTTTCAGGCGCAGATAAAGGTGTGGTGGATGACTGTCAGGTGAGATACAAATCGGACAGCTCCATCTTCTCTGTTACACCATCTTACCTGGAGAGAAGGGGAAATGATTATTATTATTATGGATGAACCGTTGGAAGAAAGTTGGATATTTCACACCTTCGTAAAGTGTGTGTGTGTGTGTGTGTGTGTGTGTGTGTGTGTGTGTGTGTGTGTGTGTGTGTGTGTGTGTGTGTGTATGTATGTGTGTGTGAGAGAGAGAGAGAGAGAGAGAGAGAGAGGAGGAGTGTGTGTGTGTGTGTGTGTGTGTGTGTGTGTGTGTGTGTGTGTGTGTGTGTGTGTGTGTGTGTGTGTGTGTGTGTGTGTGAATTTGAATATTAAGATACCGTTTCAAAAATTGCAGACAGCCTAAATGAACTTTTAAAAAAGTTAACAGCCAATGCTAAACGCCAACAAATCAACAACAGAGAAAAGATGTTTGTTCCATACTAGTAAAACTAGTTGTCTATGCGTATACTGAACAGATGACTTAAACAAACTTTCATTTATAAAAAATAAAAGGTATAATTCAGTTTACCAATTTTCAGAGGCGGGAGGGGGTGGGGTGCGCTCAAACAGTTGATAATCATCTAAACAGCACAAATGAAAAAAATTCTCCAAAAGTCCAGAACCATAAACAGAACAGAGACAGAATTAAAATGTCATAGTCCCTAAGCCTACAGTCAGCTTTATGCGCACATAATGTGTTCGAAACAATGGCAGTTATTTATATTCAATCTCTCAATCTCACCAACCAAGCCAATGGTGTGATGCTAGGTAATCTCACTTTCCATACATAATGAGATCACAGAATCAACATTTGATGCTAATGGGTTCCGATAAGCTTCAGCATATCATGTGTTATGGAATTTAAGCTGTATGAAATCGTTCGTCCATGATGTTAAGAAACTATGACGTAGTTTCGTAGTCGGCTAGGCTATAAAGAGCGTATGACGTCACCAATGAGCTGCGCTAGAGTAGTGATTTCATGGCCGATTCCGTTTCTGTGGCAGCAAAATGACTTCGTTTTGTTTTATGATTCTTTGTTCTAATCTGTCCAGATGGACAGAATTGCCTTCACAGCAGGCGGGCTCAGTGACGACCTTTGTTCTCTTCACATGAGCAGAACAAAAAGACAATCAATAAAAACAACCGTCATTGCATTTTTCTACAGGAATTATCAGTCAAGCGAGAGGACTCCCGATACCAGTTTTTAAAACTGATTGTGAAACCTGTGTGGAAGCCAATGCTTATTAACAAACCGCTGACCCTAGTGTTTTTATTGCAATTTTGAAACATGCTGGGTGAAATGATTGTAGATTATTTGTAAAGTTATTCTGCGCGGGGACGGGGAAAAACGCCTTATTTGAAACATCACCATTATCCAATTTGTTTCATTTATGCACAATTATTTGATGGAAACAGGGGCAGACTAGACTTGTGGTCAGAGTGTTGGGCTCATGATTGAACAGCATAGGCTGGAGCCACCTTCACAGCACCCATTTAAGGGAATTTTCCCCCCTGGAGTTTACATCCAAACTGACCTCACTCCTCCAAAAATCCTTCGAATGAGACTACAAACCTACGTCCCCCGACTATCTAAATGGTTGTGAAAGGGAAGGGGGGAGCCGATGGTCGCATAATCAAAAATCTCACCATTAATTAACCTCAGAGATCTATCTGATAAACGGAAGACTAAAGCATCAAAGTAAAATCATAGAAACAAACGAAAGTGAAAGATGACTTTCTCCTTTATAATGGAGCCATACAAAATACGTAGGCCTGGACTATGGCGAGCCTTCTTCCTGGAGAGAGCGGCCTTGAATTTCATGGAGAAAAACCCGCCATGACGATGAAACTAAACACTGAAACTACAACACAGTTCAATAATACAACACAACACTGGCAACGCAATACAATACGATGCAATAAAGTACAATGCCATACTATACGATACAATTCATCCCTGATAGTTTTTCCCTCCATGATACAGCTTCATTGATCACCTTGGCTCTAAACGCTATTGATTTCTGCAGATTTATCACCTACAAAAAGTTGCTGGCACACAGCCGTATTCTGGCTGATTATCTTTCGGTGGAAGCAAACGAGTTCGCTTTGTTGCTTGATTGCCATCCGCGTTAAGCGTATGCCATTTCAAACAGGTTGGCTGGGAAATCGCCTATAGTTCCTTCACACTGCTGGAGTGAAAGGGAATCGACAGGAGAAAGAGCTGCAATTACACCACCCTTCTGCATGAATCAGCTTTATAACAAAGAGGTAGAGAGGAAACGTGTTCACACCCATTGTGGGTGTGGAGCCCTTGCTTATTTGCATTCTCAGAAACTAAAATGCTTTGATTGGGATTGGAAACATGCTAAACCAATGGATTGCTGTTGTTGCTGTTTTTATGTATTCTGCAAGGAGGGTGGGCTGGGTGTAGCTTTATGGTTAAAGCGTCCAAGTTATGATTTGACGCTTACTGAAGGTGTGGGTTCGAGTTTAGGCTGAGACGTTCGCAGGAATTTTTCTCTCTGGAGTCAACATAAGTCCTGAATCTACTCTTATGACAGTCTTCTGTATATCCAGGAGGGGTCTAATGGCTATAGGAACAAAAAATATCAATAGTCGTGTTCAGTAATATAACTTATTTTGTTATCCTTGAATTTTTTTTGCATGTGACATCACAATCACGCTGTTAAAACCAATATCCTTCACCTATCCCGTGGTCTTGTAGACCGTGGGGGAACCACTGAAGATTTTGTAACCAGCATCCTCCACTCCTCGTGGTCCTCTGCTTTCCGTAGCAAATCGTTCCACTCAAGGCCAGTCCACTCGACACTATTTACTATTATTTCTAACATTTTGAGATTTGTCTCAAATTTGTGAATTTGTCAGCAACAAATGTCTGGCTTACGCGCTATTTCACAATCAGGAACAACGAAAGCAACGATTGAGAAGAGAATATACATATTATGGCGCTTTTTGGTTTTGGTTGGGGATTTTTTTTTTGGGGGGGGGGGGGGGGTTGTTGTTGTTTTTTTGTGCTGCTGTTGCTTTTTTTTGGTGTTTTGTAGTTGTTATTGGATATTTCTTTTATTTTCTTTCTCACATATTATTACCACCTTGCTTCAAACGAAAAATGATGTTAGAAAGGGAAGCAATCACAATCACAAGTGCGTTCTATGAATGCTTTTTCCCTGGTTTTATGATAATGATCTGCTCTCTGTTGAGCTGAAAGCCACTGGCAGCCTGGCAAGCTGAACAGCAGCCTTTATCTAACACGCATGGGTGGAGAGAGAGGAAGAGGGCTGAGAAAGAGAAAGAGAATAATGGGGATGGCAGTGTTCTGTATAAATTTCCATTTAAATGAAAGATGGAAAGCGTGCAGCTAAAGAATGATTCCAATCTATTGCAAATGAGTTTCATTGTCTGTTGATTTGCGTTCGTGTTTTGGTTTGAGGGGATGGGGGTGGCAGGGAGTCATTATTTATTTGGTTGAGGTTCTTTTGTTCTTTAGTATAATCTTTGTCTGTTGGGGGTTTGAAAGATGTTTATGTGGAGTTCTTCGTGTGGAGGGGGGGGGGGCGCGCGCGCGCGCGTGTGTGTGTGTGTGTGTGTGTGTGTGTGTGCGCGCGCGTGTGCGTGTGAGTGTGAGTGTGAGTGTGTGTGTATGTGACTATCCTGTAATGGACGCTTAAGGGAAGAAGACGCACGGACAGACAGACAGACAGAGGAAGAGATGGATGATGGACAAACATCAAAGAACAGGAGGAAGGAAAGGAAGGTAAAGGAATCCCATAACCTATAAGGTCGTAGGGGAGCGAGGCGTCAGAGACCTCACTTCTCTAGGGGCCAGCATATTGAGGGCGGCGCCCATCTCCTCTCCCTCGCTGCTTTACCTTCCCTGACCCTAAAGAGGGCAGGTACCCATTTACAGCTGGGTGAACTGGGGGAACTGTACTGAAGCCAAGGCGCGCAAACGGTCACCCATCCAACTGGTAACCACGCTCGACGCTGCTTAACTTGGCTGGGGGAAAGCGAGTGCTCCGACCACTGAGCTATCCCGTCCCAGTGTTCCCATAATACGGTAATGCTTCTGCAGTAAGCTGAAGACAGACCAGCCTGGGGAAAACCATCACGACCAACAGGTCCCCCATGTCTTGCCAAGGACCGTGTTGGTCAAAGGAGTGATGATGGTGATGATGATGATGATGATGATGATGATGGTGGTGGTGGTGGTGGTGGTGGTGATGATGAGGATGGTGATGATGATGATTGTGCCTGTTGGGAGGGGGGGGGGATATTCCAAGTATTACCGTATTATGGGCGGTCTGCTAAGGTGTGATGATGATGATGATGATGATGATGATGACGATGACGACGACGACGATGACGAGTGATGATGATGATGATTGTGCCTGTTGGGCAGGAGGGGGGGATTCAAATATCCAATTTGCTGTCATCTATAAAAACAATCTCTTGTCATTTATCGACAGAATAATTGTGCACAACATTGACCAGGTTATCAAACGTTCTTGAAACGATCTGCAGAAATTACACCTGTGAGAAAGCAAGTTCCAATGCATATTATCTGTTGTCAACAAAAGAAGTGGTGGTGTTAGAATGTATGGCTGAGGAACAAATACGGAGTCTACATGTGAAGGTTGGGGTTTGTTGTTGTTTTTTCACTTTGACGTGGAGACTAAGTGTGTGAGGAGACACTATGGTAAAGAAACCATGGTGTAGTGCTTTCTCACATACATGCAAAGTCTGATTTTTTGGAGAGACAGACAGACAGACAGACAGAGACAGAGAGACAGACAGACAGACAGACAGACAGACATAGACAGAGAGACAGAGACACACAGAGAGAGACACAGAGAGAGACAGAGAGAGACACACAGAGAACTCTGAACTCTGAACTCTGAACGTGTTTAATATGTACATTGGCCTTAGGCCACAATACACGGAGTTTGGGGGAAGGAGGGGAATCAACATACTGGTATATACAGTACCATAGTATATGGAAGAAAAGAAAACAAACATACCAACAACCGATTCAAGTGAATCATGACTACAGTGATCAAGTCTTGGACTATGAACTAGATAAACAATGCTTTTTGACTGCGTGAATATTGCTGACAGCATATATCAAAATCAGTATAAATCAAAATGTAATATTTCAATTCAGGTTGATAGAAACAATATTTGTAGAGACATATCTCATTTGACACACGTATCAATTAAGTCACATTATGACACAACAATTTCTTCCTTCTATTCATGGAATGGAATATGTATCTGGATAGATAATGACTGTGTTCTCCATTTGATGTTTTGAGTAGCTCTGATATTGGTACATCAATACATTCAGTCAAAAACTTAACCCTAAAATCGGAGTACATTGAGCATTTAAACAAAAATGGGCTTCGTTTTCTAATTTTGTTTTACAAAACGGACAAAGTCTTTCTTGCTCATTTGCACTATATCTACAAACATTGTTATTACCTAGATTGTGTAATAGCAACTCGAAAACAATATGTCTCTATTGAGTTAATGTAGTTTTCTTTTTCAAAAATAGTTTTAAATGATCAATAGTTTTCATATCTCTCTTTATCTCTTATGGTTCTATACCACTCTTGGGTAAACATATCGATTAATCTCCCCTTCAAAACATGCAAAAATGCTTTTACATCTCCAACATCTTGTTGTAACCATACAATATTGAATCCAGTTTCACATAAAAATTTCTCTTACTTTTGACACCCAGCATTCTTTTCCATTTATATCGATTTCCAGCAGCATTTGGTAAGCACTGTATGGCAATCTGTTTGGACTCAGTTGTAGAAGCTTAAACCAGTATCTAATTACATTTGTTTAAGAATTAATATAAAGCAGTGAGAGACACAAAGAGAGAGAGACAGAGAGAGACAGACAGGGAGAGAGAAAACAAAAAGTATATGAGTATTTAAGATATAAAAATTATTGTACTGTTCTAGTGCATCTAGTGTAACTTTGTACTCTCTCTCTCTCTCTCTCTCTCTCTCTCTCTCTCTCTCTCTCTCTCTCTCTCTCTCTCTCTCTCTCTCTCTCTCTCTCTCTCAAATCGGGACAGTAAAGTTTGAACTACAGCAGGAAAAATGTTTAACACATTTAATACAATATGCTTCAGACCAATACAAAAATACATATATCAGCTGGCTATTTCAACGAGAATAGTGCACATGATAATTATAAACTAGAGAACAGAGATAACTTTGTAACAACTTGAACACTTGACAGGATAAATAATCAAATAAAAAATAATTAAATAAATCTCTATCAACTTCAAGCACTCCTCGGCTAAATGGCAGGCTAGCACACTGTATGCTCAGGGCATAACACAAAAAAATAATGATGACGTTATTGCCTCTCCTTTTCGCGATACCTCGCAAGATGATTACATCAGCCGAAACAGCATCCAGTCCCTAACACAGCCATTGTGCAGGAAACCTTATTTCCTGTTTGGCTTGATAACACATGCGCACATCGCTCACAGGAAACCATTGTGGTTTGCAAGGTTAGTTCCACTTAAGACTGCAGACTTTCTTGCGTTAAGACCAGAATTTGATTGGCCTGAAATTGTCCCCAAGCCTTTTGATAGAGTCCTTTGATATATAGAGCCTTTTGATGTTCTAGCTTAAGTACTCTCCAGAAGGCATGGCCCAAGTCAATGATTTTATGACATGATGACCCTTTACTTGCAGAGACAACAAAGGCCACTAGACAAACTAGCAGAACAGGGACTTTCTTTCATCTTGACTTGAAAAGAGGGATGGGAAAAGAGGTGGGGGTGGGGGGGGGATCACCATTTGATTAAAATAATGGAGACAGCCTATAAACTAAGTGCAATAATTATTCTCTGTGAGTTTTAATGGGGTCAAAATTAATAGGTTAAGTAAATTAGATAGACTGGGGGAGGGGGTTGTTGACTTTTTATGGCTCCTGGGCTACAGCTTTAAGGTTCACCAATGGTGAGATTTTTGCGCATGCGACTGTTTGTGCCCATCATTAAGGTAGCTGTATTCCTACTTCGGGGATGATGTCTAAACACAACACCAGTATACTCGCGGTTTTTTAAATATATTTTTGTCATCCACTTTACGGGCACGAATGGCCGACCTACTCTTTCCAAACTCAGAACGGGTTTTTAACCTATGCACAAGATGTTTTGCTTGCGTTTGCACGCAGTCCTCGGTTTAGAGTCTCATCCAAAGGATTTTCCAGGGGGTGGTGTCAGATGTTAACTCCAGCGGAAAATCCCCTTCAACGGGCGTCTTGGTGGTTCCAGGCTCGATCCCAGGCCCTCAAATTGCCATCGCAACGCTCTAACCACTAGGCTATCCCGGCCCACCCCAACTGGATATGAATAGGGTTATGACAGCTACCACAACCATCATTACCATTGTTGCTGTCGTCATCATCGTCGTCGTTATCATTGTCATGTAACAATTATCATCATCATTATCAACATCGTCTTAACACAAATGTTTTTGGCAATCATTATGCGAATAAACAATCTATACAGCTTTTTGATAAACGTTACACGGAATTTATCTGTTCAAAATAAACCCTGGCTTTTTTCCTTAAAACAGAAGACTTGGAGACATGATTGATGGTGATAGGCAAAACTACACCAGTGGTCAGAACGTACAACACTACGCTTTAAAGATGTGTACAAGCTTGACATGAAAGCCAATGACAGAAAAACTTCGCACAGCTGGAAAGTGCTTGCAGAAAAGTGAGTGTAGGAGCACAGTGCATGAGGGAGTGTGTAAGCGAGAAGTGCGGAGACGGCAAAAATTGAAAGACAGGAGGCACCCCAGGAAGGAGAGACAGCGGAACCAGCCCATCAACCTGACATCCCATTTTGCCTGCAACAACTGTGCGCGGAGACTGCCATGCAGGGACTGGACTGCAGAGCCACTCCAGATGTTGTTGCTTCCAGCAAGAAGTGGAATGTCTAGAGAAGGGACAGCCATAACCTCCTGAGACAGAAGGAGCCTACCACTCCAAATCAAATTATGGGGAAAATAGCTGACAGGCTGACTGACACCTAGGAAAGGACAGATCTACAGAGGTTTGGAGCACAGAACACCATTTGTCTTGCTGCTTTTCAGCAGTTTTTGAGGAAGACCAGAGAAGATGCATAGAACAGTAGGTACATTCATTTCAGTACAATTTTGTAAAGGCCCTGTACTGTGATGGTCCATTGATTATTCATTTTAATCTTCTGAAAAAAAAAATTCTGTTTTGGAGAATATAGACATAGCGACAGACAAACAGGCAGGCAGACAAATGAACTAAAGAAAGAATAGAAACTTCATAAATGAGACTCTCCAAAAATGAGATAATCTTGTCGGAAAGAGCCAGCCAGGCAAAATAAAAACTGAAGATGTGATTTTCAAGCTATTTGATGGCATCAAACAGTATCATTATATTCAGAACATTCACCAAATAAAGATTCAAAAACAAACACTGTTAATGCAAATATATATTTAAAGTATCACAGCTCAAAGTTTTCACCAAAAAATGCATGTGAGGCTTAACAGCTCTAGATTTGGAATTATTATTATTTTTTACTTTCCATTCTCTTGGAAAGTAAACACTGGAGTCATAAATATCACCCCACTGGGTACAGCAGTGTGCATCCTGGCATCTGAAACAAAAAGACTTTCAAAGAAATGTACAAAAGAAAAGTCAACCTCACACAGAATGAACCTTATCAAATAACTGATCAAGGAATCGGTATTAACCTTATCACCCAAACAGATAACTAATCAACGAATCCTTATTAACCTTATCAACCCAACAGATGACTGATCAAAGGCTCTGTATGTGCGAGGAGCATATCGTGCAGTTACCGAGCAAAACCTCGATACCACGCCTGATGATTGCATTAGCCAATAGCATTCCCTCTCTCCCGGAACATGGCCGCCATTGTGTCAGCAAACCCCATTTCCTGTTTTGTCCATAGACATGCGCAAATCACTCTCTTGACCCACAGTGGGCCTAATTGGGAACCCAGCGCTCCGAGCTACGCTGGCCATCAGAGAGTGTACTTTTCCTAAACAGATCATCTGGTCTCTCTCTCTCTCTCTCTCTCTCTCTCTCTCTCTCTCTCTCTCTCTCTCTCTCTCACTACACACACACACACACACACACACACACACACGTCAAGCTAATCAGTCATGGATTGTTTAACTAAATGAGTCTGTTATGACAATATGATTTTTTATACGCAGTGAATGGCAACCAATCCCCCCAAAGGAGGTTAGACAGACTGTTTTGAAGATGAGGGATGCTTTCTTCTATTTTCTTTTTGCATGGCTGCATTACAAGACGAAATATCCTTTTCAATGATTATCTCTTTTTTTCACGTTAATATCCTTAAGGACAGACCTGGTGAAGTGCAAGATAGATCCACTGCCCTGCCAAAATAGAATATATAAGTAATAATAATAATAATAATAATGTTTGGAATTTATATAGCGCTGAATCTTGTAAAGCAACAAATCAAAGCGCTCAGATGACTTCTTTTTTTTCGAGGATAATGGAATAAGCACTCATGTGCTTTCTTAACTGTCAAGAGCCACAAAACTAGACAATCTTCTCTCTCATCTTAAACACACACACACACACACACACACACACACACACACACACACGTGTACACGCGCGCATGCACACAATATGCAAGCGAACACACATACAGACGCACACACGCAGATACACGTGCCTTCTGCATACGTGCCCAGCGTTTAAATGCATGCCTTCCGGCGCACATGAACCAACACCCCCAAAAAACCCCCAACACATCCCCCCTCACCACACCCCAACACACAGAACACACACAACCCCAAACACACACCTCCTCCCCTCCCCACACACACACCACACACACCCCCTTTCGTCCCCGCCCCCATTTCACCCCCCCCCCCCAACACCACCCGTGCCGGGGTGTCCAGGGTTGGAGCAGGCATGCAGAAAACCCATGGGGATGACGTCGCTTTTCGCAACAGAAAACCTGCAAACTGGATGTATCTTTTTGCCCCCAATCGCACAACAAAGGCACGGTTTGCAAAACTAAAACCCTGGCAAAAGCAATCATTGAATACGAAACCGCTCGGATTCTGCTGGAAAATAGGTTTTTTGTAGGGGGGGGTTTTTTCTTTTTTTTGGGGAGGGGGGTGGGGGTAGGGGATTTTTTAATAGGTTGTTTTGTTTGTGTGTGTGTGTGGGTGTGTTGTTTTGTGGGATGCTTGTGTGTGCTTTTGTGGTGGAGAGAGAGGGGGAGAGTGTGTGTGTTGTTTTGTGTGGTGTGTGTGTGTTGTTGTGTGGGTGTTGTGTTTTGGTTTGTGTTGGTTTGGTGGTTGTTGCGTGATGTGTGTGTGTGTGTGTGTGTGTGAGAGAGATGTGTGTTGTGTGTGTTGTGTGTGTGTGTGTGTGCGCGCGGGGTGCGTATGTGGTGTGCGTGCGTGCGTGCGTGTAAGCTTTTAAAGTTTAGCTGTGAAATAGGCATGTGTATGCTCATGTGGGGGAGGGGGGGTTTTGGTGTGTGTGGGGGAGGGAGGGGGGTGTTTGTGTGTGTGTATGTGTGTGGAGACAGGATTACTTGTGGTGTGTTTTGGTTGGCGCCGCGCGGCGCGCGCGCGCGTGTGGTGTGTGTGTGTAGAAGAAGACGTTGAAGAAGAAGAGAGATGGGAGAGACCGGTTGACAGGCAGGCACACACACACACAGGTCACAGAAATGTCGGACAAAGAAATGGACAGTTCACTGCACATGAATACAATCTGTCTGTCTGCCTGCCTGCCTGTCTGCCTGCCTGTCTGTCTGTCTGTTTTTCAAATGCTTGCTTGCCTGCGAGTCTACAATTTTCTGCTGGTTGGTGTTTTTTTTACTCTTCTTCTTTCTTTTTTTCCTCGTCCTCCTTCGACATCTCTTTTCCATTTCTTGTTCATCCTCTCGTTTTGCTCTTGTTCTTGCTTTGTTTGTTGTTGTTGTTGTCGGTTTTACTGCTGCTGTTGTTGTTATTGTTGTTGTCACTGTTGTTGCTCTTCTCCTCCTTCTTCTTCTTATCTTTATTCCTCTCCTTCTTCTTCTACAACTCATCTCATCTGCTCCCATAACCCCCTCCTGGGTCGTAGGGGCACTGCAGTGACGAACGTTGCACCAGTTGGCTCCATTTGCTGCGGTTGTGGGCAAGTGCCTGGGGTGTGGAGAAGCTCTTCCCGGTGATGTTGTCTGCCCATTTCTTCTTCGGCCTGCCTCGCCTTCTCTTCCCTCTGCACTGTTCCTTGCAGTATGGTCTTGGAGAGCCCGTCTGATCTTGTCACATGTCCATACCATCTGAGCTTCCTTTTCTTGACTGTGGTCAGCAGGTCTTCGTACTGTATTACTTATTGGGTGATGGTTTGTCGGACTTCTTCGTTGGTAATGTGGTCCGTGTATGAAATGCCAAGGAGTCCTCTGAGGCATCTCATCTCCAAAGCCTGGATCCTTCTTTGTAGATCTGCATTCAGTGTCCAGGATTCGCATGCATACAGGTATGTGGAGATGACCAATGCATGCAGTGCCTTGACCTTGGTCCTGAGAGAGATGTTTCGGTCTTTCCAAATGGTGTTGAGCTTCGCCATTGCTGCTACTCTTTGTGCAGCTCTTGCGAGGATTTCGGTCTTTGAACCTTCATCAGTAATAATAGCTCCAAGGTACTTGAAGTGATCTACAACCTCAAGTTCTTTTCCACTGACTGTAGTCTTGGTAGTGATTGGCTGGGCACTGCTTGTCATGAGTTTTGTTTTCTCGGCACTGATCTCCATGCCGTATCTGGAGGATGTTTCGTCCAGGTGGTACACTAGGTTGGCTAGTTCCTATTTAGTTCCTGCCAGTCCATCGATGCCATCGGCAAACCTGAGGTTGGTGATTGTCCGCCCTCCAATACTGACTGTGCCAGTGTGATCTTCCAAGGCATCAGTCATTATGCGCTCAAGGAAGACATTGAACAGTGTCGGCGATAGGAGACAGCCTTGATGGACTCCCACTGAGGCATGGAAAAATTTTCCAACCATGCCTTGGACAAACACTGCGCTGGTGGCTTTTGCTTTTGCGTATAGCTCTTTGAAGGTCTGGGTGATCTTTTGTCCCATGTTGTACTTTTTCATCGTGGCCCATAATGCGTCGTGCCATACATGGTCAAACGCCTTTTTGAAGTCTGTGAAGACGTGGTACAGTTTCTGTTGGTGCTGGCTGTATTTCTCACACAGAACTCGCAAGTTGAATATTTCTTCTGTGGTACTTCTGTTTGGGCGGAAGCCTGCCTGTTCTTCGGCGATGATCTCTTTTACCCGTGACTTAAGTTTGTTCAAGATGACTTTTAACATTACTTTACTGACATGTCTTAAGAGGCTGATCGCTCGATAGTTCTGGCCTTGCTGTAGATTGCCTTTCTTGCCAACTACTTTCTTTTAATTCGTCACTTTTTTGTTATTAAACTGTTTAGGGTTTTTTGTTGGGGGGGGGGGGGGGGGTTGCGTTCCTCGACTAGAGCTCGAGGTTCACCAATGATGAGATTTTGCGATTGCGACCATTTTTTCCCACCATGAAGGTAGCGGCATTCCGACTTTACAATTGTTAAACATCTAGCTTGTTTCGAAACATTTTGCTATGAAACTGATCTACAGGTATGATGTGCGTGCACATTTCTCCCGTCTCCACCCCCACGCCCTGAACGACAATGAAGCCCAGGAGTTTGGAAGAAACAACAAAGTTACAACGGGTTGTCCTGTGATTGCCTCAGAGATATTATTTTATGCACTAAGGATTCTGTTTTATTTTCGTGTGTACCCATTATGCCTCATAGATATTATTTTATGCACTAAGGATTCTGTTTTATTTTCGTGTGTACCCATTATGCCTCATAGATATTATTTTATGCACTAAGGATTCTGTTTTATTTTTGTGCGTACCCATTATGTTGTTCCCAAGTCGCTCATTCCAATCTGACGACCACGGCTATACCGGGAATTTGTATTCTGTCGTATTGTAAGGTAAAGGTGTCCCATAACCTATAAGGTCGTAGAGGAGCGAGGCGTTAGAGACCTCACTTCTCTAGGGGCCAGCATATTGATGGCGGCGCCCATCTCTTCTCCATTGCTGCTTTACCTTCCCTGACCCTAAAGGGGCAGGTACCTATTTACAGTTGGGTGAACTGGGGGACTGTACTGAAGCCAAGGCGCGCAAACGGTCACCCATCCAAGTGGTAACCACGCTCGACGCTGCTTAACCTTGGCTGGGGGAAACCGAGTGCTCCGACCACTGAGCTATCCCGTCCTGTCGTACTACCAGACTCTAAAAGTTTATAGGAAACATTCTATTTCAGGATGCTGCGAGGCCACCAGTTAGAAGAAGCCCCGCGCAGTTGCTGGACCACTTCAGTTGTCTAGTAATGCCTGTTCTGATCCGGAGTACAAGGGATACCCACCACCGCCTGATAACTTGTGAATGCTATGTAGGACGGGGTGAGACTCCTTGTGTGTGTGTGTGTGTGTGTGTGTGTGTGTGTGTGTGTGTGTGTGTGTGTGTGTGTGTGTGTGTTTCGCGCGCGCGCACACACACACACACGCACACACACACACGCACACACAAAGCACGTAAACACAAACACCTGCGCGGACATGTTGGAAAAAAACGTACATAATATAGCCTTCATCCACATCACAGAGACAAGCTCAAAGAATAAACAGAGCCTTAAAATTCTATGCAGTACAATGTGTGTATGCAAGAGTAGTTTTGGCAGAAAATATTAATTATCCTTTATCTTCACCTTTTTGCATCCATTTTTCCACTGTTTTCTAAGGCAAGGTTAACTATGTAGTGTAGTGGATACATAGAGAATATTCCGGACGCATTGGCACTGCTTTGAAAAACTAAAACTGAATGTCTGTTAGAATCTCTCTCTCTCTCTCTCTCTCTCTCTCTCTCTCGCTCTCTCTCCCTCCCTCCCTCCCTGTCTCTATGTGGGGACGCCTGGTGGTTTAGAGTGATGCATTCGGGATCTGCTGACCCGGGTTCGAATCTCGTTCAATAGGATTTTTCCTCTGGAGTTAACATCAGTGCTGACTCCACTCTCCCCAAAGTCCTTCGGATGAGACTATAAACTGAGGTCCCGTGTGCGAACGCACGCAGAACACCTTGCGCACATGTTAAAACCCGTTCAGCTTTTCGGAAGAGTAGGCTATTGTGTGCCGGTGGGAACGGACGACAAAATTTTCAAAACTGCATTCACCACTACTGGATGAAAAAAAGCACACAAGTGCTTATTCCATTATCCTCGAAATAAAAGAATAAATAATAAATGATAATACTATGTGTCTGTCTTTCTGTCTGTCAGAACAAACTTGACATTTTGTTTACTTCAATTCAAAACGTTTCCCGGATTCAATGATTTTTTGTTTGCTTGTCTATGTCTGTGCGTCTGCCTGCCTCTCTCTCTCACACACACACACAAACATGACATTTTGTTTACTTCATTTCAAAATGCTTCCCAGATCCATTGATTTTGTTTGCTTTTTGCTTGTTTTCTCGAATATTAATCCTTCAAAATAAATTCAACGTCATGAAAATTTGCTGTGCCTGTCACTGAGATAAGAAAGAAAGGCAGACAGACAGACAGACAGACAAACCGAAACAAACAAACTCACAAAGAAAGAAAAGACAGACAAAAAAAATCAGGAAGACAGAAAGAAAGCTTAAGAAAGAGAGAAACAAACAGGAGGAAGGGATAGTGAGGGAAGTGGAAAAGAAGGAACAAAACGGAAGAGATGAATAAATCAATCCATCAATATGTAAAGAAACAAGGAAATAAACAAACAAAAAAATGAATACACAAATAAATAACTATAATCAATAGATAAGGAATATGAAGAGATGAAGTGTGCTGCCCCTACGTAGCTACATCCGTCCAGTTTTTATTTTGCTTCCAAAAACGCACCATCAAACAAATCCTTCTTCTTCTACTTCTCCTCCTTCTTCTTCTCCTCCTCCTTCTTGTACTTCTCCTCCTCTTCCTTCTCCTACTTCTTCTCCGCCTCCTTCTTCGAACACTCAGACAGCAACTACCGTTGTCTGTCATATGAACGAAAATGCGTTGCGCTGCCGTTAAGCTCCTGACAAGTCAGGCCCAGCGCATCTGTATTGGCGTGGAATCATTCTATATCTGCACCACTACCACGACTACTGGGAAGCCCACCAACAGCAGAACCTAGTGTGCTGACCAAGCCACGGGTGCTTGCTGGATGGATCGGTGGTCTATTGGAGAACTCGCCGGTTTAGAAAGCGAGTAAGTCGCGGATTCGATCCCCAGTGTGTGTGTGTGTGTGTGTGTGTGTGTGTGAGGAGGGAACCCCGAGGAGTGGAGGAAGCTGGTTGCAAAATCTTCAGTAGTGCCCCCACAGTCTAGAAGACTACGTTATAGGTGAAGGTGTGTGTGTGTGTGTCTGTTTGTGTGTGATGTTGTTTTTCTCTTTTTTGTTTTTGGATGAGGCGTGGGGTCGTTCCTCAGCTAGAGCTCCGAGGTTCACCAATAGTGGGATTTTGCATATGCGACACTTTTTGCCCACCATTAAGGTAGCCACACTTTCACTTCGGGATGATGTCTAAACATACAAGTGTGCATGCAGGTTTCGTTTTTAGCTTTTTAAAAAATAATTGTCATCCATTCCTACTGGCACACGATGGACTATTCCAAAAGGCAGAGCGGGTTTTAACGTGTGCACAAGATTTTCTGCGTGCGTTCGCACACAAGATCTCGGTTTGTAGGCTCATTCGAAGGACTCCCAGGGCAGTGCAGTCGATACATGTTAACTCCAGGAGAAAAATCCCCTTGAACGGATGGCCCGATCCCATGCCGTAAAAAAAAAAAAGCAAATGCATTGCTTATTCAATGAACCATCTGGAAATGAAATTTTGACTTGACTCAAATCACGAGCACAACACTTCAACGACTAGGCTATCCCGCTCCCCCACCCCCCCTTCCCCAATCTTTGAACTTTTCCTCCATCCCACTAGACCTTGATATAATTATGGTCTGTGTCTCAGTCTTTCCCGTGAAAGAATAGACCGAATTCCCGTGTGCAACACACATTTAGCACATGTGAAAGAACCCAAAGGGACAAGAGGGTTCTCCTCTGCAAAATTCTGTAGAAAAGGGCTTATAGAGAAACAACTTTAATATGCTGACAAAAAAGAAAAAACGTAGGTGGTGCTGCTCTTGTGGCGACGCGCTCTCCCCGGGGAGAGCAGCCTGAATGTCACGCAGAGAAATTTGCAAGGACTCAAAATGACATACAATACAAAACAATACTGCTGAATACTTTTTTATGTTTCGGCAACCTTCCGAAAGTTAGCATACATTTGCGAATGTTTAACGTACATAGTTGATCGTCACTACCCGTGCATTCTTCATGAAGACTTGATTTTGTAATATATTCTTTTTCTTCGTGACAAATCTTTATACAAGATATTCCTACTTTGCCTGTATTCATATTCATCCTTCTAAGCGACTTCCCACAAATCAGTAAATAGTTTATTATGGAAATACACACTGAAAGAAAAGCTTTGCGCGTGTGACCGTTTTCAAGGACATCACGACATAGGCATCCATTCCCCGGCTTCAGAGGAACGAACACAAAAAACCATGTAGCATGTACCCGAGGTTTGGCTGGCATACCGAAGCTGTGCGGTTCAGTGAAACGTGTGGACTTCTTGGCCGTTGTGGCCAAGGACAAAATGGCGTCTTCGCTACACTGTGACACATTAGGAGGAAAAGGGAAGAAAACCTGAAAGCTGAAATTTCTCATTCCAGCTCCCCCATCCGTTCCCGAAATGACAGGATGAACTCTTGTGATCCGGGTTACGTGTAAGCCCCCTGGATGTCAGACAGCACAGGCTGGCTGTTCCAGGCCTGTGGTCAAAAGTGCAAATCTCCAGGGAATAGCCTCCCTCCACCCACCAGAGTGGAGGAGGTTGCCAGAGAGCCAGTTAATCTCTTCTCCAACTCTGCAACAGCATAAACTGTCACTTGACCACAGCTTGGCGCTGTTCGCCGGTCGTGTGGGTAGGGCTGGCTATCTCTTTCTTCCCTGGCGGAAACTGAATTGTGTCGTGTCTGAAGGAGCCGGGGCCATCATTCGTGGTTTAGTGGATGGCGGTGAAGTTTTATGTGGGCTGGAGTTCAAACCACAGAGCTTTCCGTGTTGGAGGTTTGGTCTTTTAGAATGTACAGTTTAAAAGGTAAAGTACAAGAAGAGGAACAACAACAGCAAGAACAGCAAGAGCAACAACGCCCCCCACCCCCAAAAAACCCCAAAGGAAAACAAAACCCCAAAACGAAAAGTTCATGTGGTCCTTGACTTCAAAAGTTCTATGTACTCATTATTGTAATGCATTCCACTTTCAGGCGAAGAAAAAAATTTCAACGTATTTTTAGGCTTTCTCCAGGGAGACAGACCTCAACGCCACACCACTTTTTTTTAATTTCTAATTTAAATTTTAATGCACGTGTATTATTTTGCTTCCCGCCCTACGAAGGTGAGGGGGTAAAATAATGGCATGTCCTTTCCAGCTCCTCTCGTGGACCGTACAGCTTGGTTTGTAGGATGCTGTAGATTCTTGTATGTACGCTGCTTGTGTTATGGGGCAACGTGATAGCCTAGTGGTTAGAACATTACGCTCGCAATCTGACGACCCGGGTTCGAATCCCGTTCAAGGGGATATTTTCCCCTGGAGTTAACATCAGTGCAGACTCTACTCTCCCCCAAAGTCCTTCAGATGAGACTAGAAACCCAGGTCCCGTGTGCGAACGCACGCAGAAATTCTTGCGCACATGTTAAATCCTGTTCCGCTTTTCGTAAGAGTAGGCCATTGTGTGCCGGTGGGAACAGATGACAGAATTTACAAAACCGCATACACACGGGGACTGGATGTAAAAAAATAGCACATAAGTGCTTATTCCATTATCTTCGATATAAAAGAATAAAATAAAAATGAAAAAGAAACAAATAAATACTCGAAACTTCGGTTTATCGATTCATCTAAAAGAGTGATACCCAGACCACTATCCAAGCTCTAGTGGATGGGGGGGGGGGGGGGGGGGGGGAGGTTAACGTTCCGATAACGTGTGGAAAGACCGTCAGACACAAAGCAGCACAGACGGGACAACAGATAAATAGTACAGGCATGAACGGAAGATAAAGTTCTTCGATTCGTCTTGTCGGCTGCTGGACTTTACTCCCGTCAAATGAACCATGGGTGGTGCCGTGGGTGCTTGTCTTTCGAATGAGACAACAAAACAACTTTGGGGTTTTTTTGTTTTTGAGTGGGTTGTTTCTTTTCTCGTTCCTCGAATAGAGCTTTGAGGTGTACTAATGGTGGGCCATTTTTTTGCATAGGACTCTGCGGCCGTTTCCCCCCATAATTAAGGTAGCTGCATTTCAACTTCGGGCATTATATCTAAACACGACACCAGCATACATGCACTTTTAAGGTTGTTGTTGGGTTTTTTAATGTTGTCATCCGTTCTTACCAGCCCGCATAGCCTACTCTTCCGAAACGCAGAACGGGTTTAACGTGTGCGCAAGATATTCTGCGAGCATTTGCACGCGGGATCTAGGTTTATAGTCTCACCTGAAGGACTTTTGAGGGAGTGGAGTCAGCACTGGTGTTAACACCGGAGGGAAATCCCCTCAAACAGGTGCCTTGTCGGTAGCTCGAACCCAGGTCGTCAGATCATGAGCTCAACGCTAATCGAAACAAAACAAAACAAGCATACTTACAAAACAAAGACGAAGTCTGATGTGCAGCAACACATAGCATGTAGGCTATAAACGAAGTAACAAAACACTTAACAATGGCAAAATTCTAAAAGAAAACGCTGCTTTGAAAAAGAAATCAAGTGTACATTCACGCAAGAAAAAAACAAACACCATGTTCCTCTCCCAGTGTTTACAATACCACTACCTGGTTGCCAGAACAAAACAGTACCGGCAAAATGACATATGATATATATGGAGAGAAAATGTTCGTAAACTTTGCTTGTAAACGGCAAGAGAATGGACTGAGAGGGCATAAAGTAAGCAAGAGAGATGATGAAAAGATAAGAAAATACACAAAGAAAGGAGGAAAAAGCCTAACACAGAATTTCCCGACGATGGGGATGTTATTCATACTAAAAGAACTCCCAGCGTCCCCACGGGGAAGACCGTGATTTAGAATGCTATTCAACGCATGTAAAACGAACACTTTCTGCAGGCATTCGAATATCGCGTGCCATAACCAAATAATCATAATTATCTTGTTTCGCTCCCCCCCGATTTTGTGCAAACAAAATTTCCATAAACTCTTAATCATGATTCATGTTCCATTTCATTTTGTCAGAACGTAATCCCCACAATCACATAATTATAAATCATATCCAATTTCTTTTTTTTTTGCCAATTTTGTTAGAACAAAATTCCTGGGGGAGGGGGGGGGGGAGCTCGGAACTGTCCGCGTAACATGTCTTTAAATTCATCTTAAGCCAAATTACAGCT
>CM054152.1:22085090-22090089 GCA_028751875.1 Rapana venosa | reverse complement strand
AAAACCCCCCCCAGAAGGTTTAAAAAAAAAAACGAGAGAGAGAGGAGAGAGAGAGAGAGAGAGAGAGAGAGAGAGAAAGGGAGTGTGGGAGGGATGGTGGGTGTGTGTAGGAGAAGATGGGGGGGGGGGGGGGGGAGAGGCCACTTGACAAGTCAACACGGGTTGTGGCCCTTGGCCTGTGACAGGAGGGCGCCACCCACGGGCAGGGTCACGTGTTTAAACAGCAGTGTGCTGTCTGCCAGATTCCTAGGGCCTGGGGCTTCCCCAAGACTGACTCCATAGCTTGGAAAAAGGAGGGGGTACGGTGGGGGTAGGGGTTGGGGTAGGGTGGAACAACTCCTCTCCTCCCTCCCCCCTCCACTGTCCGCACACCTTGTAAAAGATCTGTCATAGCAGTAAAGAAAAAAAACACCCACACACAAAACAAACAAGTAAACTAAAAACGAAAAAAAATGCAAAAATGCAAACAAACAAACAAACAGACAGGCGAGCAAAAGCAAACATACAAACGAACAATAACAAAGAGGCACACAAAATATAGTGGTGGGGAATATCGGGTGGGAAAGGATAGGGGGGAAAAGACTAACTAAAAGTCATGGTAGGGAAACATTATAATGGTCATGCTATTTTTGAGAAATGTCAATTTTTTTTTACTTTAGTCTCCCTGGCGTTGAACAGTTATTATTTAAAAACTCAAAGCAGTTTAGAATCAAACTCAAATCAAAATTTAAAGTAATAAATCAGACCCACTCAAGGCAAACCAGATTAAAAATGCATTCAATAAAATCCAGTCTTGTTTATAGCCCTGCCCACCACAGAGGCCATACCGAGGCTGTGTACAATAAAATCAAATCAGCTGACATAAATAAGGAAAATAATGAAAGAAAGAAAAAAGTGATGACATAAGATAGAACAAAATATGATAGAATGATATAATAATAATAACACGACAACAACAACAACAATAAAATAATATTAATAATAATAATAATAATAATAATAATATATAATAATAATATAATAATAATAAAATAATAAATGTATGGAATTTATATAGCGCTGAATCTTGTAAAGCAACAAATCAAAGCGCTCAGATGATTTTTTTAAAGAATTTTTTTTATGTGATGTTTTGAGATGGACAGGATTTGGTGAGACATTGACTGAAGAAGGCAACAAGATCTGGTACAGTGGCCAAGAGAAACATCACCAACATGGAGTGGCATTTATTGTCAGAAAGGAAGTAGTGGGGTGCATTATCAGCTGTACACCGGCTTCCAGCAGGATTATCAGCATCCGGGTGTCGGCCAAGCCCAAGAACATCACCATCATACAAATCTACGCACCATCATCTGACCATACAGATGAAGAAGTAGAAGAATTTTATGAAGATCTTGAAGTGACCATTAAGAAAATACCCAAGAAGGACATCATCATCATCCAAGGGGATTTTAACGCCAAAGTAGGTCCTGACTCTTACAACCAATGGGCCGGAACAGTTGGTCAGTTTGGAAACTGGGGAGACCAACGACAGGGGACTACGTCTGCTGGAGTTTTGCCTGCACCCCACAGACTTACCATTGCCAATACCCTCTATCCCCACAAGCAGTCAAGGAGGACAACCTGGCATGCGCCAAACGGCAAGATCCATAACCAAATAGATTTTATCTTAACACCACGGCGCTTCAATCCAGCATCAACAGAGCCCCAGAACAAGAACCTACCCTGGAGCTGACATAGGCAGTGACCACGACCTTGTGCTGCTGGTAATTCAAAATGAAGCTGAAGAAAAACAATCAGCCTGCAAACCCACGTATCCAATTTGACGTGGACAAACTAAAAGAATCCAGATGTCGAGGAGATCTTCCAAGCTAAGCTTGGCGGACGTTTTGCGGCATTAACCCTCCTGGACAATGACATCAATGACCTCACCAACAACTTCAATGAGGCAGTCCGAGAAACAGCAGAGGAGGTACTCGGTCGTCAGAGGAATAAACACCAGCCATGGACTACCAATGACATCTTGGACCTCTGTGATACAAGAAGAGCACTGAAACCAACCAGGTCTTCCAACCCTGAAGAATACCGGGAGGCCAACAATCTCGTGAAGAAGTCAATGTTAAAGGCCAGAGAGAAGTGGATCAGTGATCAATGTGATGAGATCGAAAAAAACATGAAAGTGGGCAACAGTAAAAAGGCATACGACACCCTGAAGAAACTCACAAAACCACTTCAAACCAAATCATCAGTCATTGAAGACAGCTCCGGAAACCTCCTCACAGAAAGCTCAGCTGCATTGAACAGGTGGTCTGAATATTGTCAAGAACTGTACAACTACCCAATACAACCTGACAAGAGCATAATAGAGAGAAAGCAGCAACATCAAGAGCACCCTCGCCAATTACCTATACTGAGGAGTGAAGTGGAAGAAGCCATCCGCAGCTTACCAGTAGGAAAGTCCCCAGGAGCAGACAATATACCAGCAGAGCTGCTCAAGCATGGTGGCGAAACAGTCATCACATATGTTACAGCTATCTGTCAGAAGATTTGGGAGACAAAACAGTGGCCAACAGACTGGACACAATCACTCATCATACCCTGCCCAAGAAGGGGAATTTACGCCAATGCCAAAACTATAGAACAATCACCTCATCAGCCACGCCAGCAAGACATGCTCAAAGTTATTTTGAATCGACTCAGAAGGAGGCAGAAGAACACCTTGCAGAGGAACAAGCTGGGTTCAGGGCAGGCAGGAGCACAATGAACAGATTTTTACTGCCACATCATGATGGAAAAACATCTTCAACATCAGAGAGACCTGTTCCACAACTTCATCGACTTCAAGAAGGCTTTTGACAGAGTATGGCACGAGGCCTGTGGCAGGTCCTCAGAATGTTTGGCATTGAAGAAGGACTAGTGCAAACCATTCAAGCACTATACAACACTGCAAGCAGTGCAGTCCTTCTGAACAATCAGGTCGGAGACTACTTCAAAACCACAGTTGGGGTCCGACAAGGATGCCTGTTATCTCCAGTCCTGTTCAATCTGTTCTTGGAAAACATCATGAGAGAGACCCTCCATGACTTCCACCTACCATCTCATTGGCGGCAGACCCCTCAACAACTTACGGTTTGCCGATGACATTGACCTCATGGGCGAAGTAACACAGAGCTGCAAGATCTTACGACCAGACTTGAGAACAGAGCTGTAGCATATGGATGGAGGTGAGCTCGGATGAAAAGTAAAGTACTTGTGAACAGCACGAGCAATGCCACCGCTAAAATTTACATGAACGGCCAACAACTGGAGGAGGTAGACGCTTTTAAATACCTCGGCGCTACACTCACAAAGGACGGGCGATCGACGACAGAAATCAAAGTCAGAATAGCCATGGCAACATCTTCCATGACAAAACTCACCACCATATGGAAAAGTAAAGAGATCAGTTTCCCAATCAAACTAAAGCTCTACAAAGCCCTAATTCAGTCGATCTGCTGTACGGAAGTGAAACCTGGACATTGACTGCTGAAACAGCAAAGCGAACTCCAGTCATTCGAAACAAAATCATAGAAAACTACTGGGCATATCCTGGAGAGAACGAAAAGACCAATGAATTTGTCAAGAGTCAAATAACACGGCTGGCAGGTCCACAGGAACCCTTCTCACCATCGTCAAGAAGAAAAAAGCTGACATGGTTCGGCCACGTCACCCGCCACAACACATCTGCCCAAAACAGTACTGCAGGGAACACTCGAAGGTGCAGAAGGAGGGGAAGACAGAACAAGTCATGGATGGACAACATCAGAGAATGGACCAGGATGAATGACTCGGCACTACTGCGCAGAGCCGAGGACCGAGATGGATGGAGGAGGCTTACCACAGCATCGTCTTTCATGTCTCCCCCACGACCGCCAAGGTCACGGGTCTGATGATGATGATGATGATGCGGTTTTTAAAATTTTGTCATCTGTTCCCACCGGCACACAATTGCCTACTCTTTCGAACAGCGGAACAGGATTTAACGTGTACGCAAAATGTTCTGCATGCGTTCGCACACGGGGCCTCGGTTTATAGTCTCATCCGAAGGACTTTGACATTCAGTTCGAATAAAATAAAACGTAACGGAGCTATTTATCATGAAATAAAACACAACGGAGCTATCTATCACATGTAGCACCACATTCTCCTCGACAGGGTCTGAATTCCACGCAAGATGCTGTCATGACTGATAACAGATTACAATAGATTACAATATAATACAACACAATACAATACAATGGAAAACAGTGCAATACAATACAATACAATATAATAGACTACACTACACTACATTGTAATGCAATCCAATGCACTACACTACACTACACTACAATGCGAGATGCTTATTACTTTATGATATGAAGAACTGACCAGAAGAGAAAAAGGAGAATGACTGTGTCAAGACAGTTACCAACCCACCTATGGCTTGGGATCTTTGCCTAGTCATATCCTACTCCCCCCTCCCCCCCTCACCCTCACATTCTTCTGGGGGTGCCAGGGCTCTTTCAGTATAAATGGCATCCCCACCTTCTGGACTCTTTTTTGCAGAATTTTCCTCTTTTCTATCCCTCTATTTGTTTTTGTCTTAGCTTTCTATCATCTCTCTTGCTTTTTTTTTTTATATTACTTCTCAGTCCATTCTCTTGCCTTATATTACAGTTTCTTTTCAGAGATGGACGAGGAGATGGACGCCGCCCTCAATATGTTAGCCCTGGAGAAGTGAGGTATCTGACGCCTCGCTCCCCCACGACCACGTAGGTTATGAGACACCTTTACCTTTTTACAGTTTCTTTTCATAAGTTATATGGCATTTTACCTGAATAGTTTTGTTCTGTCGACCAGGTAGTGACATTGAAAACACTGGGATGGACAAGGATGTCCATGATTCTGCAGCGTTACTTGCCCATATAGCATTTTTTTCAAGTCAAGTCAAGTCAAAATTTTATTTCCAGATGGTACATTG
>CM054152.1:22072590-22080090 GCA_028751875.1 Rapana venosa | reverse complement strand
AATAGCACCAGTTCTTTCAAGTTCATATTCATAAAATACATAAAAAACAAAACAAAACAAAAAATCAAAAGAACAAAAATAAATACTAGTCTGTTTGTCTGTCTGTCTGTCTTTCTGTATGTCTAGTTAAAGGTAAAAGGGTTAAAGGTGTCCTATAAGTATGTTAGTCGTAGGGTAGCGAGGCATCAGGACTCATTTCCGGGGCCAAACATATTTAGGGCGGCGCCCAATCTCCTCTTCCTCGTTGCTTTACCTTCCCTGAACCTTAAGAGGAAGGTACCCATTTACAGCTGGGTGAACTGGGGGGAACTGTACTGAAGCCAAGCGCACAAACGGCACCTATCCACTTGGTAACCGGCTTGAGCTGCTTGCATTAGTGGGGGTAAAGGATGCTTGACATGAGCAATTCCGTCCCTGACTGTCTTTTGAAAGTACAGAAAGAGTGCAGGACCAGGAAGAAAAATAAGGGGCAGAAGGAAAAGAGCAGAAGGAAAGCAAAACCCTTTGTCAGAATTTAATTCACTAGTATGTGATGCTTGAAACATTTGTTGTCTACAAGAAAACGTTTTGTCCTCTACCGCAATTAGAATACATGGTTTCACACCTGTCTCCCTGTCCCCCACCAGGTAATAATTAATAATAATAATGTTGGAATTTATTTGCGCTGAATCTTTAAAGCAAAAAATCAAAGCGCTAGATTTTATTCTACCACTTTAAGCCCGGGCAGATTTCTCCCCGTAAAAATTGGGCTGCTCCCCCCGGGGAGAGCGGGGAACGCGTCGCACTTAGCGCTGCGCCCCCCTTTTCACCCTCTTTTTTTTTTCTTTTTTCGCGTGAATTTGTTTCCCTATCAGAGTGGCTTTTTCCTAAGAATTTTCCCAGGGACAACTCTCTGTTGCGTGGGTTTTTTTTTACGTGCGTAAAAAATTTACGGTAACACAGGGGACTCGGTTTTTTCGTCTCACCCGAAAGATAGCGCCCGACCACCACTATGGTCTAATGGATGGGGGAAAATTTTTCCCGGTCCAAACGGGGTACGAACCCCGCTAATGAACCCCAAAATGATCCTCTTCTCCTGTTTTTCCTGTCTTCACTGGCCTGCTGCTTCATGGATTCTAAAGCCACAGGAATCGTGATGTTGCCCCTGAGAAAAAGCTGGTGGTTTTAATTTTTAAAAAAAAATTCTTTTGCCTGGGTTATCCCTTGAAAGACAGTGTTCATGAGGTCTTATCTTGATTTCGTAGTGCATGGCCTACATATTTTAAATTTTCCTTTAAAATTTTTAATGGGGGGTTTTTTTTGGTTTTTTGGTTTCTTGTAGTCGTGTAGACTAATGGTGCTTTAGAAAGTCGTATTCGTGTTATTGACACTTTTCCCGAGAGATGCAAATGAATGTGGAATGCTACAAAATAGCGCCAGGTATACACCAAACCCATCCATCACACATTTTTCCCTTTTGTTTGCTTGATGGTTTTACTTTTGTTCTTGTTGTTTGAAAATTTTTTAAGGCATTAAATTGATATAAAAAATTTTAAGTGCTGGAAAAGAAAGCAAAAAGGGCTTATTCATTTTGTGTGGCGCCGTGTGTGTGTGTGTGTGTGTGTGTGTGTGTGTGTGAAAAGAGAGGAGAGACGAGAGGAGAGCGAGAGAGAAAAGGAGAGACGACAGCGACAGATAGGACGTACATACAGAAGGGACAGACAGGGAGATGACGGGACGACTAAAACGGAAAGCATAGACAGCACACAGGCAAAAAAAGAAACAAACACAAAAAGAATGCGGCCCCAAAGAAAAAAATAAATCTTTCCCCGGCCTACCAACAAAACCCCAAGTGAATACCTTTTAAGGGCTGCCCAATAAAAAAACAACCCAATAAACAACAAAAAAAAACAAAAAACAACCCCCCCCCTCCCCCTTTTAAAATACCTGTATCTCCCTCTCTGCTAAAACCCCCAAAGATTAAACATAAAGCCCTTTTTGGGGCTTTGCTAATCCTAGGTCTTTGGAGGGGGTTTCGTCTGTCTCCCCCCCCCTTTCCTCTTCTTTCCCCCCCTTTTCCCCCCTGCCGTTTCCCTTTTTTTTCTTTTGTTTTCGTTGGTTCTTTTAAGTTTGTGTTTTTGTTTTTTTTTGTTTTGTTTTTAGCGATTTGCAAAAAACTTTTGCGAGTTTCCACTTCTGGGGTTTTAGTAAGATGGGTGTTTGGGGTAACAGATTTCTCCCTCCTTTTCTGCTTATGTGTGTGGTTTTGTTTGTGGTTGGGGGTGGCGTGCTTGTTTGTGTGTGGTGTGTTTTTGTAAATGTGTTTTTTGTGTGTGTGTGTGTGTGTGTGTGTGTGTGTGTGTTTTGTAAATTGTGTGTGATTTTTGTGTTTTTGGGGCGCGCGCTAATAGGTAATCTTAAAAACAAACTTGTCTAGTCTCTCTACCAGCGTATTGTCTACATTCGCGGTCCCCTTTTTTGTTTTTTGCTGTATGAAAGTGTTTTGAAATAAAACATATAAAGGCCCCAATTTAATACTTTTTGTATCCTTTAGACAAAATTGAAGAAAAATGTCTTTTAATTAAAAGAAAAAAGCTGACATTGTAATTTTTAAAGCAACGTGGCCATGCTCTTAGGGACTAGAATTGGGGGTTTTTTTAAGTGGGTGTTTTGGGTGGTCCCCCTTTGGGCGTCTGCTCCACAAAATGCTCTTAACTGAAAATGATACAGTTTGTACTTTGTTTTATTGAAATCAGGGAAATTGTAGTTAGAAGAGCGTTTTTGGGAAATGATTGGTTTCGAACAATTTGCAACGCTTCCCCAGCCAAAACAATGTCGGTGACTCCCCTTGGCTCTGTTGCAAGGCCATTTTTTTTGTCACTGTTTTTTAACTAAAACTTAAAAAATGTCCTACTTTGATATATTTTGTTGAAATTTAAAAAAAAAATGGGGAATATAGAAAAAAAAAACCCCCAATTTTTAATTGCAAAGTTAAAAAGAAGATGAAATTTGGGCCTTTTTGTCGGCCCCTTTTCTTTTTTGTCTTTTTTTTTCCAAAAAGTCGATTGACTAAACAAAATGATCTCTTTTTTCTTTTTGTAAATAGGGTTTATTTGAAAGGAGTTTTTGAAAAAAAAAACCCCTGTTGAAGTTGTTTAACTTCGAAAACAAAATTTGTCCTGCCCCTCTATACCAAACCAGCATTTTTGTCTTTTTGGGTTTTTTTGCATACCCTCATTTTTTGTTTTTAAAAAAACATTTATTGAAGTAAAATGTAAAAAAACTCCATATTTTTTGTATTTTTTAGAATGAAATCTATAAAAAAAAATCACTGTAATTGCTCCTGGGTTTATAATAAGTTCATTGGTGGGTTGTCTTCTTTGGCATTTTGCTTGATTCTTTTTTACGCTCATTTTATGGAATGTTCTTTTAAAATAAAAAGGATCTATTTTATATTTTCTGACTTTTAAAAGCAATTAGTAAAAACGAAACACCCAAGTGTTTGACAGAGAAAATTTTTGGGTTTTTAAATTTTTTCAGGCAAAAAAGATGGCCATTTTCTGTCTCTAAGGGATAAACTTTTTCTTTTTAAAAAAAGTTATAAAAAACACCTTGCAGTGCTATTTTCAAAAAAACACACATTGTACCCATCTCTCTATTTTTTCTCTCTCTCTCTCCAGCAAAAGTTTTGGGTTTGGGTTTGTCTTTCCCCAAGGCAACTGTTTGCGCCCCTTTCCCTTTCCCTGCAGGCTGTTTAGGAAGGGTTTGGGGGAACGGGTCTTTGTTTGAGTAACGATGACCTGTAGGTGGTGGAAAAACCCAGCCAGGCCACCTTCTTTTGGGGTGAAGTTTTTTTTCCCCAATTATTCTGTCCCCCCCCCCCCCCCCCCCCCCTCTTTTCTGTCTGTTGTTTTTTTATGTCGTCTGTGTTGTGTTCAGGTTAGGAAGTGTTGTTTATGCATGATGTGCTTTTTTGCTTTGTGATGTGTACACGTGTGTGTGTGTGTGGGGTTTTGGTGTGTGTGGGTGTGGTGTGGTGTTCCCTTTGTCGTCTGTCGTTTTTGGGTGTGTGTCTGTCTGCTCTCTCTCACACACCAAAAACACCACAACACACACACACACACACACACACACACCACACACCCACACCACAAAAACACACACCCCGGGCCACGCACGCACGCCGAAACGCACGCACGCCGCAGCACGCACCCCCACACACACACACACGCAGAACATTTAAAAACCCTTTCGCTTTTCGAAAGAGTAGGAATTGTGTGCCGGGGGAAGGATGACAAAATTGACAAAACTGATACACATGGGGAAGGATGAAAAAAAAAAAGCAACAAGTGCTATTCCTTTATCCTCGAAAAAAATTTTTTTTTTTAAAAAAGTAAATTTAAAAAATATAAAGAACCACGCCAAACACACACACCACACCACCCACACACAACACACACACAACACACAACCCACACCACCCCCACGCACGCCGCCGCCGCACCAGCACGAGCACGCACACAAAAAACCCCACACCACCACCCCACACACAAACACGCACCACCAACACACACACACACACACACACACAACAACCCCCCACTTCCCGATCAAAAAGCACCAGACAAAAAAAAAAAAACCAGATTGGAAAAAAAAAAAAGAAAAGGAAAAAGCAAAGCAAAAAAAAGACCAGAAGTGTGTAGTTTGAAAAAAAAAAAACCCGACGACCCAAGCCCCAAGTCCCTTAGATGCAAGGGGTTTTTTGATTGAGGTGACGCGAGGTGTCCCCAAAAACACACACCCCAAACACCACACACACACACCACACAAAACCACACAACAACACACACACAAAAAACACACACACACAACACACAAAAAACCACACACACACCAACACCCACACCACACACCACCCCCAAACACACCACCACACACACACACACACCACTATCCTCGAAATAAAAGAATGAAAAAAAAGAATTTAAAAAATAAGAAAAAAAAAACCATACTCACCCCCCACACTCCTACACCACACACACACACACACACACCACACACAACACACACAACACACACACACACCACACAACACCAAAAACCCACACACACTCTCCTCTCTCTCTCTCTCTCTCTTCTCTCCTCTCACATACACACTATCCTGGAATAAAAAATAAAACAAAAGAATTAAAAAAAATAAAAACACACCTCACTACACACACACACACCAACTTTATCTCTCTCTTCTCTTTCCTCTCTCCTTCTTCTCTTCAACACACACACACACACACACAACACACCACACCACACACACCCTGGAGGCAGGAGAAGTCATGGTAAGGGTGTGAAAGGGAGAGGAGAGAGAGGAGAGGAGAGACGAAGAGGAGGGGAGGAGAGAGGAGAGAGGGGGGAGAGAGGAGAGAGAGGAGAGAGAGGAGAAGAGGGGGAGAGGAAAGGGAGAGAGAGGAGAGAAAAAAAAAGGGAAAAAAAAAAAGGTGGAAAAAAAGAAGCAGCCCAAAGAAAGGGGGGAAAGTTTAAATGGCGGGGCAAAACCGAGCCCATACTACAACGTACAGATAGAAAACCTCTCCCTCTTTCCATCTCCCCCCCCCCCCCCCCCCTTTTTCTCCCCTCCCTCTCCCCCTTTCCCCCCTTGCCTTTTCCAAACTCAACTCCTCCTTTAAAAAAAAAAACCCAACCCAACACCACCAACACACACAAAAAAAACCCCAAAAAAAAACACACTCACACAAACCACACACAACACAAACAACACACAAAAAAAAAAAAAAAAAACCACAAAAAAAAAAACACAAAAAAAAAAAAAAAAAAAAAAAAAAAAAAAAAAAAAAAAAAATAATGAAAAAAAAAAAAAAAAGAATCCCATAAAAAAAAAAATAATTTTTTTTTTTAAAAAATCAAGGGGGACAAAATAAAAAGGGAAGAAGAGGGGGAGGGGGGGAGGAAAGAAGGAGGAGAAGGAGGAGAGGAGAGGGGGGAAGGGGGGCGAGAAAGGAGGGGAAGGAGGGGGAGAAGGGGAGGAGGGAAAGGAGGGAGAAAAGGAGGAGGGGAGAAGGGAGGAGAGGAGGAGGAGAGGGAGAGGAGGAGGAGGAGGAGACAGTGTGGTAGTGGGTGGGGAGAAAGCGTGCAGAAAGGAAACGTGTGACGAAGGCCCGGGTTTATCAGAGGCAGGTTTTGTCAGGGCTGAAATGAAGCGGCACGGGGGAAGGAGGTTGTGGCCAACCGTCAGAGTGCTAGCAGGGGGCCCTTTAGCTGCCTTTGTTTTTTTGTGGGTTCCCCGCCCGTGGTTCAGCGGCAGCCCGGCTAGCCCGCCCCTTCCGTCCCCCCATGGGGGAGTGAGGAGGATGTGTGTTGGGCTTTGGGGGAGTACCCCCTTTTGGGATCTCTAAAAAAAAAGTTCCCGTTTCGTTAGTTTTGTGGTTTTCGTGGGGAATGGTTTTTTTTTGAAAAAAATGGGAGATTAAAAAATCAAGCCAAAAAAAAAAAAGGAAGGGAATTGAATGAAAAGGGTACCTGAGTTTATGCTTTTTTTGTGAAAAAAGGATGGGGTTTTTAAAAAATTTGGGGGGGTATTTAAAAGGAAATATTAAATTTCCTTTTTATGTTTTAAAAAAGTAAATAAAAAGAAAAGATTCTCACAATTCAAAAAAGGTTTCAAAGACGATTACAGCTAAATGATGTACAAAATAAATAAAAAAAAATTAAAAAAAAAAAAAGCTCTTTTTTCTCTTTGTGATTTCTAAAATTTAAAAACTGTAAACTTTAAAAAAAAAAAAAGAAAAACTCGTTTGGGGTAAAAATGTTCGTTGTGTACACGTAAGACCCTTCCTTTGAGAGATTTTGTGTCAAAAACAAGTTTTGCAGGCTTAAAAAAGAAAAGGAAATGGAAAACGCCAAAAGATTTGTTTTTCTCTGTGGAAAAAATAATCTTAAAACATGAAAAATTTAGCCAAAATACGCTGGGGTTTATTTTTGTCTGGAATATCTCATTAAATCAACCTGAGATTATTTTTTTTTATTGGTGAAGCCCAAAAATAAATTTAAAAAAAGACCAAAAATTCTATTTCCCTTCTTTTTTTAAATATATGTAATCTACATCTTCCTCTAACACTCTTTACGCGACCTATCCGTTCTATCCTAATTCTTGGCGATGTGATGTGGTGAAAGTGGGAGTAAAAAGCAAGCGAGCCCACCATTTGGGTAAAGTGAGAAACGGAGGAGGAGGAGGAGGAAAGCAGGGAATGAAGACGGGCATAGCAGTCTTGGGACCCCTCCAGCGCACGCAGAGAGGGTAGGGATAGGGGAGGGGCTTCTAGCGTCCCGTCCTCTTCGCTGCGTCATTTGCACCCGAACGACGAGACCACCCACCCACCTCCCTCCCCCCTCCCTCCCCTCTGGTCCCCAGGACAGCAAAGGACGGGACAGCACGCGCGAGGGGGAAGCCCTTTCTGCTGGAAAAACCAAAAATTGCCTGCCTTCCCCCCGTCTCGAAGCGTGTGG
>CM054152.1:22060090-22067590 GCA_028751875.1 Rapana venosa | reverse complement strand
CTCTTCTCTCTCTCTCTCTCTCAAAACCCCCCCCCCCCCCCCCCCTCTCTCGTGACCTACAGGCTGAGGGAATAGAGGCAGGGCGGGGAGGAGGGGGGTAGGTTTGGGAGCAAAGTGCTTTGTTGAATGTGCGCAGTTCCGCGTGTTTGCCAGATTAGTAAACAATTGACACCTGTGCTGGCCCTCCGCTTTGTCCACCCCCCCACCCCCCCGCCCACCTTCCCTACACCCCGCCCGTCTTACCTCAGCTGCTCACTGACTGACTTGTTTTGGCTGTGACTCACTCATTGACTGACTGACTGACTGACTGATGAAGGGTAAAAACACATAGCTGACTGATGGGTAAAAAGTAAAACGCGGATGACTCTGACTACATGATAATAGTAAAGCAGACTGACAATGCCTAAGTATATATAAAGCCATGCACACAACACACACACACCGCGCGCGCGCGCGCACACACACACATAACCACACAAAAACACACACCCCACAAAACACACACACACACACATGTACGCACGCACACACACAATTCAGAAAATAGTAGTGGAGAAAAACAAGTGCAGGTAGCCAATTACAACCTCTCCATTATTTTGAAAATGATTCATCAGAGATTCAATTTTTAAAAAAAAGGAGCAAAGCCAAAAACCAAATAACAACAAGAACAACGACAACAGCAAAACTCCAGAAAATCAGAAAAAACACTGTACAAAATAATTCCTCGATGACAGAATTTTAGGCTTTAAATTTTTAATTTTTTTAAATTAGGGACATTTTTGGCCTGACTCAGGCTGGTTTATTTCATTAGATTGCTTATTTCATTATCATTTTGTTTATAACACATGGATACATTTTGTGTTGAATATTTGTCAAAAACATAACTCGTTCCTTTAGTTTGATCACATTGTTATTTCTCTGTCAACGCACATGTCTAATCATATCTGTTTGTTGATTGACTGTCCAACTGCTGATTTCATAAATCATTTTCCCCTTGATTAAATCATTTGCTTTTAGTCAGAGCACAAAACACTGTGGATCGGTGGGTCTAGAGGTAACGCAAACCCGCCTAGAAAGCGGAAAAAAGCGGGTTGCAGGTGTGTGGTGGTTTGATCCCGTTTGTGTCCAAAACTTTCCCCCATCCCTTACACCATGAGTGGTGGTCTAGGTGCTAGTCTGTCGGATGATACAACAGACCGAGGTCCTGTGTGTTACACATAGTTATTTAGCGCACGCAAGAGAACTCACGGCAACAAGAGAGTTGTCCCTGACAAAATTCTGTAGAATAAAAGCCACTCTAATAGGGAAATAAATAGTTACAGAGAGGAAAAGAAAAAAATTATGGGTGGCGCTGCTCTTGTGGCTATGGCTCTCCCCGGGGAGAGCAGCCCGAATTTCACGCAGATAAATCTGCCGTAGTATAAAAAACCACACCAAAATAAAATATACATTATAATTATCTGTTGGATAAGATTCCAGGATTTGACTTCTTGAATTGTTGTTGGGTCAGATTGTTCTTTGTTCAGAGCACAAATACTTCTGATTGGAGTATAGTGGTCTACCAGCTGACTCGTTAGATCGTTGTTTGTCTGGGTACAATGTTTGAAGATGTTTTGTTTCATGTTTGTCATGTTGTTCATATAAGGACATATATTAGGCTAAGAACATTGCGTGAGTTTTAGTAGCATACTGTCAAATAGTATAAAGTCATTCATAAATCACAATTCTTATTTATTTTCGACAGCATTGCTAGAAAGGATTTGTTGCACGTTAGCTAAGTCCTGTTAGCGTTTAAGCTTGTGTTTTTAAAACGTTGTTCCACAAAATTATGTGTGATGCATACTACAACAAAAGATCGGATTCTGACAGTTTTGATTGAAACATATCTTTTTTAGGTTATATTTTTTGAGTAATATTAAAAATATGGTTATGGTTTGTTATGGTTTAAGTTTAATGCTCCTCTCTCTACCATTTGTATTTGTTTGTTTATTTGTTTTTTCACCTTCTTTGGTATAAGTCGACGACCTGAGAGAGAGCGAGCGAGCGAGCGAGCGAGAGAGAGAGAGAGAGAGAGAGAGAGAGACAGACAGACAGACAGACAGAGGATATGTCATGTCCCCTTCTCCATCTCCTATCTTTCTCTCCTCCAGTAATAATAGTCCTGGAAATAAATTCTCTCTTATTCCTATGTTTATGTCAGTGGGTGTGAAGATTTAAGATTTGCCTGCTCTTGGACAGATTATATATATATATATATATATATATATAAAACAAGGGGTAGACAAAGGAACATTAAACTTAACCATAAAAAGCCAAAAACATATTTTTAATATTACTTTAAAAATTTTTTAATCTAAAAGAATATGTTTCAATCAAAACTGACAGAATCCGACCTTTGATATATATATATATATTATATATATTTAATATATATATATAATATATATATATATTATATATATATATATATTAATATATATATATATATATATAGAGAGAGAGAGAGAGAGGAGGAGAGAGAGAGAGAGAGATTATAATGATACATAATGGTTTAGAAATATAACAACAAGAACAATAAAAAGTAATTTATTTGTTGCTGTTCTTAGCTTTAGAAATATAGCAACAGGAACAATAAAAAGTAATTTATTTGTTGCTGTTCTAAGATTTAGAAATATAGCAACAGGAAAAATAAAAAGTAATTTATTTGTTGTTGTTCTAAGATTTAGAAATATAACAACAGGAACAATAAAAAGTAATTTATTTGTTGCTGTTCTTAGCTATAGAAATATAGCAACAAGAACAACAAAACATTATTTTTTGCTTGGTTTTGTTTGGTTTTGCTTGTTTCCTAAAAGTTTGGCCCATTTAGGTGTCCAGAGTTTTAAAAAAAAATAATGATAATGATAATAATAAATGGAATTTATATAGCGCTATATCTTGCAAACACAAATCAAAGCGCTTGCATTCAACCTATTCTTACACAGTCATGCAACCAGTAACAAACAATTAATAGTTTAAACAAACAACTATTACAAACATTGTACCTGCAGACCAAATCTATGACATAAAAATTAGATAGTCAAAACCAGTTAGGCCTTTTCAAAAGCACACACACACACAAACACACAGGTCATACACTTTGGCAGGGTAATGGGACATTACACATGAAGGCAGTTTATGTTTCATTTCAGTGTAGTCTAACTAACTAACTAACTGACTGACTCACTCACTCATATCGCTAATGATGTTACGTTGATAAAGTTTTTCAGAATAAACATGTTTAATGACGTATATCAAATGGAGCTTGTAAATACATGTCTCATCTAAGCAGAAAGGATAAAAAATGGAAAGAAAATGAAAGAAAGAGAGGAGTCCGGTGTTTTTTTAAACCCCCCCCCAAAAAAAACCCCAACCCAACAACAAAAACAAACAAAACAACAACAAAACAAACAAAAACTTTGAGTAAAAATATTCATTTCCTGAAATGACAAAATTTTTTAGGTGTATCATTTGGTTGATATCTGTCTGTCCGTCTGTCTGTCTCTCTGTCTGACACACCCCCCCCCCCCCCCCCCCACACCCCACACACCGACCCCCCCCCCCCCCCCCCCCACCACACACATATACACACACACCTCCCCCCTCCCCCCCTACACACACAATCTCCAAACTGAAACTGACTCTCTCAACACATCCAAACAGCCTCAACAACTCCCTTTACACCTAGACGCCATTAGGCTTCCCCATATCTGATGTGGTCAGACTTTCATTGTCACTGTCAAACAGCTCAAGAGTCACCATCACCGCCTGCCTGTCACTCACTCATTACTCATCACTCACTCACCTCACTCACCAGGCAGTCAGTGGGCAGAGCTAAGCTTGCTTTAGACACACAGCTTAGCACTTTGGCCCTTTGCCATGGTGTTCCTATCTGCAGTGTTGTCGCTGTCATCCTTTTTACACAGACTTAACCGAACCAGGACCAGAGAAGAAGAAAAGAAGAAGAGAAGAAGAAGAAGACGAAAAAGAAGAAGAGGAAGAGGCAAAAGAAGAAGAAGAAGACGAAAGAAGAATATTGGGAAGAAGAAGACAAGAGAAGAGAAGGGGAGGAGGAGGAGGAAAAGAAGAAGGAAAAGATTGTGAAGAAGAAGAAGGGTAAGAAGGAGAAGAAGAAGAAGGAGGAGGAGGAGGAGGAGGAGGAGGAGGAGAAGAAAAGAAAAAAGAAGAAGAAAAGAAAAAGAAGAAGAGGACGGAAGAAGAAGAGAAGAAGAAGACAAAAGAAGAAGAAGAAGAATATGAAGAAGAAGAAGACGACGACGAAGAGAAGAAGGAAAAGAAGAGAAGAAGGACAAGGAGAAGAAGAAAAAAAAAAGAAGAAGAATCGGAAGAAGAGAAGAAGAGGACGAAAGAAGAAGAAGACGAAAGAAGGAGAAGAAGAGAAAAGGAGAAGAAAAAGAAGAAAAGAAAAAGAAAAAAAAAAGGAGAATGACAATGGTTTATTGCAGTAAACTTTCAAGCCCTGTCACAAGGGGACAGTGGGAAGAGGACTGAGCACAAACACATATTTAACCAAGAAGTAAAAACAATTCACAACTGCCCAAAATAATAATCATTATGACATGGATTCCACATCATGGTTGCAACAACTGCAACAAACACAAATACAGTGTAAACTATGATTGTTATAATTTTTAGCAGAGCAAAAACTATGAACAAGAGATATTACTGTTAAAGCTTTACCAGCCCTTTAGCAGGGTGTCTTAGAAACAGACAGAGACAGACAGACAGACAGACACACACACACCACACACACACACACACACACCACACACACACAGAGAAAACAGTTTATTCAGATTTTAGGTCATAACCCCTTTCTGAAGGGGGATTACGTATCATCATTAACAGAAAGAAGTACAATGTATTTCCCAGCTATGCACAGTCATGGGAAAGCTGCAACAAATAAGTACACATTTCTTATGTTACGATGGAGGCACCGTGGTCGAGTGGTTTAGGCGGTCAACTCGTGATCCAGAGGTCGCGGGTTCGATCCCCGCTCGGCTCGGTGTTGTGTCCTTGGGAAAGACACTTTACTCCTATTTTCCTCACTCCACCCAGGTGTACAAGTGGGTACCAGCTCTGCTGGGGAAGTATCTGGCGACAGACTAGCGTCCTGTCACAGGGGTGGTGAAAAACCATCAGTTCGCTTAACGCTACAGAAACCGGGATAAGCTCCGGCTCTATGGGCCTTCTGGCTCGAAAGAACATACTTTTCTTATGTTACGAAACGCAGTATTTACCCTCTTCAATGCATGATAAACAAGAGACAAACATCGATTTGGGGGACGGGATAGCCTAGTGGTTAGAACATTGCGCTCGCAATCTGACGACCGGGGTTCGATTCCCGTTCAAGGGGATATTTTCTCTCTGGAGTTAACATCAGTGCAGACTCCACTCCCCCCAAAAGTCTTTCGGATGAGACTATAAACCGAGGCCCCGTGTGCGAACGCACACAGAACATCTTGCGCACACGTTAAATCCGCTTTTCGTAATAGTAGGCCATTGTGTGCCGGTGGGAACAGATGACAAAATTTACAAAACCGCATACACACAGGGACTGGATGTAAAAAAAAGCACATGAGTGCTTATTCCATTATCCTCGATATAAAAAATAAATAAATAAATAAGATAAAAAATGAGAGAGACAGACAGACAGAACATACAGACAGAGAGATAGGGATAGGGACAGAGAGAGACAGAGACAGAGAGAGACAGAGACAGATAAACAGAGAGAAAGAGAGAGAGAGAGAGAGAGATGAGACGAAGAGAGAGAGAGAGAGACAGAGATAGGGATATTGTTCACACAGAGAGACAGAGACAGACACAGACATTCACACAGAGTGACACACACACACACACACACACACACAGAAACACAGTGAGAAAAAGTAATAGGACGTTAGTGGAGTGGCGAGAGAGAGAGGTTTCATTTTACCAAACGATTAAGGGCTAGAGGGAGAGATTCAGAGCCAATCGGCTTATCCGCTCTCTCTCTCTCTCTCTCTCTCTCTCTCTCTCGCTCTCTCTCATTGGCTCCTATTGGTGCACGTGACGTCTCTTTAGCGCTCAGTGCTCGTGCGCCTCGGCGGCCTGTCAGTGATAGTGTTGGTGCTGGATTGTCGCCCTTTACCACTCTGCCTGCCATTTATCCTCTTCCCTCCCTCCCTCCCCTTCAGCACCCCCCCCCCCCTCCCCTTTCACTCTTCCCTTCCGCCGTTTTTGTGTTTGTTTGTTTGGATTGCCCCTGAGTCTGTCTGTCTCTCAGTGTCTCTGTCTGTCTGTCTCTCGTTTCTGATTTAAACAGAAAATTCAAGAAAGAAGGTGGCAGGACGATTATTAAGACATTTATTTGCCTAGTAATAACAATAATAATAAAAATAATAATAATAATAATAATAATAATAAATGGAATTTATATAGCGCTTCATCTTGCAAAAAAGAAATCAAAGCGCTTGCATTCAACACACCCATACATACAGCCAATAACATTTAACAGAGTTAACAAATTCAAATGTACATACACGCACGCACGCACACACACACACACACACACACACACACATACACAGAGTATACACTTTGGCAGGGTGATGAGGTTTAGCTGTTTTTAGGCAGGGATAGATTTGAGATGAAACAATAGGGGTAAAATCAGATTTGGAATAAATATGTCTTGAGGCTGGATTTAAAAGTGTCATAAGTAGGCTTTTGGCGAAGGGAGAGAGGGAGCTCATTCCAGATCACTGGACCAGAACCAGAAAGAGCGAGGGCCCAACAGTGGATTGGGGTTTAAATTTGGTATGGTATTTCGTAAGCACAAGGTATCTGCAGCAGGCGGAGGGACGAGGGAGTGTATAGATGAAGACAGTAGCAGAGGTAGGAGGGAGCGTTTTTGTGGAGACATTTGTAACAGAGGATACTGATCTTATAGTTAACTCTCTGTGGCACAGGCAGCCAGTGGAAAAATTGCAAGAGAGGAGTTATGTGCTCAGATTTTCTCTTTCTGAGGACAAGTCGAGCTGCAGAGTTTTGTATACGTTGAAGGGAGTGGATTGATGATGCTGGCAGACCAGCCAGAAGAAAATTGCAATGGTCCATACATGAGAGACGCGACTAGTTTGGATGTTGCATCAGTGGAAGGTACTTTCGAATTGCACTAATACGCCGTAATTGATAGCAGCATGATTGGCAGGTCTGGGTGATGAATATTTGCATGGAGAGTGTGTTGTCGATAACAACCCCAAGATACTTCACAGTAGTGGATAGAGGAATTGACATATTGCCGAATTCTATTAAAGCTGTTATGATGGGAGAGAGTTTGTGTTTGGTCCCTACAAGCATGGCTTCGGTTTTGTCTGGATTTAGCTGTCACTTGTTCTGTATCATCCAGTTTTGGATATCTTGAAGGCAGTAGTCAAAATTTGTCAAGAGAGAAGGCAGATT
>CM054152.1:22005075-22059590 GCA_028751875.1 Rapana venosa | reverse complement strand
TTTTATCTTCCAGATGTGTTTATTTTTGGGACAGTGCTGTTATTGTCTGTGCAGTCCTGCTTTACTACTTCTGGCTTGGATCCCTGGTCTGATACAATGGCTCCCAGGTACTTAAAGCTTTGAACATTTTCCAGCTTCTGGTCTTTAACCCTGATATCAGTGCTAATGCCGTTGGTGTTATTAGCATCAGTTTGGTCTTCTCTGCACGGGATTTCCATGCCGTATGTTTTGGAGGCCTTATTCAGGTGTTCTGTTAGGCTGGCAACTCTTTTTTGATCCTGCTATTCCATCAATGTCATCTGCGAAGCGGGGGTTTTGTGATCGTTCTTCCCACCAATGCTGACTGATCCTTCATGATGTTCCAGTGCATCAGCCAGATTCTCTCAAGGAGATGTTGAAAAAGAGTGGGTGAGAGTAGACACCCTGCCCTACTCCAACTGTTGTTCGAAACCATTCTCCAATGTTGTTGTTGTATACACTGCACTGGTGGCCTCGCTGTACCTGTTTGATGACTCTGATCAGGTTTGCATTGATGCTGACAAATTCATGTTCCCCACAAAGCTGCATGCCACACCCTGTCAAATGCCTTTTTAAATCGATAAAAAACATGGTAAATGTCTTGTTGATGTTGAAGGTACCGCTCACATAGTATTCTGAGGTTGAATATCTGTTCTGTTGTGCTGCGCCCTGCTCTGAAACCTGCTTGTTCCTCAGCAATGATGGTCTCTGCTTGTGGCTTCAGTCTATTCAATATTATCTGCAGCATGACCTTGCTTGGGTGGCATGTGAGGCTGATTGTGCGGTAATTAATCTAATTAGGAGACTTTAATATCGATCTAGCAAAAGAAAATAAATCAATGGACCCAAATCATAAATTCTTTCAACCTCCACCAACTAGTTAATTCGCCCACGAGAGTCACATCAAATTCAAGCACAATAATCGATCATATCTACGTATCTAACCCTAGAATCATTGTCGAAACATGTATCCCAGTCTATAACTGCAGTGATCAATACCCAGTCTGTACTACGTAGTCCTCCCCCCCTCCCACCAAAACCAAAAAAACCAACACAAAAAACCCTAACAAAAACAAACAAACCAGGAACAAACCCCCCCAGAACCTGACTACAAAACTATAATCTATCGCTCCTTTGCTAAATTTGATAAGAATCTTTTCCTTTTAGATTTAAGTACCTTCATTCTTTCGGAAACATTCAGCATTACTGATCTAGACGTAGCCATTGAGTTTTGGATAAAAACTGTTACTGCTATTTACAACAAACATGCTCCACTAAAAATCATTAGGGTCAAACATATCCCCAAACCACCTTGGCTCACTAACGAATAAATATAATATTATAAATCAAATAACTAACAATCCAGCCTTCTCCAAATCAAATGTAATCAAAGACGTTACCGCTGAACAATTGAAAAATCATTTCATTAATGTTATGGGAACAGACACAAGTGTTCTGACTGTCTTTTCTGCCAGGGTATCGATAAATCTAAAATACATTTCATGTTTATTTGTCATAGATACAAAAAATGCTCCGAAAACAGTTCATACCTGCAACATTTTATAACCGACCGTCTCCTCTCAAAATGGTGTTGCTGCTCTCGATAGCAAGCATGCAAAGAGAGTGATCTATCTATCTATCTATCTATCTATCTATCTATCTATCTATCTATCTATCTATCTATCTATCTATCTATCTATCTATCTATCTATCTATCTATCTATCTATCTATCTAATCTCTCTCTCTCTATGTATATATGTAATGCACTCCATTTAAGGGACAGCCGTTTTTGATGAAGACAACATAATTATAAACTGGTTGTGTAGGTGTGGTTTTTCATACTGCTGGTTACAATGACTACATGCTTTTGTTTAGTTCTTTGCCTGGCCACGTGCTGTTATCGATATTTGCAGCCGACAATGGTGCTGAGTCTTCAGTGTGTGGTTCATCAACTGAAACGTGTGCATGACTGTTTATGTTGCATTAATTAATTCATAAACAACAACAAAAATATCAAAGCAAAGCATCATCCCCTGTCCCACTGTTCCCCTTGACATGGGCAGACTGCCTGGCTCATTAATATGTTTGACTTGATTTGACTTGACTTGACTTGACTGTCTGTCTGTCTGTCTGTCTGTCTCTCTCTCTCTGACGTGTGTTTCTCCCTCCATTCTTCAAGTTTAACATCTTCGCAAGATGTTCTGCGTGCGTTCGCACATGGGACCTCGGTTTATAGTCTTTATAGTTTATATATATATATAATAACCCCCCCCCCCCACACCCCCTCAACAACGCAAAACTGAATCGCATTTCTGACCAGACGTAGCTATTATAGTCACTGGTTTCTTTCCTCCTTGTCAAGCAGGATATTCACAGTATGCCTTCAAAGATATGCCTAGCTAGCTGGATGCTTACTCACAAACGCGCGCATGGATGCGTTCTGAGTTGTTGTTTTTGTTGTTGTTTCTTAAATTCTCATATATATGGGAAATATTGCAGGCCTGTTATCATAATCATATAATTATCATGTTATACATACCCTGAAATACCAGCATCAGCGGGTGGTCAGTCGAAATCGGGGTCATGGTCCCTTCGGTCCTGGCCACATAGTTAATCGGACCTGGCTGTAATCAGGGGTAAGTGTTTTCGTTGTCCGGCAAATGTTCTAGTCTAATCACACCTACATACAGAAATAGATAATAGTAGATAGATAGATAAGATAGAGAGAAAGGGAGAGAGAGAGAGGAAGAGAAGGGGAGGGGAAGAGGGGGGAGAGAAGAGAGAAGAGGACTTACAAACAAAAAACATAGAGATGGGGGAGAGAGATTGAAGCTTAGAACAACAAAAATGGAGAAGGGGAGAGAGAGGGGGAGAAGAGAAGGGGAGAGAGAGTAGAAAAGAGAGAGGGGAGAGAGAGAAGAGTCATTTGAAACTTAAAAACAAAACTGTGTGTGTGTGTTGTGTTGTGTGTGTGTGTGTTGTGTGAGAGATTTATTTATTATTTATTTTTTATTTATTTATTCTTTTATATCGAGGATAATGGAAAAAAGCACATGTGTTTTTTTTTACATCCAGTCCCGTGTTATACGGTTTTGTAAATTTTTTTCATCTGTTTCCACCGGCACACTATGGCCTACTCTTCCGAAAGCGGAACAGGATTTAACGTGTGCGCAAAATGTTCTGCATGCGTTCGAACACGGGGCCTCGGTTTATAGTCTCATCCGAAGGAGAGAGGGGAGAAAGAGAGAGAAGAGAGGAGAGAGAAGAAGGGGTAGAGAGAGAAGAGAAGAGAGAGAGAGAGAGAGACTTAAAAACCAAATCATTTATTCATCATCATTAATTAAGAATGTTCATGCCACTATTCACTGAAATGATGCGAGTAGTTTTTTTTTTATCGGTGTGTGCTTACACAGCACTCAAGTCATAATTATGTCACGTAGCCTTCCTTAATCGCCGGCCATAATTATATAAAATTATACTGAACACTTCGAAATACATACTGTATTCCCCAGTTCATACTGGCCGGATAATGGCCCCGCAAAAGCTGACGAAACCACTATAGTTGATAGTATCTCAAACACACACACACACACACACAAAACAACACACACACACACACACACACACACACACACACACACACACACACGACTCCGTTCAATTCAAGGGATTGTCCCTTTGGAGTTTAAAGTCAGTGCCGACTTCCACCCCCCCCCCCCCCCCCCCCCAAAGTCCTTCGGATGAGACTCTAACGGAGTCCGTGTGCGACGCACGAGAACATATCTTGCACACTCGTTAAATCTGTTACACCTTTGAAAGAGTAGGCCATTGTGCTGATGGGTATACGATGACCAAAATTTACCAAAATGCATAGATACGAGGTACCTAGGAGCCATCATAAGTGAGGAATGTTCGAGACCGAAATTCTAGCAAGAGCGGCAAAACAGCAGCAGCAAATGTGCAAGACTGAAGACCATATGGAGTGACAGAAACTCCCTCTCGGAACAGATAAAGTTACTAAACGCGCTAGTCATCTCATCATGCTTTACGCATGTGAGGATTGGACACTGAACGCTGACCTAATATAAGGGAGGATCCAAAAGCAGTGAAATGAGATGCTCTGAAGGCTCCTTGGATTCATACTAGGAATCATGTCACACAATGAAGTCGCAGATAGATATACTCAAAAGGCGGGACTATTGAAGGACCTACTGAACACGGTGAAAAAGAGGAAACTCAGATGTCTATGGGCACGTAACCGCTCAGAAGGACTTGCAAAGAATCCTGCAAGGAACAGTCCAGGGGAAGAGAAGACGGGGCAGACAGAGGAGAAAGTGGGCCGACGACATCCGTGATTGGACAGGGAAGGACTTCAATGTCACCCAGGCACTCGCCCACGACTGCGCTAAGTGAAGCCAGCTGGTCCACCGTTCGTCCACAATGCAGCGCCCCTACGACCCTGGTGGGTTACGGGACCAGTAACAGTAACAGTAATAGATACGAGGACTGGATGTAAACAAAACCCATATGAATGCTTATTCCATTATCCTTGAAACAAAAGAATAAACATACACACACACACTTGTTTAGTTTTTTCGCTAAGAGAGGGGTGATGGATGGGGAACTATGGACAGTGTGTGTGTGTGTGTGTGTGTGTGTGTGTGGTGTGTGTGTGTGTGTGCGCGCGCGCGCAGCGCGCGCGCGGGCGAGAGTGCTTATCTACGTGCGTATATGTGTTGTGTCGTATGTGCGAGGCAGTGAAAACCGAATATCTTGACTTTATCGTTATGAGAATTAAGGCGTATCGATATCATGGCCGCCTATGACCTGTGAACATGATACTAGCTGCTTTGGGTGGAAAAATAACAGGTGTGCTTATCAGTGATAGTGACAAGAGGAATAATCTGTGTCCAGTCACTGATTAATAAATTGCTCAATAATTTTTCAGATGGTTGTTGCTGCTGTTGTTTTCTTGCTGTCGTCGTCGTTGTTTTTGTTCTTATTATTCTTGGTCTTGTTCTTCTTTTGTTGCTGTTGTTGCTGTTGTTGTTGCTGCTGCTTTGTTGTTGTTGTTGTTGTTCTTCTGCCTCCTCTCATTATCATCTTTATCATTATCATTACCATCTTTATCTTCACCATCATCACATTCCATCATTATCTTCCTCTCTCCTCTTTTTCTCATCATCTTCCTTGCTAATATTATTGTTGTTGTTGCTGCTGTCGCGATTTTTCTTCCTTTTTGTTGCTGTTGTTAAGCTAGAGCTTATCATGATGAAGACAATCTCAATATAACATTAAAGCTTATTGACAGTACAGTACAGTGGACTACTATGCAATAAATGCTATGCAATGCGATACTGTGCAAATATTTGAAGTTGCTATGAAGACAAACCTCATTATATCATTGCCAAGCATAACAACATGTTGACCTCGGCCTTGGACGTGCTCACATCAATAAATAACTGACAAAACATTTGGTCTGAATCGCATCCTTTTAATTTAATAGTGAAATAATGCCGAATATCTGTGCAAAAGGCGTTGTAATATACGCCATGAATATAACTCTTGAAGGTACTTGCTATTTAGGAAAACAAATTTGTTTGTAGGTTATGGGAGCAGGTGAATTTAACACTGCTGTGTGTAGTGTGTGTGTGTGTGTGTTGTGTGGTGTGTGTGTGTGGTGTGTGTGAGTGAGAGAGAGATGAGGAGAGAGGAGGAGAGTGAGGGAGAGAGAGAGAGAAGAGAGGAGAGAGAAGAGAGTGATGAGAGAGAATAATAAAATAATGAAAAGTTTATTGTGCTCAAGCTTTACAAACGCGTATTGGAGTCATTCATACATGCGTTTCTTTGCTGTTGTTGTTGTTGTTGTTGATGTGTTGTTAATTTTACGTCAGACAATAACAATGTGTGCAAAAATTCGTATGGAAAAGAACCTAGGTAAAATAGTGGAGAGAGCGAGAGAGAGAGAGAGAGAGAGAGATGGAGAGAAGTGAGAGAGAGATGAGATTGAGAGAGGAGAGAGAGAGAGGATATTAAACTTTTATTTCAAGTTGGTACATGAGACGATGAGTAAAAAAATGCATTTTTTTTCCGACCATGCCATACTACTATATAAAAAATAATTAAGAAAAAGTGTGTGTGTGTGTGTGTGTTGTGTGTGTGTGTGTGTGTGTGTGTGTGTGTGATGTGTGTGTGTGTAACCTCTGTGAGTTGAAATCACATTATTTTATCTTAAAGCTTGGTTTTCACATCTTTTTTAAATACGTAGTAAGGCAAAGAAATATACTATTAGAATCCGACAAATAAGATAACTTACATCTTCTTTCGATACTTATCAAGCAGACTGTCACTACTGTTAGATCCAACAAATAAGTACCCACCCCAAAAAAAAAGAAAAGAAAAAAAGCCAAAAATGTGGATTGACAAAGAAGTGCAGCTGGATAAAGGTTGGACGCCATCGCACTGAAGGGAAGAAACCCCATCAGTTAAGTTGCCAAAAGGACGTTGATTTTGTGAAACAGAACGATTCAGACACGTGGATCAATGTCTAAGGCAACGAGCCGTCTTGAAGCATACAAGTTGCGGGTTTGATTTCCCGTTTGAACCCGAACCATTCACTAGGCTTTGAGTCGTGGTCTGGGTTCTAGTTTTTCAGATGAGACGATAAATCGAGGTCCTGTGCCTAACGCACATTTAGCGCGCATTAAAGGGGAAAGAAAAAAACCCAACTCACCACAGAGATAAGAGAGTTGCCCCTTGCAAAATTCTGTACAATTAAAAGCCACTCGCATGGAAAGAAAAGTGGGTGGTGCTTTTGTGGCGACGCATTTTTCTGGGGAAAAAAAGGTGTTGTTGTTGTTGTTTTTGTTGTTGTTGTTGCTGCTGCTGCTGCTGCTGCTGTGCTGCTGTACTACTACTACTACTATTTTGCTGTTTGCTGCTTGTGCTGCCGCCACCACCACAACCACCACCCACTACTTTACTACTATACAGTACTACTACTACTTCTACTCTATTCTACTACTATCTACTCTGGGACGGGTGCCTGGTGGTTACAGTGATATTTTCGTGATTGTTGACCGGGGTTCGATTCCCGTTCAAGAGGATTCTTTCCTCTGGAGTTAACTTCAGTGCAGACTCACTCTTCACAAAAGTCCTTTTCGATTGAGACTATTAAACGAGGCCCCCGTGTGCTCGAAAGCACGAGGAACATCTGCGCACACGTTAAAAACCCGTTCCGCTTTTCTTAAGTATAGGCATTGTGTGACGGTGGGATCGGATGACAAAATTGACAAATGCATACACACGGGGGACTTGATGAAAAAAAAGCACATGAGTGCTTATTCCTTTATCCTCGAAAAAAAAAACAAAATCAAAAAAAATTACTGCTACTACTGTTACTGCTGCTGCTGCTACTTCTACTACTACTAATACTATACTACTACTCTACTATACTACTATACACTACTACTAATACTCTACTACTTTCTTTACTGCTGCCATTACTGTTACTAGTGCAACACTACTGCTACGGTCTATACTCTATCGTCACAACCTGTTGTTTCAGATTCGCTGTACCATGCGCGGAGTTTGCGAGGGCCAGACCTGCAGGATTTTCGAGAGATCAACGAGGAGCTGAAGATGAAGTGTACAGAGGAAGAGCTACAGGAAATGGCGGGTACTCATGCTGTCTGTCTGTCTGTCTGTCTGTCTCTGTCAGCCTTTCTGCTACTGTCTGTCTGCTTTTTGCCTGTCTGTCTGTCTGTCTGTCTCTGTCAGCCTTTTTGCTTCCGTCTGTCTGCTTTTTGTCTGTCTGTTTTCTGTCAGCCTTTCTGCTACTGTCTGTCTGCTTTTTGTCTGTTTGTCTGTTTTCTGTTCAGTCTAATGATAGTCGGTCTGTTCGTCAATTCTGTTTAATTGTTTTTGTTTTATTTCTTTGTTTTCATTAGTTGTAGTCTGCCCACTGCCTGAAAAAACTTACACTTCGCCATGTTTCTGTCATCCCTCTTTACTTAAACCCCCCCCCCCCCCCCCCCCCATAACCAATACATACCCGCCCCCTTTTTTGGTGGGGAAATGATATGCTAAAAAGTCACTTAATCTATGTAGTGAATTTTTCCAATCTGTAGATAAGTATAAAGGAACTGGCCTTTTGTTTTTGAAACTGTTTGTCTTTACATATCCGCATTCATCTGTCTGTCTGTCTGTCTTTGTTTGTTTGTTTCTTTCTTTCTTTCTTTGTTCCTTTCTTTGTCCTGATCTGTCTAGTTTACTTTGCCTCTTTCTCTCTTCCACAAACCCACAGCCTGGCTGAGTGATCAGTTAGCTCTAAGGCTGTAACAGAGATCGGTGCTCATCTCTTTTTCTCTCTTTTTTAGTTTGGCATTCCTCGGTTAGAGCTCCGAGGTTCACCAATTGTGAGATTTTTGCGTATGGCGACTCCCTCTCCCCCTTTTTCTTTACCCCCACCATATAGTAGCAAATCCGACTTCGGGGAATGTGTTTAAATCGGACCATGTGTGCATTACGTACTTTTATATTTTTTGGCAGTTCCTACGACACGAAATGGCCTACTCTCCAAAAAAAAAGGCAGTACTGGTTTTTAAACTTGTGCGCAAGATGTTCTACGTGATTTGCAGCAGGGCCTCAGTTTATAATCTAATCCGAAAGATTTTATAACATTAAGTTGGATTTCTCGCAACTGGGAAGGAAGGGCAAGACTTGAGAATGGAAACCCAGAACCCTACGGGTTGACTTGTTTTAGGCAGTATGATCCGTCTTAACATCTGCCACTTTTCTTGGCACGCTTAGACATTTTTTAGATTGGTCAGCAGCAGGAGCTACTCTGACAAGTGCTGTCTGGGCACAGGTAGCATGCTGTAGGTAGGTAGGTAGGTACGTGCCAGCTGATTACCTTGCTATTCACACGTGGGAATAAATTATGCCAGAAAACTGCTGAGCCTAACTCTTTCTCTCTGTTTCCTGCCTGCCTGTCGTTGGTTTAGGTCGGATGCAAAACCGAAATCTCAAGTATGTCATGCTTATCTGTTGTAAATATGGGGTGAAAAAAAAGAGGGATAATAATAAATATTTTTTTTCTTCTCTTATTTCATTTTCTCAATGTTGCTCACCGGAGTATTGTTCCGTGTGGTTGTTCGTTCGCTCACATCAGATGTGTAACTCGTGAGAGAAGGCCCATGTGTGCGTGGACAGTTGACAGGATGTACGATTACGCATACACACGGGGACTGTATGTAAAAAAGCATTAAGTGCTTATTGATTTCCTCGATAAAAAAGAATATAAAACAAAACAAACTCGGATGTTTGTAAAAATATATGAGTTGTGAAGACAGGACGACGTTATGTCATTGGTGTGTGTGTTGTGTGTGTGTGTGTGTGTGTGTGTGTGTTTTGTGTGTGTTGTGTGTGGTGTGTTATGCATGTATGTTTTCCCCCCCTTGTGTGTGCATGTGTTTTGGTTTTGTGTAAAGTGTGTGTGTATGTTTGAAGGTGTGAGTTGTGTTTAGTGTGTGTATGTGTGTTGTATGTGTGTTTGTGTGTGTGTATGTGTGTGTTTTGTGTTGTGTGGTGTATGTGTGTTTGTGTTGTGGAATTGGGTTAGTGTGTGTTTGTGTTGTGTATGTGTGTGTATGTGTGTGTGTGTGTTTATGTGTGTATGTGTGTGTATTTTTCTTTTTCTTACTTTTTTGTTCTTTTATTTTCGGTTCAGGGAGAAGAAAGCACTCACGTGCTGTTTTGCATCCAGTCCCGTGTGTATACAGGTTTGTCAATTTTGTCAACCGTATGTGTGTATGTGTGTGTATGTGTGTGTTGTAGAGAGATTGAGAGAGCAAACACCCTCCACCATCCCCAAACAAGCAACAAAACAAAAAAAACCACCCAAAACAAACGACAAAAAACTTCCCTACAAAACAATGTAGTTATGTGTGTACAGCATTGTCAAAGCTATCAGTCTTTGAGTGTAAAAACAAAAAAACCATTAAAAAAACAGAAAAAAAACAGCAAAAAAGGGACTCCACCCCCCCAACAAAACAAACAACGACAAACCCAACTCTCCAACACTAAGTGATCGCGTTACTGTCGTGTCAAAGCTGTCAGCGCTTGGCTGTAACAATCATCATTCAAGTGCACTGAAAGTATCATTTCCTTACAAATGAAAACAAATAGCCTGGGAAAAAAAAAAGAAGCATGTCTACGCCACTAAGCTTTACTGTCATCAGTAGGAAGTATACCGATTGTGAAGTGGTTTATCTGCGTATGTTAGTCGCACAGGCACACGGGAAACCACCAAAGTGACCAGCAAAAGGATTGAGGGCTCCTCTGGTGGTGGTCATACCGAAGCCTACATTGATAAAAATTCCTGTGGACTCTCTGATAGGGAGCGAGCTGTAAGCGGAGTGTGGGAACAGCAAGACAGCAACGTTACAGGAGATGAAACGGCCAAAACAAAAACAAAAAAAAATTCCCGAAACAAACCAATGAAAACAACAAAGCAAAAGGAGGAAAAACACCTCTCTCTCCAAACAAAAAAAACCAAACACACAACCGACAAACACAAAAAACAAACAAATAGAACCCCAAACAAAAAAAGACCCAATCACTCAAAACACAATATTTCCCAAATTACTAAAAACAACCAAAACAAAAACAAACACCCCCAAAAAACAAAAAGAAAACGACAACAACAAACAAACAAAACAAAAACCCAACCCGAAACATCAAACACACACAACACCCAAAATCATTAGCAAGACCCCCCATCCCCCAAAAAAACCCCCAAAAGCAAAAACCAAAACAACCCCCCCCCCCAACCCCAAAAAAACCCGAAACCCCAAAACAACAACAACAAAAACAAATAAAACCCCAACCCAAAACAAACAAATACAAAAAACACCACAAACAAAAACAACAAAAACCAAACCAAATTCAGCATATTCCATCACCCGATGCAATGATTGTACATCAAGTTAGTGGATCAAACTAGCCTGCCAGCTTTCTGCTTCCCCTTTTTTGTTCCCCCCCCTGTTTTTTTTCGAAGTCGGATCGGCTTTGAAGCACATGCTCGACGTCCCAAGTTTTCTCCAGATCCCCAGTGAAACTTGATCCTCACATCCGACATAAATTATTATGTTAATTTCCCTTTTCTATCAATCTCTTTGTTTCTGTCTTAACATTTTTTTGTTTAAACCTTCCTTTCTTATCTCTCTTGATTATTTTTTTTTTTCCTTCCCAGACCATTCTTCTGCCAGTTTTCAAAGTAAATATTGAAAAAAAAAATTTTGTCTACTTTACGCTTTTATTCATACCTGGCGAGATTCGAACCCGCGACTTCGTGGACTCACAGAATTGAAGCCATAGGTTTTCTGTCCACTCAGCTATGGTACCTTCGCCCCCAGGAGAGAGATTAGGGGGCCAGAAGTACACGGGCTTAATGCACTGTTTGGACAGCAGGGAAGAGAGGGTGCCGCTGTTTGGGGTAGCGTAGAGAGAGGGGGCCGCTCACTTCCACACTGCCAGGCTTTGCTCCTTGTTTGTTGACTTCAGTATATCATTTCATCTGTCTGTCTGTCTGTCTGTCTGTCTGTCTATCAATCTATCCATCCCTCCGTCCTTCTGTCCGTCCGTCCGTCTGTCTGGCTATCTATCTATCTATCTATCTATTATCTATCTATCTATGATTATCTATCTATTATCTATTATCTATTATCTATCTATCTATCTGTCTATCAGTCTGTCTGTCTGTCTGTCTGTATGTCTGTCTTTCTGTCTGTCTATTATTATCTGTCTATCTATCTATTATCTGGTATGTCTGTCTGTCGTCTGCTATCTGTTATCTATTTAAAAAAAACAAAACAATTGTTGCTTATTATTGTTTAGTTGAGTGGATTGTTGTTGGTTTTGGGGGCTTTTTGTCGTATTGGTGTTCTTTTTGACCAGAGGGCTGGTTGTAAAAAAGCATGTGTGCTTATGCCTTAACCTCTTTAATAAATAATTATATTCAATTAATCAATCAATCAATCAATCAACAATCAATCAATTATAATCAATCAATCAATCTATTTTTCTTATCTATCTATCTATCTATCTATCTATTATCTATCTATCTAACTATCTATCTATTATCTATCTATCAATCTATAATCTATCTATCTTCTACTACCTATCTATCTATCTATCTATTTTCTAAGCGGGACTGGAATGGAAGAAAGAAGTTCGTGACTTTTGCACCATGACGTCCCTACTTGATCTTTTTTTCACTTTTTTGTATTGTCTATCTTAACAAGGGTTGATATTGACATCCACATAGGCCTACTGACTCATGCCCCCAAAAAGAAAATCCTTCAGGATTAAAGACTTTAAACCGGAGTACCGTGTGCGAGGGCACACGCAAAAAAATCTTGCGACAGTAAACTCAGTAAAGCCTTCTGGAAGAGTAGGTCATTTGTGCGGGTGGGAACGAATGACCGGGGGGGGGGAAATACAAACCCAAACCGCCATGTGCACTTGGTGTCGGTTTAGACTTGATCCCGAAGTCGGAATACAGCCACCGTAATGTGGTCAAAAACATTTGCATTCAACTGTTGGTGAACCCTGGTTCCCTAGGGAAGGAGTGAAAATAACCCACAATAAAACCCGATATACTCTCTCTGCTCATATAATATACATGTGTGTGTGTGTGTGTGGTGTGTGTGTGTGTGTGTGCGCGTGCGTGCGTGCGTGCAAGGTGTGTGTGTGTGTGTGTGTGTGTGTGTGAAAACAGAAATGTCCAAGGACATGAACCATTTCTACCAAACGGTCCTCAAGATGCCGGACCCCACTGTCCCACAAGTCCGCTACCCACGTACCCCGGGGTACCGCCCCACCCCTGAGGACAACCCCTACAACGGCTGGTCAGTGTGTCCTCAGTTTTCACTCACATCCCAACTATCTGTGCGTGTTGAGAGAGATGATTTTTAAAAATCTTTAACGTTGCAGTTACTCACTTAGAGTGTTACTTTAACAATCTCCAACATTTCGGGTTTTCTTTTTCTTTATCATTACAGTTACATCTTTAGAATGTTACATTAGCATTTTCCAATATTTCGGATCCCCCCACCCTCCTACTGACACAAATTGTGACTTAAAACAGTGAAAATAATATGTTTGAAAAGGAAAAACACTTTTTGGCTGTTGTAATGATAGAGAAAATTGGTAGAAACAACAAACTTGTTGCAATTATCCGAAAATACAGGTCTGATTGGGTCATTTCTCTTCTCAAATCTCCTGACAAGTGAGTAGGGGACTCCTCACTGAATATTGTTTGGTCGCGCGTTGCGAAAGCGCGTCGTGGAACCTGGCAAAGCTCCATCCCTTTCTAGATAGCATAAGTGCATTCGCTGCGTCTATGTTCGTGTCTATCCACTCCACCCCCCCTCCCAACCTATAACTGACTCATTCTCTACGAAAAGTGGTTTTGTTCTTAACTGTTCAAGACCATTCTGCACTTATTAAGAAAACAACTCTCACTCCTGGCTATTTTTTATAGCACCATCAAGCCATGCGAATATACATAAGGGACCTAGTTAATCACGATCAGCCTAAAGTGTTTAAATGCTTTGGTGTAGTTCTTCCATCCCCTTACTGTGGGCGATACGATGGGGGGTGACAGGCGATGGAGCGCTTGGGCGACCATTCCCGGGGTCCGCCTCATAAGAGGAAGAACTGGCCGGCAAGCGGGTGGCATTCAAAGATTAAGCATCTCGCACAGTGGGAAGTGCGGTACCCATGCGCTGTGTTTATCAAACGTCCTGGAGGAACTACGTACCCGAGTGTTGATGCTTCCCGTGGTGCTCACAGGATTCATGGTTTGCAGGTGTGTGACGTGTGATGATGTGTGTGGTTTGTTGTGTGAGACTGTGTGTGTGTGTGTGTGATATGTGTGAAAGGTCCAAGGAGTTTTTTTGTGTGCTGTGTGTGTTGGGTGGGGTTTTGTGTGTGTGTTGTGGGAGGGTGTTTTGTGGGTGTGTGTGTGTGTGTGACGGGTGGGGTTTTGCTCGGTGTGTAGTGTTGTGTGGGGAGGGGTAGTGTGGGGTGTGTGTGTGTGTTGTTGAAGGACGGGTTGTGTGTGTGTGTGAAGGAGGAGGTTTGTGATGTGTGTGTGCTTGGGAGGGGTAGTGTTGTGTGTGTGAGAGGAATGGGGTTTGTGTAGTGTGTGTGAAGGGTTAGGGCTGTGTGTGTGAGGGAGGGGGGTTTGTGGTGTGTGTGTGTGTCGAAGGAGGGGTTATGTGTGTGGGTGAGGGATGGATTTTTGTGGGATGTGGGTAACGTGGGATGGGGCTTGTGTGTGTGTGGGGACGGTGTGTGAAGTGTGTGAGGGTAGGGGTTTTTGTGTGAGTGTGTGTGAGGGAGGGTTTTTTTTGTGGTGTGGTGTTGTCGAAGGAGGGGTGTGTGTGTGACGAGGGAAGGGGTAGTGTGTGTGTAGTGAGGGTTATGGGGTAGTGTGTGTGTGTGTGCTTTGTGTGTGTGTTGGGAGGGGGGGGTTGTGTGTGTGTGTGTGTTTGTGTGTGTGAAGGAGGGGGTGTGTGTGAAATCTGTGTGAGGAGAGGGTATGTGTGTGTGTGTGTGAGGTCTTATGGTAGTGTCGTGTGCTGAGGTGAGGGAAGGTCTTCACACATGTGTAATGTGTGTGTGTGTGTTAGAGGGAGGAGGTAGTGTGTGTAGTGTGTGTGTTTGTGACTATGCCAGGGAGGGGTTTTTCCACTTTAAAGGGAAGGGTTTTGTGTGTTGGTGTGTGTGAGGGAGGGGCTTTTGTGTGTGTGTGATGTGTGATTAGCTTTGAGGGAGGGTTTTGTTGTTCTTGTGTGTGTGTGTGTGTGAGGGAGGGGTTTTGTGTGAGTGTGTGTGAGGAGGGTTTGTGTTGTTGTGTGTGTGTGTGTGAAGTAGGGGTGTGTGTGTGGTGTAGTGAGGGAGGGGCTGTAGTGTGTGAGGGAGGGGGTTAGTTGTGTGTATGTGAGGAGGGGGTTTTGTGTGTGTGTGTGTGATAATTAGGAGGGCGTTGATAGTATCGTGGTGAGGGAGGGAGTTATTTTATGTGTGTGGAGGGGAGGGGTTTTGTTTGTGATGGAGGCGTTGCGCGTGGTGTGTCGGGAGGCGCGCCTGTGTTGTTTGTGAGGGAGGGGTTGTGTGTGTAGTGAGGAGATGGTTGTGTGTCGTGCTCCAATGCAGAGCAGGGGATTTTGTGTGGAGGGAGTGGGTTTTTGTGTGTGCTCGGCAAGGGGAGTGTGTGAGAGGGAGGGGTTGTGTGTCGTGAGGGAGTGGAGAGAGCGTGGTGTGTGTGAGGGTGGTTGTGTGTGTGTCATGAGGGTGGGGTTGTTGTGTGTCGTGCGGTGAGGGAGGGGTTTTGTCGTGTGTGTGTGTGATGTTGTGAGGGGAGGGGTTGTGTGTGTGTGTGTAGTGTGTGTGAGTGGGAGGGGTTGTGTGTGTATGAGGGAGGGGTTGTGTGGGTGTGAGGAGGGGTATGTGTTGTGGGTCGAGCTCGTGAGGAGGGGTTGTGGTGTATGAGGGAGGGGTTGTGTGTGTGTGTGTGAGGGAAGGGGTTGTGTGTGTTATGAGGGAGGGGTTGTGTGTATGTGAGGACGAGGGTATGTGTGTGTGTGAGGGAGGGGTTGTGTGTTGTATAGTGTGTGTGTGTGTGTGTGTGTGTGTGTGTGAGGGAGGGGTTTTGTGGGTCGTGAGGGAGGGTGGGAGGGGTTTTGGTGTTGTGTCGTAGTTCTATAATCGTACGTGTGTGTGTGTGAGGGGCGAGGGAGGCGTTTTGATTGTGTGGTGTGGTTTTAACATGTGTGTGTGTAGGGGGAGGGAGGAGAGGAGGTGTTGCGGTGGTGTGTGTGTGTGTGTGTGTGTGTGTGAGGGAGGGTTTTTGTGTGGTGTATGTGTGTTGTGTGAGGGAGGGAGGGAGTGTGTGTGGGTGTCGTCATTGTGTTTATTGGTAACTATTGAGAGGATAGTGGTTTTTTTTAAACAATTTGTTTTTATTTTGGGGTTTTTTTGTTTCATTTTTGTTGCTTGTTGATTAGGTGCTTCCCTTCCCCTTTTGCACATCGCTTTGGGTACATTTCTGCTCCCTCTTCTGTACTCTTTTTTGAAATCTATATCTTTAATCTCCAAAAAAAGCGTTTTCTAATTTTTAAGTTACACAGAATGTACGTAAACTATCTTGTAGAGTTCTTTGCTCACCTCAAAATCTACAAGTAAATTTGCTATTGTTATAATCTGAGCTATAAGTAAAAACGATTTTCTTGAGTACAGGAACCATCATTTATCTACTTATTGGTTTCAATTATAGCTAGTACGAGTAGGCAAATCTCGCTACGATACTTTGTAAAAAAATTCGCCAAAACAAACAACCAACAGCATAGTCCATTACGTTTGGTGGTCAAGCTCGCGTGACAAAATATTTCATGTTGAAAACTTCCGTTCAAGGCTCCTCTGCTGTTCTCTAATCAACTCACGAAATATTAACGTGGTAACTTTAAAGATCGCCTTCAGACTGAGTGGAGCATATGAACCGTGAAGCTTTATGCGCGCCATCATTTTTCATTTGAGTCAGCTTTTTCGTAATTTTGTGTGTGTGTGTGTGATGTGTGTGTGTGTGGTTTGTGCCGTGAGTGTGTGTCGTGCGTGTGTATTTGTGCGTGTGCTGATGTGTTGTGATTGTGGCATGTGCAGTGAGTGTGTGTGTGTGTGTGGTGATGTAGTGTGTGTTTGGCGTGTGTGTGTGTTGCGATGCGTGCGTGTGTGTGGTGTGTGTTATCACAGGCGCATGAATCACGGGCGAAAAAGCTGCAGTAGATAACCTGTGCTAACAGTTGCAAGTAACGGTAACCTTCAAGGGACAGGCTCACTGTCCCAATCATTGTGAAGCGAATCTCACATCGCGGGAGGTTCACGCTGCGGTTAGCGGTGCTCTGTTGTTAGCCATTTTTCACAAACTGACACAGTCTGAAACGGGACATGGACACAGAGGGGCCCATCGTTGGACAAAGGTTATCTTATTCTCTCGTGGTTCTTGGGGAATCGGGGCGCATCGTAGTGAATCTTGGCGTATTCTGAATCTTATTAAGTACTGCGTTTTTAATAACCAATACTAATCTTCAAGGCCAAGGGTTTCAGTTTATTTCGATCATTGATCCTCGCCATTCCTTTCTTTCTCTTTATTTATAAGCTTGGGTTCATGCCGGATTCTCTTATGACTGTTAAAGCTTCCGTACTCATGTCATAAGATGTAAAACGATGGGAATGACTCAACTCTTCCTGAGAGTCGAAATGCTTGATTGGATAGGAGTTCGCCTACGGTATAAGTAGAGGATATCGGGGTGTGGAGGGATGGATGGTTTTGAAACTCTGTCTTGTGGTGCCTCCTCGGTGCTAAGGAACTACGGGATCGGTGAAGGTCGAAGGTGAAAAGGTATATATGTATGTCAGCGTTGAATGGACGGCGCAACACGGAAACTAGTCCAGCATGATAATCTACCAGGATAGCAGATGTGTTAGGCTTTTGCACAGTGTCGCTATAGTGTTTTTTGTATAGGGAGTTTCTTGGACGCAAATGTGTGCGGAACCATTATACAAAAAATATTCCATTACCTGCGCCTTCATTGTGGCACTTTACAAAACTTTGGTAGTGGTGATGGTGGTGAGTTGTGGTAGATGGGGTGGGAGGGGGGGGGATAATACGTTGAAATCGTACGCGCACGTTTGTGTGTGTGTGCTCGTGGGTTCTATATGTCGTATGTGTGTGATGTGCGTGTGTGTGTGTGTGTGTGTGTGTGCATGGTGTGTGTGTAGTGTGTACGTGCTGTCGCCGCGAGCGCGCGTTTATGTGGCGCAGCTGTGCTGATTTTTTAAATTCCATTTTCTTCTTCGGCTTGTTGCTTTGTGTTGTTGTTGTGATAAGTGATGATGTTTTTTTTTATGTTCTTTCATTATTCTGTTTGATTTTTTGTTGTATGTATTATGTGAGGGTGTGGGCAATGGTTGTACATGCGGTGTTGCGATTTCTTCCTCTCCTTCCTTCTTCCCCTTCCTTTCCTTCCCTCCTTCCTCCCTGCCTATCCTCGCGCGATCTCTATGCTCTGTGTGTTCCTGGGTATGGCAATTTGTTTCTGGGCTGTGGTCCAGGGAAATGGTTACTACACTGCTTAGTTTGGTTACCAACATCGCTTCTAATGCCTTTAATTGTTCACATCCAATTCAACCCTCATAACTAATAACGTCTGTGATAAAGAGTCTGCCCTAGTGTGAGATGCTGAATCATTGCGTTAATTTCTCTTCGATTGTCATTTAAAGCATAGGTTACATTGAAGAAGTTCCCGTCTGATTGTCGCATATTCATATACTTCCTGTCAGGTGGTTCGGTTCATGTGGCCATGGCGCTGGGGCGGGTGACTCAGGGGTGAGTATCATTCGGCATCCCACAGCCTGTTGGACAGGATCGTGGGTTTATAACCCACTGGGGCCTGGTGCACCTTATACCGGGTGCTTTTTATCTATGGTAGCAACTCCTGTGGACAAACCATGAGGCACACCTATGACAAGACTGTGGCTGACCGTCGCTCGCTCTACTCGCTTCTGGACGGTGGGTTCTACCATTTTTTCTTTTTATTGGTGAGAGTGTCAAGGTTTACAATTGCGCTCTAACAATCCAGGATCTGACAGAATGCAGCTAAGGATTTACTTATTCATCTTCGCTTGACATTTGGTGTAGCCGCTACCGTCCACGAGAGGCCACATAAGGGATGCCACTTTATCCAATGTCAGCAACCCGCGCAGTGTTCATAGTCACCTCAAATAAAAAACGAAAATACCATCTTAACTTCATTCCCTATGTATCTATTCATCATTGTATTACATCCCAATCATGAATCAACCCTTCGTTCTCGCCTAGCTGTATTTGATAAAAAGTTTCTGTAATTTTAAAAATGTATATTCCTTAAGGACCAACGAAGGTAGGTCTGCAGGACGGTGTAGAGAGTTCACCCTGCTTACAAGTAAGCCATAATGCTCTGGGTTCGTTTTCCAAAATTGCCTTTCTTCCCGTTTGAAGGATTATCGAACTGTTTGTCAGTTCCTTTAGAATGAATCTAAACCAGTTGAACCCTGTGCTTACGCTCTTGTGCTCATCAAAAGAACACGCGACAGTTGAAAATCGGAAATACAAGGGAGGTAGCTCGTAAAATTGTTGGGTTCAATTCTCTACTGTATCCATGGAGTCAGAATGCGGCTACCATAATGGTGAAAATAAAAACCGTCGCATAATTAACAATCTCACCATTGGTGGACCTCCCGTAAGGCAAACAATAAAAACATCTGAATAAGGAACCAGCCCATTGTGCTGAATTATATACTCATCCCCAGGTATTTTTATTTTTTTTTTCTTTTATTTCGAGGATAATGGAAATAAGCATCATGTGTTTTTTTTACTTCCAGTCCCCGTTGTGTATACGGTTTTTGTAAATTTTTGTCATCTGTTCCACCGGCCACACTATGGCCTACTTTCCGAAAGCGGAACGGATATTATACGTGTGCGCAAAATGTTCTGCATGCGTTCGAACACGGGGGCCTCGTTTATTGTTCATCGAAGGAGAGAGTGAGGAAAGAGAGGGATGAAGAGAGGAGAGAGAGAGAAGGAGATAGAGTGAGAGTGCGAGAGAGAGTGAGTGAGAGAGAGAGACTTATAAAACCAATCATTTATTTCATCATCATTAATTAAGAATGTTCATGCCACTATTATGAAATGTTTGCGAAGTAGTTTTTTTTTTTTTACGGTGTTGTGCTTAACGCACTTCAAGTTAATTATGTCACGTAGCCTTCCTTATCGCGGCCTATTTATATAAACATTTTACTGAACATTCGAAATACATACTGGATTCCCCAGTTCATCTGGCCGGATAATGGCCCGCAAAGCTGACGAAACCACTATAGTTGATAGTATCTCAAACACCACACCAACACACACACACCCACACACACACACACACACACCACACACACTCACACACAGCACACGACGTCCGTCAATATCAAAGGGATTGTCCTTGGGAGTTAACGTCTGTGCGACTTCCACTCCCCACCCCCCCCCCTAAGTCCTTCGGATGAGACTCTAACGGAGTCCGTGTGCGACGCACGAGAACATATCTTGCACACTCGTTAAATCTGTTACACCTTTGAAAGAGTAGGCCATTGTGCTGATGGGTATACGATGACCAAAATTTACCAAAATGCATAGATACGAGGTACCTAGGAGCCATCATAAGTGAGGAATGTTCGAGACCGAAATTCTAGCAAGAGCGGCAAAACAGCAGCAGCAAATGTGCAAGACTGAAGACCATATGGAGTGACAGAAACTCCCTCTCGGAACAGATAAAGTTACTAAACGCGCTAGTCATCTCATCATGCTTTACGCATGTGAGGATTGGACACTGAACGCTGACCTAATATAAGGGAGGATCCAAAAGCAGTGAAATGAGATGCTCTGAAGGCTCCTTGGATTCATACTAGGAATCATGTCACACAATGAAGTCGCAGATAGATATACTCAAAAGGCGGGACTATTGAAGGACCTACTGAACACGGTGAAAAAGAGGAAACTCAGATGTCTATGGGCACGTAACCGCTCAGAAGGACTTGCAAAGAATCCTGCAAGGAACAGGTCAGGGAAGAGAGACGGGGCAGACAGAGGAGAAAGTGGGCCGACGACATCCGTGATTGGACAGGGAAGGACTTCAATGTCACCCAGGCACTCGCCCACGACTGCGCTAAGTGAAGCCAGCTGGTCCACCGTTCGTCCACAATGCAGCGCCCCTACGACCCTGGTGGGTTACGGGACCAGTAACAGTAACAGTAATAGATACGAGGACTGGATGTAAACAAAACCCATATGAATGCTTATTCCATTATCCTTGAAACAAAAGAATAAACATACACACACACACTTGTTTAGTTTTTTCGCTAAGAGAGGGGTGATGGATGGGGACTATGAACAGTGTGTGTGTGTGTGTGTGTGTGTGTGTGTGTGTGTGTGTGTGTGTGCGCGCGCGCGCGCGCGCGCGCGCGCGCGAGTGCTTATCTACGTGCGTATATGTGTTGTGTCGTATGTGCGAGGCAGTGAAAACCGAATATCTTGACTTTATCGTTATGAGAATTAAGGCGTATCGATATCATGGCCGCCTATGACCTGTGAACATGATACTAGCTGCTTTGGGTGGAAAAATAACAGGTGTGCTTATCAGTGATAGTGACAAGAGGAATAATCTGTGTCCAGTCACTGATTAATAAATTGCTCAATAATTTTTCAGATGGTTGTTGCTGCTGTTGTTTTCTTGCTGTCGTCGTCGTTGTTTTTGTTCTTATTATTCTTGGTCTTGTTCTTCTTTTGTTGCTGTTGTTGCTGTTGTTGTTGCTGCTGCTTTGTTGTTGTTGTTGTTGTTCTTCTGCCTCCTCTCATTATCATCTTTATCATTATCATTACCATCTTTATCATCACCATCATCACATCATCATCTCATCCTCCTCCTCCTCCTCCTCATTATCATCATCATCTTCCTTGCTAATATTATTGTTGTTGTTGCTGCTGTCGTCGATTTCTTCTTCCTTTTTGTTGCTGTTGTTAAGCTAGAGCTTATCATGATGAAGACAATCTCAATATAACATTAAAGCTTATTGACAGTACAGTACAGTGGACTACTATGCAATAAATGCTATGCAATGCGATACTGTGCAAATATTTGAAGTTGCTATGAAGACAAACCTCATTATATCATTGCCAAGCATAACAACATGTTGACCTCGGCCTTGGCACGTTGCTCACATCAATAAATAACTGACAAAACATTTGGTCTGAATCGCATCCTTTTAATTTAATAGTGAAATAATGCCGAATATCTGTGCAAAAGGCGTTGTAATATACGCCATGAATATAACTCTTGAAGGTACTTGCTATTTAGGAAACAATTTGTTTGTATGTTATGTGAGCAGGGTGAATTTAACACTGCTGTGTGTAGTGTGTGTGTGTGTGTGTTGTGTGGTGTGTGTGTGTGGTGTGTGTGAGTGAGAGAGAGATGAGGAGAGAGGAGGAGAGTGAGGGAGAGAGAGAGAGAAGAGAGGAGAGAGAAGAGAGTGATGAGAGAGAATAATAAAATAATGAAAAGTTTATTGTGCTCAAGCTTTACAAACGCGTATTGGAGTCATTCATACATGCGTTTCTTTGCTGTTGTTGTTGTTGTTGTTGATGTGTTGTTAATTTTACGTCAGACAATAACAATGTGTGCAAAAATTCGTATGGAAAAGAACCTAGGTAAAATAGTGGAGAGAGCGAGAGAGAGAGAGAGAGAGAGAGATGGAGAGAAGTGAGAGAGAGATGAGATTGAGAGAGGAGAGAGAGAGAGGATATTAAACTTTTATTTCAAGTTGGTACATGAGACGATGAGTAAAAAAATGCATTTTTTTTCCGACCATGCCATACTACTATATAAAAAATAATTAAGAAAAAGTGTGTGTGTGTGTGTGTGTTGTGTGTGTGTGTGTGTGTGTGTGTGTGTGTGATGTGTGTGTGTGTAACCTCTGTGAGTTGAAATCACATTATTTTATCTAAAGCTGTTTTCACATCTTTTTTACATACGTAGTAAGCAAAGAAATATTACTATTAGAATCCGACAAATAAGATAACTTACATCTTCTTTCGATACTTATCAAGCAGACTGTCACTACTGTTAGAATCCAACAAATAAGTACCCCCCCCCAAAAAAAAAGAAAAGAAAAAAAAGCCAAAAATGTGGATTGACAAAGAAGTGCAGCTGGATAAAGGTTGGACGCCATCGCACTGAAGGGAAGAAACCCCACTCAGTTAAGTTGCCAAAGACGTTGATATGCTGACAACAGAACGATTCAGACAACGTGGATCAATGTCTAGAGGCAACGAGCCCGTCTTGAAAGCAACAAGTTGCGGGTTTGATTTCCCGTTTGAACCCGAACCATTCACTAGGCTTTGAGTCGTGGTCTGGGTTCTAGTTTTTCAGATGAGACGATAAATCGAGGTCCTGTGCCTAACGCACATTTAGCGCGCATTAAAGGGGAAAGAAAAAAACCCAACTCACCACAGAGATAAGAGAGTTGCCCCTTGCAAAATTCTGTACAATTAAAAGCCACTCGCATGGAGAAAAGTGGGTGGTGCTTTTGTGGCGACGCTTTTTCTGGGGAAAAAAGTGTTGTTGTTGTTGTTTTTGTTGTTGTTGTTGCTGTGCTGATGCTGTGCTGTGCTGCTGTACTACTACTACTACTATTTTGCTGTTTGCTGCTTGTGCTGCCGCCACCACCACAACCACCACCCACTACTTTACTACTATACAGTACTACTACTACTTCTACTCTATTCTACTACTATCTACTCTGGGACGGGTGCCTGGTGGTTACAGTGATATTTTCGTGATTGTTGACCGGGGTTCGATTCCCGTTCAAGAGGATTCTTTCCTCTGGAGTTAACTTCAGTGCAGACTCACTCTTCACAAAAGTCCTTTTCGATTGAGACTATTAAACGAGGCCCCCGTGTGCTCGAAAGCACGAGGAACATCTGCGCACACGTTAAAAACCCGTTCCGCTTTTCTTAAGTATAGGCATTGTGTGACGGTGGGATCGGATGACAAAATTGACAAATGCATACACACGGGGGACTTGATGAAAAAAAAGCACATGAGTGCTTATTCCTTTATCCTCGAAAAAAAAAACAAAATCAAAAAAAATTACTGCTACTACTGTTACTGCTGCTGCTGCTACTTCTACTACTACTACTACTACTACTACTACTACTACTACTACTACTACTACTACTACTACTACTACTACTACTACTCCCTCTACTGCTGCCATTACTGCTACTAGCTGCCACACTACTGCTACGTCTATACTCTATCGTCACAACCTGTTGTTTCAGATTCGCTGTACCATGCGCGGAGTTTGCGAGGGCCAGACCTGCAGGATTTTCGAGAGATCAACGAGGAGCTGAAGATGAAGTGTACAGAGGAAGAGCTACAGGAAATGGCGGGTACTCATGCTGTCTGTCTGTCTGTCTGTCTGTCTCTGTCAGCCTTTCTGCTACTGTCTGTCTGCTTTTTGCCTGTCTGTCTGTCTGTCTGTCTCTGTCAGCCTTTTTGCTTCCGTCTGTCTGCTTTTTGTCTGTCTGTTTTCTGTCAGCCTTTCTGCTACTGTCTGTCTGCTTTTTGTCTGTTTGTCTGTTTTCTGTCAGTCTACATGATAGTCAGTCTGTTCGTCAATTCTGTTTAATTGTTTTTGTTTTATTTCTTTGTTTTCATTAGTTGTAGTCTGCCCACTGCCTGAAAAAACTTACACTTCGCCATGTTTCTGTCATCCCTCTTTACTTAAACCCCCCCCCCCCCCCCCCCCCATAACCAATACATACCCGCCCCCTTTTTTGGTGGGGAAATGATATGCTAAAAACGTCAACCTTAATCAATGTAGTGAATTTTTCAATCTGTAGATAAGTATAAAGGAACTGGCCTTTTGTTTTTGAAACTGTTTGTCTTTACATATCCGCATTCATCTGTCTGTCTGTCTGTCTTTGTTTGTTTGTTCTTTCTTTCTTTCTTTGTTCCTTTCTTTGTCCTGATCTGTCTAGTTTACTTTGCCTCTTTCTCTCTTCCACAAACCCACAGCCTGGCTGAGTGATCAGTTAGCTCTAAGGCTGTAACAGAGATCGGTGCTCATCTCTTTTTCTCTTCCTTTTTTAGTTTGGCATTCCTCGGTTAGAGCTCCGAGGTTCACCAATTGTGAGATTTTTGCGTATGGCGACTCCCTCTCCCCCTTTTTCTTTACCCCCACCATATAGTAGCAAATCCGACTTCGGGGAATGTGTTTAAATCGGACCATGTGTGCATTACGTACTTTTATATTTTTTGGCAGTTCCTACGACACGAAATGGCCTACTCTCCAAAAAAAAAGGCAGTACTGGTTTTTAAACTTGTGCGCAAGATGTTCTACGTGATTTGCAGCAGGGCCTCAGTTTATAATCTAATCCGAAAGATTTTATAACATTAAGTTGGATTTCTCGCAACTGGGAAGGAAGGGCAAGACTTGAGAATGGAAACCCAGAACCCTACGGGTTGACTTGTTTTAGGCAGTATGATCCGTCTTAACATCTGCCACTTTTCTTGGCACGCTTAGACATTTTTTAGATTGGTCAGCAGCAGGAGCTACTCTGACAAGTGCTGTCTGGGCACAGGTAGCATGCTGTAGGTAGGTAGGTAGGTACGTGCCAGCTGATTACCTTGCTATTCACACGTGGGAATAAATTATGCCAGAAAACTGCTGAGCCTAACTACTGTCTCTCTGTTCCTGCCTGCCTGTCTGTGTCGGTTTAGGTCGGATGCAAAACGAAATCTCAAGTATGTCAAATGCTTATCTGTAACTATGGGGTGAAAAAAAAGAGGATAATAATAAATATTTTTTTTCTTCTCTTATTTCATTTTCTCAATGTTGCTCACCGGAGTATTGTTCCGTGTGGTTGTTCGTTCGCTCACATCAGATGTGTAACTCGTGAGAGAAGGCCATTGTGTGCCGGTGGGAACAGTTGACAGAATTTACGAAACCGCATACACACGGGGACTGGATGTAAAAAAGCACTTAAGTGCTTATTCGATTATCCTCGATATAAAAGAATAAAAAACAAAACAAAACTCGGATGTTTGTAAAAATATATGAGTTGTGAAGACAGGACGACGTTATGTCATTGGTGTGTGTGTTGTGTGTGTGTGTGTGTGTGTGTGTGTGTTTTGTGTGTGTTGTGTGTGGTGTGTTATGCATGTATGTTTTCCCCCCCTTGTGTGTGCATGTGTTTTGGTTTTGTGTAAAGTGTGTGTGTATGTTTGAAGGTGTGAGTTGTGTTTAGTGTGTGTATGTGTGTTGTATGTGTGTTTGTGTGTGTGTATGTGTGTGTTTTGTGTTGTGTGGTGTATGTGTGTTTGTGTTGTGGAATTGGGTTAGTGTGTGTTTGTGTTGTGTATGTGTGTGTATGTGTGTGTGTGTGTTTATGTGTGTATGTGTGTGTATTTTTCTTTTTCTTACTTTTTTGTTCTTTTATTTTCGGTTCAGGGAGAAGAAAGCACTCACGTGCTGTTTTGCATCCAGTCCCGTGTGTATACAGGTTTGTCAATTTTGTCAACCGTATGTGTGTATGTGTGTGTATGTGTGTGTTGTAGAGAGATTGAGAGAGCAAACACCCTCCACCATCCCCAAACAAGCAACAAAACAAAAAAAACCACCCAAAACAAACGACAAAAAACTTCCCTACAAAACAATGTAGTTATGTGTGTACAGCATTGTCAAAGCTATCAGTCTTTGAGTGTAAAAACAAAAAAACCATTAAAAAAACAGAAAAAAAACAGCAAAAAAGGGACTCCACCCCCCCAACAAAACAAACAACGACAAACCCAACTCTCCAACACTAAGTGATCGCGTTACTGTCGTGTCAAAGCTGTCAGCGCTTGGCTGTAACAATCATCATTCAAGTGCACTGAAAGTATCATTTCCTTACAAATGAAAACAAATAGCCTGGGAAAAAAAAAAGAAGCATGTCTACGCCACTAAGCTTTACTGTCATCAGTAGGAAGTATACCGATTGTGAAGTGGTTTATCTGCGTATGTTAGTCGCACAGGCACACGGGAAACCACCAAAGTGACCAGCAAAAGGATTGAGGGCTCCTCTGGTGGTGGTCATACCGAAGCCTACATTGATAAAAATTCCTGTGGACTCTCTGATAGGGAGCGAGCTGTAAGCGGAGTGTGGGAACAGCAAGACAGCAACGTTACAGGAGATGAAACGGCCAAAACAAAAACAAAAAAAAATTCCCGAAACAAACCAATGAAAACAACAAAGCAAAAGGAGGAAAAACACCTCTCTCTCCAAACAAAAAAAACCAAACACACAACCGACAAACACAAAAAACAAACAAATAGAACCCCAAACAAAAAAAGACCCAATCACTCAAAACACAATATTTCCCAAATTACTAAAAACAACCAAAACAAAAACAAACACCCCCAAAAAACAAAAAGAAAACGACAACAACAAACAAACAAAACAAAAACCCAACCCGAAACATCAAACACACACAACACCCAAAATCATTAGCAAGACCCCCCATCCCCCAAAAAAACCCCCAAAAGCAAAAACCAAAACAACCCCCCCCCCCAACCCCAAAAAAACCCGAAACCCCAAAACAACAACAACAAAAACAAATAAAACCCCAACCCAAAACAAACAAATACAAAAAACACCACAAACAAAAACAACAAAAACCAAACCAAATTCAGCATATTCCATCACCCGATGCAATGATTGTACATCAAGTTAGTGGATCAAACTAGCCTGCCAGCTTTCTGCTTCCCCTTTTTTGTTCCCCCCCCTGTTTTTTTTCGAAGTCGGATCGGCTTTGAAGCACATGCTCGACGTCCCAAGTTTTCTCCAGATCCCCAGTGAAACTTGATCCTCACATCCGACATAAATTATTATGTTAATTTCCCTTTTCTATCAATCTCTTTGTTTCTGTCTTAACATTTTTTTGTTTAAACCTATCCTTTCTCTCATCTCTCTTGCTTATTTCCTTCCCAGACCATTCTTCTGCCAGTTTTCAAAGTAAATATTGAAAAAAAAAATTTCTTGTCATACTTTACGCCTTTTATTCATACCTGGCGAGATTCGAACCCGCGACTTCGTGGACTCACAGAATTGAAGCCATAGGTTTTCTGTCCACTCAGCTATGGTACCTTCGCCCCCAGGAGAGAGATTAGGGGGCCAGAAGTACACGGGCTTAATGCACTGTTTGGACAGCAGGGAAGAGAGGGTGCCGCTGTTTGGGGTAGCGTAGAGAGAGGGGGCCGCTCACTTCCACACTGCCAGGCTTTGCTCCTTGTTTGTTGACTTCAGTATATCATTTTCTTCTGTCTGTCTTGTCTGTCTGTCTGTTGTCTATAAATCTATCCATCCCTCGCGTCCTTCTGTCCGTCCGTTCCGCTGTCTGGCTATCTTTCTATTATCTATCTATTATCTATCTATCTATGATTATCTATCTATTATCTATTATCTATTATCTATCTATCTATCTGTCTATCAGTCTGTCTGTCTGTCTGTCTGTATGTCTGTCTTTCTGTCTGTCTATTATTATCTGTCTATCTATCTATTATCTGGTATGTCTGTCTGTCGTCTGCTATCTGTTATCTATTTAAAAAAAACAAAACAATTGTTGCTTATTATTGTTTAGTTGAGTGGATTGTTGTTGGTTTTGGGGGCTTTTTGTCGTATTGGTGTTCTTTTTGACCAGAGGGCTGGTTGTAAAAAAGCATGTGTGCTTATGCCTTAACCACTAGGCTATCACGAGAGAGGAGAGAGAGAGAGAGAGAGAGAGAGAGAGAGAGAGAGAGGAGATGAGAGAGAGAGAGAGGAGAGAGAGAGAGCGAGAGAGAGCGAGCGAGCGAGCCAGACAGCAAGCCATGCCGTGCTATGCTATGCTATGCCACACCATGCCATGCCATACCATGCTATGCTATGCTATACTATGCCATACCATGCTATGCTATACTATACAGCACTATACTGCGCTATGCTATATTATGCTATGCTATTCTATGCTCTAATGTAATATTATGCCGGGCTGTGCTATACTGTGCTATAGTATGCTATACTATACTATACAGCACTATACTGCGCTATGCTATATTTTGCTATGCTATACTATGCTCTAATGTAATATTATGCCGGGCTGTGCTATACTGTGCTATACTGTGCTATACTTTGCTATACTATACTATACTACACTATACTGCGCTATACTAAACTCTACTCTACTCCACTCTCCTCTCCTCTCCTCTCCACTCCTCTACTACTCTACTCTACTCTCCTCTACTATCCTCTCCTCTCCTCTACTATCCTCTCCTCTCCCTCCTCTACTCTCCTCTACTCCACTCTCCTTTCCTCTCCTCTACTCCACTCTCCTCTCCTCTCCTCTACTCCACTCTCCTCTCCTCTCCTCTACTCTACTCTACTCTATTCTCCTCTCCTCTACTCACTCTCCTCTCCTCTCCTCTCCTCTCCTCTACTCCACTCTCCTCTACTCTACTCTACTCTCCTCTCCTCTACTCCACTCTCCTCCTCTCCTCTCCTCTACTCCTCTCTCCTCCACTCTCCTCTCCTCTCCTCTCCTCTACTCCACTCTCCTCTACTCTACTCTCCTCTCCTCTACTCCACTCTCCTCTACTCTCCTCTCCTCTCTCCTCTCCTCTACTCCACTCTCCTCTCCTCTACTCTACTCGACTCTCCTCTACTTTACTCTCCTCTACTCCACTCTCCTCTCCTCTCCTCTCTCTTACTCTACTCTACTCTACTCTACTCTACTCTACTCTACTCTACTCTACTCTACTCTACTCTACTCTACTCCACTCCACTCCACTCCACTCCACTCCACTCCACTCCACTCCACTCCACTCCACTCCACTCCACTCCACTCCACTCTCCTCTCCTCTCCTCTCCTCTCCTCTACTCCACTCTCCTCTCCTCTCCTCTACTCCACTCCCCTCTCCTCTACTCTACTCTACTCTCCTCTTCTCTCCTCTACTCCACTCTCCTCTCCTCTCCTCTCCTCTCCTCTCCTCTACTCCACTCTCCTCTCCTCTCCTCTACTCTACTCTCCTCTCCTCTCCTCTACTCTACTCTCCTCTCCTCTCCTCTCCTCTACTCTACTCTCCTCTACTCCACTCTCCTCTCCTCTCCTCTCCTCTCCTCTACTCCACTCTCCTCTCCTCTACTCTCCTCTCCTCTCCTCTACTCTCCTCTCCTCTACTCTACTCTCCTCTACTCCACTTCCTCTCCTCTCCTCTACTCTCCTCTACTCTCCTCTCCTCTCCTCTCCTCTCCTCTACTCTAATCTCATCTCCTCTACTCTAATCTCCTCTCCTCTCCTCTACTCTACTCTCCTCTCCTCTACTCTCCTCTCCCCTCCTCTATTCTCCACTCTCCTCTCCTCTCCTCTCCTCTACTCCACTCTCCTCTCCTCTCCTCTCCTCCACTCTCCTCTCCTCTCCTCTGCTCTACTCTGTGACAGGTGGTTGCTGGCTATGACGGCGGGAGAGACCCACGCCAGGTGCCCTCTGTCACTGTCCCTGAGTATTCCAAGTTGGTCAGTGTGACTGTCTACCTGCTCACCTGTTTATCTGCTTTTTTTCTTCTGTAGGTGTGAATAGACATACACTGCATGCATGCGCGCGCGTGTGTGTATTTTATTTATTTATTTAAAAAAAAAATTCTTTTATCTAGAGGATAATGGAATAAGCACTCTTGGGGCTTTTTTGTTTACATCCAGTCCCCGTGTATATGCAGTTTTGTAAATGTCATCTTTTCCCAGAATAGTGTTTGCGTGCGTGTGTGTTTATGTGTGTGTGTGTGTGTGTGTGTGTGTGTGTGTGTGTGTGTGTGTGTGTGTGCGCGCGCGCATGCGTGTGTAAACTGAAATATCTATCTAACTAATTACAGCAACAGATAAGAATAAAGTCATCAGTCTGTATGTATGTGTGTGTGTGCGTGCGTGCGTGTGTGTATATCTATGTCTGTCTGTCTGTCTGTCCCTCCGTCTGTCCGTCCGTCCGTCTGTGTGTCTGTCTGCTTATCTGTCTATTTGTCTGTCTGTCTGTTTTTCTATCTGTCTGTCTGTCTGTCTGTCTGTCTGTCTGTCCGTCCATCATCCATCCATCCATCATCCATCCATCCATCCATCCATCTCTGTCTGTCTGTCTGTCTATCTATCTATCTATCTATCTATCTATCTATCTATCTATCTATCTACCTTTCTATCTATCTATCTATCTATCTATCTATCTATCTATCTATCTATCTATCTATCTATCTATCTATCTATCTATCTATCTGTCTATCTATCTATCTATCTATCTCTATCTATAAAAAAAATCAGTCTCTTCGCCTTTCTTTCCCATCTTCATGTAACTCTGTTTACCTCTGTGCTGTTTTGTATTGGTCTCTGTTTCTCTCTCTGTGTGTCAGATTATTGATTGTAGAATAGATTGAACGATTGATTGATTGAATGAATGACTGAATGATTGATTGAATAATTAATTGAATGAATGATTGACTGAATGATTGAATTAATGATTGGTTGATTGAATGATTGATTGGCTGATCGGATGATTGAATGATTGATTGAATGAATGATTGAATGAATGATTGAATGATTGAATTAATGATTGGTTGATTGAATGATTGATTGGTTGATCGAATGATTGACTGAATGATTGACTGAATGATTGGTTGACTGATTGACTGACTGTTCCATCACCAGATAGAGCAGGACGTGAGGGGGAAGAGGATAGGTCTGCTGAAGGAAGGCTTTGAGCGATGTACAGAGGAGGCGGTGCACGCGGTGGTTATGCAGGCCGCTCAAAGACTAACACAGGCGGGCTGCATCCTTCAGGACGTATCGGTACCTTTGCACGCACATGGTGGGTGTGTATGATGGTGAGGGGTTGGGGAGGGGGAGGGAGAGAGAGAGAGAAGAGAGAGAGAGAGGAGAGAGAGAGAGAGAGGAGAGAGAGAGAGAGAGAGAGAGAGAGAGAGAGAGTATGTGTTTATATCACGTTTGTGGACAAACATCAAATCAGTTTAAAAACAACAGCAACAGCAACAACAACAACAACGCACACGCCCCCCCCCCACCCCCCACCCCTACACACACTACACTACACTGCACTGCACTACACTACACTACACTACACTACACTAACTCACTCACTCACCCACCCATCCACCCACCCACCCACACTTTTAATCGGAAACAACAGTCCTAATATATCTCTTTTTCATTATAATTTAGTGCCAAATATAAAATATAGCTCTCCCAACGGAACGCGACACACCAGAACGCCATGCGCCACAAAACAGCACAGTGTCATATAACGCGCGCTAGAGCACGCTATGTAAAACCAAGCAGTGAAAGGAGATATTGAAGACTCAGACAGAACTGGAGCAATAATTATATTCTCGAACACTGGATTGCTACGTACCACAATAAATTGTAGCTGCTGTGGCGAGATATACTTGTATCATCACGTAGGCTAAATCGGTTTGTTTTATCTTTTAGAAAAGCCTTTCGCTTGAAATCGCGGCTTAAAAGGCCTGTTATGTGTTGTTGTTGTAAGGAGAGTAATGTTTGAATGGCTGGTTGTTAATGATTGAATGCGCAGTGTGTGTATGTTCGAGTGTGTGAGTGAGAAGTACATGCCATTTTAATATTCATGTAATCTAGTGCTGTTGTTGTTTTTATGAAGTAATAAGTTGTTGTAGTTCTTGTCGATTTGTGTAATTATTGTTCCCCCCCTTTTTTCTACCTACTTGTGTGTGTGTGTGTGTGTGTGTGTGTGTGTGTGTGTGTGTGTGTGTGTGTGTGTGTGTGTGTGTATTTATGAATGTGTGTGTGTAAAAGAAATGAACACGAGTGTTTGTTCATTTACCCTAAATAAAATAATTCCACTAAATGAATGAATACAATGCAGGCATGAACAGCATATTTTATGACAATACATCACCCTGCATTGTAACATATGAATGAAGCCTGTTTAAGAATGGTGTATTGTCCACTTTTACATAAGTTTAAGCAATTATCATTGGGTGCTTGTTGATATGAATTAACCTGCCTTTATATTCTTTTCTTGATAGAACTTTTGTCTACATTGTGAATTAAACTTGTTTATTGTCTTTTTCTTGATAGCACTTTTTGGACAACAGGGTTGACTTGAATAAAGCTGGTAAACATTTCTTAAGCTTTCTCTATTAAAAAAAGTATTCTTTTTTGTCTGTGAGCAGCTAAGGCTATCTTCTCCATGTCTGTGTGTGCAGTTAAGGCTATCTTCTCCATGTCTGTGTGTGCAGCTAAAGCTATCTTCTCCATGTCTGTGTGTGCAGCTAAATAAAGCTATCTTCTCCATGTCTGTGTGCAGCTAAATAAAGCTATCTTCTCCATGTCTGTGTATGCAGCTAAATAAAGCTATCTTCTCCATGTCTGTGTGTGCAGCTAAAGCTATCTTCTCCATGTCTGTGTGTGCAGCTAAATAAAGCTATCTTCTCCATGTCTGTGTATGCAGCTAAATAAAGCTATCTTCTCCATGTCTGTGTGTGCAGCTAATAAAGCTATCTTCTCCATGTCTGTGTGCAGCTAAATAAAGCTATCTTCTCCATGTCTGTGTATGCAGCTAAATAAAGCTATCTTCTCCATGTCTGTGTGTGCAGCAAAAGCTATCTTCTCCATGTCTGTGTGTGCAGCTAAATAAAGCTATCTTCTCCATGTCTGTGTGTGCAGCTAAATAAAGCTATCTTCTCCATGTCTGTGTGTGCAGCTAAATAAAGCTATCTTCTCCATGTCTGTGTGCAGCTAAATAAAGCTATCTTCTCCATGTCTGTGTGTGCAGCTAAATAAAGCTATCTTCTCCATGTCTGTGTGTGCAGCTAAATAAAGCTATCTTCTCCATGTCTGTGTGTGCAGCTAAATAAAGCTATCTTCTCCATGTCTGTGTGTGCAGCTAAATCTATCTTCTCCATGTCTGTGTGCAGCTAAATAAAGCTATCTTCTCCATGTCTGTGTGCAGCTAAAGCTATCTTCTCCATGTCTGTGTGTGCAGCTAAATAAAGCTATCTTCTCCATGTCTGTGTCCAGCTAAATAAAGCTATCTTCTCCATGTCTGTGTGCAGTTAAATAAAGCTATCTTCTCCATGTCTGTGTGTGCAGCTAAATAAAGCTATCTTCTCCTGTCTGTGTGCAGCTAAATAAAGCTATCTTCTCCATGTCTGTGTGTGCAGCTAAAGCTATCTTCTCCATGTCTGTGTGTGCAGCTAAATAAAGCTATCTTCTCCATGTCTGTGTGTGCAGCTAAATCTATCTTCTCCATGTCTGTGTGCAGCTAAATAAAGCTATCTTCTCCATGTCTGTGTGTGCAGCTAAAGCTATCTTCTCCATGTCTGTGTGTGCAGCTAAATAAAGCTATCTTCTCCATGTCTGTGTGTGCAGCTAAATCTATCTTCTCCATGTCTGTGTGTGCTGCTAAATAAAGCTATCTTCTCCATGTCTGTGTGCAGCTAAAGCTATCTTCTCCATGTCTGTGTGTGCAGCTAAATCTATCTTCTCCATGTCTGTGTGTGCAGCTAAATAAAGCTATCTTCTCCATGTCTGTGTGCAGCTAAAGCTATCTTCTCCATGTCTGTGTGTACAGCTAAAGCTATCTTCTCCATGTCTGTGTGTGCAGCTAAATAAAGCTATCTTTTCCATGTTTGTGTGCAGCTAAAGCTATCTTCTCTATGTCTGTTTGCAGCTAAATAAAGCTATCTTCTCCATGTCTGTGTGTACAGCTACATAAAGCTATCTTCTCCATGTCTGTGTGCAGCTAAATAAAGCTATCTTCTCCATGTCTGTGTGTGCAGCTAAAGCTATCTTCTCCATGTCTGTGTGCAGCTAAAGTTATCTTCTCCATGTCTGTGTGCAGCTAAAGCTATCTTCTCCATGTCTGTGTGCAGCTAAAGCTATCTTCTCCATGTCTGTGTGCAGCTAAAGTATCTTCTCCATGTCTGTGTGCAGCTAAATAAAGCTATCTTCTCCATGTCTGTGTGCAGCTAAAGCTATCTTCGTCATGTCTTCTGGGTTCCAGGCTGCTAAGTTCTTGAATGAGAGTAAGGACATGATAAAAGCGTTCGCGCATCTACGTAGGAATGGGCACACATATATAATTATGTTCACATACTGTTAAACGTGCAGACACAGACACAGAAACAGACATACACACACAGAAATACGCTCATGGACACACACACACACACACACACACACACACACACACACACACACACACACACACACACACACACACACACACACACACACACACACACACACAGACACCCACCCACACACACACACACACACACACTCATAGAAGCACAGACAAACAGACAAAAAACACAGACACGGACAGATAGACAGACAGACAGACACACACACATTTTCTATACATCACGTACCTGTTTTTTTGTTGTTGTTTTTTTCCCGCCAGGCGTTTTTTGGTTTGTTTTTATATTTCTGTCACTCATACACACTACTGCTCTCTTTTCCCCTCACCATCATTGTTTTTTTTGTTATCTGTCTGTCTTGCTGTATCCACCTGCTTGTCTGCTTTTCTGTCTTTCTTTTTCATCTCTTTTTTCCCCACCGATTTTCATTGTTGTCTGGATTGAGCAAGACACTGACAACCAACCCCCTTTCCCCACCAAACCCCACCAACACAAAGCACAAACCATGATTCAGGGACAGAATCACAGAAACCAGATGTTAACAGAGAACTAGGCACACACTCAGGGGGGAGGGCAGGTTAGCTGAGTGGATAGTGTGTCGAACACGTATTGTAACGGTATCTCAGGGTGCGGGTTCGAGTCTCGTTGCGGTATCATGTACGAGGATAGGGGTGCGGGATAGCCTAGTGGTTAGAGCGTTAAGGAGCTCGCTATCTGACAGTGTGAGTTTGAGCCACCACCCAGACGTCCATCTGAGGGAATTCCCTCTACCCCTCCTCCCCGGATTTAACACCAGTACTGACTCCACTCCCCTTAAAGTCCTTCGGATAAGACTATAAATCGAGGTCCCGTGTGCGAACGCATGCAGAACATCTTGCACACACGTGAAAACCTGTTCCGCCTTTCAGGAGAGTAGGCCACCTAAGACAGAGGGTATGGATGACATGAAAATGGTTCAGCATGCGTCATGTTTCTTGGAGAGAGATGGGCTCTGCCAGGTTCATCTTACCCACAACACACTGCTAGCACCATTTAGCACACTGCCCTTATGTCTCCTCAAGAAGCTTAAAGAGAATTTTAAGTCAAGCTAGTCAGATCAAGTAAAGTGTACATTCTGAAAAGAGAAAACCACGCACGAGAGAAAACTGACTCAATATATGACAGAAAACTAAATGACTGTTTAACATTACCTGCTGTAATCTTTTTTCAATAGTAATATTCTCTCTCTCTCTCTCTCTCTCTCTCTCTCTCTCTCTCTCTCTCTCTCTCTCTCTCTCTCTCTCTCTCTCTCTCTCTCCTCCCCCCCCCCCCCCCCCATCCCCCCACTTTCTCTATGTTCTCGGCTCAACTCCACCTCAAGACACGGACTTTCTGGGCAAGGGCTTTCATTCCACATCCCTGTACGAAAGCATGCGAAGAGGCCTGAAAACCTACCCCCACGACTTGCCTCCCTTGCTGAGGTATGAAATGATACGTCAGCGATACATCGACCGTCACTACGGTTCCCGCTTCTACCAAAAGGCTCGGAACATGGCCTTCGAGCTGGAACGGATGTACGATGCCTCCCTGGAAGAGGTAGACGTTCTGCTCATGCCTACCGTGCCTCACACAGCTCCCAAGATTCCGCCGGCTGGTTTTAGTATGTCCGGTGAGTGAGTGAGTGAGTGACGTGTTTATGGAAGTGGATGTTGTTCTTAGACAGACAGGAAAGACTTGGTAAGAGTGTGTGTGTGTGTGTGTGTGTGTGTGTGAGGGAAAGAGAGAGAGAGAGAGAGAGAGAGAGAGAGAGAGAGAGAGAGAGAGAGAGAGAGAGAGAGAGAGAGAGAGAGAGAGAGAGAGAGAGTGTGTGTAAAACCCTGTGCTGAGTTTGCATAGGTAAGAGTATGATGTAGAACGATCGCAAATAAAATCCAACACCAATATGAAATTGAAAACAAGAGTTACAATTTTGCATTACGTCCAAGTTCAAGTGTATGATATTATGAAGGTTTGGTTTATAACTGTGTTTGTAGTCCTGTGCTGAGTTTGTGTCAGTATAGGTATGATACAGAAATGATCTGAAATAAAGACTGCTCCAATATGATATTGACAACAGACATTTAGATTTACATCGATGACATCTAGACGAATGTTTGTCCATTTGGCTTCTTTTTGCACAAAAAACCCCATTTGATTATAAGAAGAGCTGCAACATCATCATCAACAACTGAATTTACTTACAATTCAAAGACACATCATTTCACTTAATTAAGCTCAGACTTTTACCCCCCTCCCCACCTTCCCCCAGTTGTACACCAGTGCGTACTAATTCAACAAGCATTATACCAGCAGCTTATGGCGCGTTGATAATAGCAATACACGTGACTGCAATCATTTCTTAGCTGGAAAACATAATCAAAATGAACACAGGAGAGTGAGTTTCCAAAGGCAATATCAGAGCAACGAGTTCAAAATAACCCAGACCTTCTTTTCTCTTTGCTGCAGTCAGGGCATGTTCATCCCGTAGCTGTCTACTATTTCGGGGTGGTGAAAAATCTACCCAGGGATAGGCCGATGGTGGGGGTGGGGGAGTGGAAAGTAATTCCAATAATGGAGAAAGAAAATGATAAGAACTCAGCTGCGATATCGAAAACAAACTACGCAACAAACCAGACCCCCCAAACAGACAAGCAAACAACAACAACAAAATCCAACAATATCAACAAAAAACAAACAACCCCCCCCAAACAAACCCAAAACAAAACAAAGCAACCCCTCCCCTAACCCCCAAAACCCCCAAACTAGACAAGTAAACAAACAATAATTATTAGGAACAATGAAACACAGTAACAAAAAACCACCACACCACCACTAGAAGAAGGCAGCTGTGTGAGTCTCAAACAGCTGTGTGTGTGTGTGTGTGTGTGTGTGTGTGTGTGTGTGTGTGTGAGAGAGAGAGAGAGAGAGAGAGAGAGAGAGAGAGAATGCGAATGCGAAAGTTTTATTTATTATAGGCCTTGGCCCCTCATGAAGGGTGTGTGTGTGTATATAATCAACATTCCAAAACATGTTGCATAAGAAACATATATGAACAGAAGAATAATACCTCAAGTACAGATAGTATTTCTAATTTTAAAAGCTTTATACAAATAAATTGCTAGTCGCTTATTAATGCGTTCGTTAGTAGATGACATAAGTATACAAAGTCTAAACATGGAAGGACAGCTCACATATTTTTGCGGTATCAACTGAGTTCTAAGATCATTTAACATAGGACAACATAATACAAATGAACTTCGTTATCGACAGACCCCTTACATAATGGACAAAGAAGATCTGTAACACAGTGTTGTCTATAGCGAAGATTGTGCACAAACAATTCAGACACTCCAAATCTAAATTTTTTCATAATATGTTTAAGATGTCTATCCATGTTCATTGACAAATATTCAGGAATTTTACCTAATAAACTAAAGTGCCTATACAAACTAAAACGATCACTCTCCTGAATATGGCTGGAACACTCCTGCCACCTACAATCTATCAATCTAGTGCGCAGTACTCGTATAAACCCATTTATATCCTCTACTCCTTGATTGAACCATACATAAGCAAATCCTAACTCACATAATTTGAACCTCAGTTTTGATACCCAATTTAATTTCCCCCTTTCATCTAAATTATATAACATATGATATGCTTTTTTTGGTAACCTATGATTATCCATTCGTAATATTTTCATCCAGTACAAAACACATCTCACGATGGAATTCACAATAATTGGATAGCGATTAGTTTCTGCATAGACAAGAGAGAGAGAGAGAGAGAGAGAGAGAGAGAAGAGAGGAGAGAGAGACTGTGTGTGTGCGCGCGCGCACGCGCGTGCATGTGTGTGTTCATGCCAGCACACTTATATCTGTACATGTATTATGTAGATGCATAATCAGCTCTACATAGACCTGCAGTCATCACCTCACTTTTTTGCTTGTGTTATTTTCCTTTCTTCTTTTACATGAGCAAAAATCGACAATCCATGAAAATGTTTGTTGTTGGAGGTGTGCACACTTTACAGCTCAACAGCCGTCATGTTCATGTTAAATAATGTTCATTGTTTAATTGAGCACATACACCCTAAGCTACAAGCTTGTTCTTGCTATGATTCCAAAATGCTGTTTGTGTTCAAAGTTTATTCTCATTTCTGATTAGTATAGTATGGGGACGGGATAGCTCAGTGGTCGGAGCACTCGCTTTCCCCCAGCCAAGTTAAGCAGCGTCGAGCGTGGTTATCAGTTGGATGGGTGACCGTTTGCGCGCCTTGGCTTCAGTACAGTTCCCCCAGTTCACCCAGCTGTAAATGGGTACCTGTCCTCTTTAGGGTCAGGGAAGGTAAAGCAGCGAGGGAGAGGAGATGGGCGCCGCCCTCACTATGCTGGCCCTAGAGAAGTGAGGTCTCTGACGCCTCGCTCCCCTACGACCTTATAGGTTATGGGACTCCTTTTACCTTTACCTTTACCTATAGTATGTTTGTCCGTCGTGTCCGACGATGACCTCCAAAACAGCAGAGGAGGCAGCTGCTGTTTTGGAAACTGGGCAGAAATTTGATTATAGTGCAGATGCCTTGCCCACAGTACATCCCCACTCTCTCGGCCAAGTGGGCATAAGGACAGTCAGCGTTGGAGATGTTCTCCAAAGGCCAACTGTGCGAGTCAAGCCTCCTTGTCAGAGAGTCATAGTCGATCACTAAAGACTAAGCTGTAAAGTGGAATTCCATGAGTGGGAAAGCCACTGGTCATACAGCCTCTCACTTTGCTGTTGCCCCCAGCGTCAATGGTTTAATCAAGAACTGTGATAAAGCCCAGGTGCTGATGGCATTTCTGATTAACATAATATTTAAACCATCACCTCACCTGAGTAAACACGTGTCTTTTATTCCAGAACTGGGCAAACTGGTGAGTTTGGGCAACGCCAACACCATAGCCACCAACCTCACCGGCCATCCCGCCATTTCCATCAACGCTGGCTTCTCTCCCCCTGACCCGGAGCAAGGCAGGGGCAAACTACCCATCGGCATGATGATCGTGGGCAAAAAGTTTGACGAGGTTACCGTTCTTAGTATAGCCAGAGCCTTTGAGAAACTAGGTCACTCTGCGTGATGGATGGAAGAGTGAAGTGATGCGGGAGAAAGAACGTGTTGCACATCGCCTTCAGGGATGTAGGGAATTTTTGTAAACAGGAAAATGTAAGTGATGGTTTGGTTGAGAAGTTCTTTGTTACAAATGTATTTTCTGATACACTCCGTTTTTTATTTACCCCTCCACCACTTGGTTTGGAAACATTTTTGTGGCTAATTCCTGCCATTTATTCGTGTATCTTCAATAACTCAGGATGTGTCTACATGTACCGCTGCATTATTTGGTATTGTAGAAATATGAATTATGTGGTGACAGGTTTAAGACTTTGTTGTTATGTGTTGTGAGTATTTCGTACAGTTTGATGGCACTTAAATGGTATTTGTGATCACAGTACACGGAATACGTTTTCAGGATTGGCCAAAGGTGATATTAATGTGGTTTTTGAATCAATAAGTAAAACCGAAGCATCAGTGATTTGAACACTTGTCTGGAGCACAAAGCTCTTCGTCGTACATGGTTGCCTAGGGAGTAACTTACCCATCCTGAGGCCTTGGCTTCAGTACAGTCCCGTAGTTGAACTAGATTTTAAAGTATAGCTACTGTTTTTTGTGTTTCTTTTTAGAGTGTAGATCTAGATTTATATATTCCCTGATGCCCCCTCCCCCCCCCCAAAAAAAAAAGTCAAACTAGAATTGAGGTCACCAGCAAAGTCCACATTTTTTCCCGTCCACGCAAAACTCAAAGCTGAATACTGCAAAGTAAAATACAGAGCTTGTGCATAGATAAGCTTTTTCAGTAGACAAGCAGAAAATTTGTATACACTTTTCTTGTAAAAAAACAAAGTGGATATTGCTGATGCCGACTTCGTAAGAATTGAATATCATGTCTCCCATTTTTGGGGACAGCCATAGACCTCTCTCTCTCTCTCTCTCTCTCTCTCTCTCTCTCCTGTACTGTCCAGCATTAGAAGATGTAAGACAGAATTACATTCCGGTAAAGTATAGTAGACAGCCTAATTTATTTAGATTCTGTCTACTCATGGCATCTAGTCACCCTGAGATTGTGCGCAGCCTTGCTTTACATTTTGTGTAAAGCCTTTAGAATAAGAGATATCTTGGTTTCTTAAGTCATATTTTTTGTAACTGATTTTTATTGTGGTGGTTGTGGTTATACAATAACATTTTGGTTTTTGGTTTTGTTGTTGTTTTTTGTTTTTTTTGTGCTTCCTTATTTTTCTCACTAAAATACTAAGCAGCTCGGCAACCCCCCTTCATGTATGGGCCAATGGCCTTTTTGTGAATAAATTTTTCAAGTTCGAGTTCGAGTTCTCTCTCTCTCTCCTCTCTCTCTCTCTCTGTCTCTCTCTGTGTTTGGAACTCATTACCAATAAATCTTTTTTTTTAAAAAAGCATTACTTCTTTTAAGCATAATCATAACTCTTACTTGTTCCAGAAGATTAGTCAGATATGCTACTAAACTATTATCAGTATTACACTTGTTAAATTGAGGCAACTGTTAGCACCACATTAGAGAAAAATATCACTTTGAGGAAAGTACATGAAAGTAACATAGACATACTGTATACCTAATCTTTCATACTGTGTGCATTTGGTAATTTTCCATGTCAGTTGATTTTTTCTTGGTGGGAGTGGGTGTGTGGGTGGGGGTGGGGGGTGGGTTTGTTAGTTTATTTTTTGTGTTTTTTTTTGGGGGGTGGGTGGGTGGGTGTGATTTTTGTTGTTGTTGTTAGTTTAGTTTGATTTGTTGTTGTTGCTGCTTGGTTTGGGTTGGGGTTTTTGGGGGGTGGGGGGTTGTTGTTTGGGGTTTTTTTTCTTGGGGGAGGAAGGTAGGGGTTTTCTTTTTTTATTGTTGGTTTTTATTTTTGTTTATTTTTGGAGGTTTTTTGTTTGTTTGTTTTTTGCATGATTTTTGTTTTGGGTGGTGGTGGTGATATCTTTTTTGAGGTTTTTTAAAATTTAAAATTGTTGTACTTTTTTTGTTTGTTTGTTTTTGCCAGAGGGCTGGATGCAAAAAAAACAACTACTGCTTATTCTATTGCCCTCTTTGAATAAAACGTTTTCAAATTTTTCTATCTCTCTCTCTCTCTCTCTCTCTCTCTCTCTCTCTCTCTCTCTCTCTCTCTCTCTCTTTTCTCTCTCTCTTCTATACATACATACATACATACACACACATTGGCACATGATCTGAGGAGAGACTATAGACCACTGTAGTAGGAAGTCATCAGCTGTGCGGTTAATCACTGGGAGTATGTTGTATCGTAATGTATTGTATCGTACTGTACTATTTTGCACTATATAGTATAGCATTGTATTGTATTGTATTGTATTGTATTGTATTGTACTGTACTGTATTGCATTGTATCGTGCTGAACTGTATTGCATTGTTGCGCATTGCATTGCATTGTTTATTGTATTGCTTTACATTGCATCGCACAGTACTGTGTTGTACTTATCTTGTTGTATTTTGCTGTAATGCATCATATTGCATTGCGTTGCAAATGATATCGTAGTATAGGCCCTACACCACTTTCAGTCCCGGCAGACCTCTGCGTCACATTCGGGCTGCTCTCCTCAAGGGAGAGCGCGTCGCTGCAAGAGCAGTGCCACCCATTAAACAACAACAACAACAACAACAACAACAACAACAACAACAACAACAACAACAACAACTCCGGTGTGTATGCTTATTTACCTGGTCTGAAAGTGGCTTTAAAAAAATTTTACACACAGTCTTAACAGTGGAAACACTCTTGTTGCCGTGGTTCTTTTACCGTTACTGAACTTTTGTTGTAATGTATGCAATCTCGGTTTATCGCCTCATCCGAAAGACTAATACCCAGACCATCACTCTAAAGTCTAGTGGAGGAGAAGTGGGGAGAGGGGGAGTTTACGCGGGGGGGGGGGGGGGGGGGGGGGTGTTAAGATTTAAATGTGGATCAAACCTGCGACATCGTTTTTACCAGTAGTATGGCGTAGACCTGAAAGAGAAAGTGCATTTCTGTGAATGTTTTGTTGTCATATGACCTGTGTTGTGTACATACATGGTACTGGCGTTATCTGCCTTTGAAATCCAGGAGGGGGAGGGGGGTTGGAGGGGGTGGGGGTGGGGGGTGCTGTGGAGTCGGGGGCTTGAAGCGTGTGTCGGTTGATTCCCGTTTGCGCCCAAAACTTTTCACCCAACCACTAGACTGTGAGTGGTGGTCTGGGTGCTGGTATTTCGGATAAGGCGATAAACCGAGGTTCCGTGTGCAACACGCATTTAGTGCACGTAAAAGAACGCACGGCAACAAGAGAGTAATTCCTGGCAAAACTCTGTAGAAAAAAAGCCATTCTGATAGGGAAACAAATACACATGCAGACAGGAAAAGTAAACAAAAATAATGGGTGGCGCTACCCTTGTGGTGGCGCAATCTCCGAGGGGAGAGCAGTCTGAAATTTTCGTAGAGAGATCTGCCGTGACTTAAAGTGGTACACAATAGAATACAATATAATACAATGCAATACAATACAATACAACACAACACAATACAATGCAATGCAATGCAATGCACTACACTACACTACACTACACCACTACACTACACTACACTACACTACACTACACTACACTACACTACACTACACTACACTACACTACACTACACCACTACACTACACTACACCACTACACTACACTACACTACACTACACTACACTACACTACACTACACTACACTACACTGTTTTTATTGTGTATCAGTGCCTTAAATAAACCGTATACAATTGGTGCCTTGGTCTCCTAGCAATATATGAAGACTTGTTCTTTCAGTATTTTGTCTTTCCAACGAATTTTTGCCGTCTTTCTACAAATCCACACTTCGAAGGCTTTTCTTTTTCTCTCTGTTCGTTTGTAAATGGTCCATGTTTCAGCTTTGTAGAGAAGAGAATCGGAACTATGCCACTTGCCAGTCTTCTTTTTCTGAGAGGGATTCAACTTTTTCTGAGAGTGAATGATATTAATTTGTCTAGATGTCAAGATATTCTCCATCTTTGTGAACGTGGATTTTGGTTGGGCTATTCTGTTTTCAAGTTTTTTTATCTATTAATTTTTATTTTGTAGCTTGGCCTTTTAAAATTGTTTTTGTAATTCTTCATCAGTTATGTCTTCTTCATTGACCGCTTGTGCGAGATGCTTAAAATACGGAACGTGTTCTAATAAACCAAGAGTTCCAAAGGAACTATCGAAAACAGCCCAGACCCCTACACTGTGATGTTGTGGCCATTATATTGAGACATAATTATCCCCCCCCCCCCCGGAACTCCCCCCCCCCCAACAACAACAACAAACAAAAAAACAAAACAGAGCTGACAGGGAGAGTGTAAGGAAAGAGAGGTAGAGAGAGGAAGACCAACACGTCAATGGACAGATGATGAAAGACTGGACAGGCAGTAGGCTGGCTGAGTGCATGCAACTGGAAAAAGACAGGTCGACTTGTAACTTTAGACATGGCACGCACGCACACACTCCAATCCAATCCATTCCAATCCGATCCGATCCAATCCAATCCAATCCAATCCAATTCGATATTTTGCATATGAATAAAAATCCCGTGCTCGCATTCAGAGTATTTTATTTTCATTATTATTATTATTATTATTATTATTATTATTATTAAATATAGTTCCTCGGCTAGGGCCCTGAGGTTCAACACCAATGGGGAGATTTTGTGTATGCTACCGTTTTTGCCCACCATGAAGGTAGCTGCATTCCGACTTCGGGGATGTATGTTGGGTGTTTCCGTAACCCACCGAACGCTGACATGAGTTACGGGATCTTTAACGTGCATAGTTAATCTTCTGCAAGGGTATGTGCACTAAGGACATTTAGGCACTGGCAGGTCTGCACTTGAAGTTAAACTGGGAGAGCGTAAACATTCCCATCCTTAATTTCACCAGACGTCGCCAAGATTCGAACCCACGACTACATGGACCCATGAGATTGAAGTGGAACGGTCTTAACCACTCGGCTATAGCGTCTGTCAGAGGATTTTAAGGATGGAAGGATTGTTGTCTTCAGCTGGCCGAAGACAAACGCCCATTGAAGCGTTTCAGAATCTGAGTTACGAGACTGATAGGTTATTTAGCTTGCTCTAGACTGTTACATAATGCTTGGTGTGTGTGTGTGTGTGTGTGTGTGTGTGTGTGTGTGTGCGTGTATGCGTGCGTGTATGCGTGCGTGCATGTGTGTGTATGTTCATTTAAGTATATATGTACAATAATAGAAGTACGTGAATTAAAAAAAAATCTTCAACTCTGTACTCCACATTATATAATTATGTTTAAAGCGCCTATTTATCTCACACACATCACACACACACACACACACATCACACACACACACACACACAAACACACACACACACACACACACACACCACACAACACACCACATTATAGATGGGTAGTATTTTTTTTTTAATGATGGAGACATTATACTGTGTAATGAATCTTTCGAATGTACTTCACACTAGCATGTGCATCCAAAAAAAGAAAAAAAAAAAAAAAAGGTAAAACGACTACTATTATAATTGTTTAATATTTTCCCCCCTACACTGCATTTTTTTTTAAAAGATGACGAGACTCAACTACTTTGATAACAAGCTCTTTCAATTATTTATCTTTTAAAAATATGTATGGTGTGTATTTTCTATCTAGTGTGAAGGATAAGCTGATCTACTGAACACTTTGAATGTTGTTTTCTTTTAATGATGTGATTTTATATGTGTTTTGCTTAATTTTTGCTAATTGTGGTTTTTAATTGTCCCCGTAGTACTATTTTATTGGATGGAGTACGTTCATTAAAACTAATTTTTCAGACTTAAAATTGGCTGAATGTGATTGAAGGTATTCATCTATTCATTAACATTGATTTTCTTCATTTCATCAATCTGGTTCTCTTGGTTGGCTGACTGTCTCTGTCGTCTTTGTTCTGTTTTAATGGTCCATCTTTTCTTCTATCTCTCTTCTCTCTCTCTCTCTTCTCTCTACTTCCATCTCTCTTCTCCACTACACACTCACATGGATATAATTATATGAGTTGAGAAAGTTTCTCTCTTCTCAAAGCAGGACAGAACGATCTTGATTATTTTGCTCCTTTAGTAAAGGGTATTGTAGTCCTTGACGACATTTGTCTTTTGTCTGTTTAAAAAAATGCATTGGATTTTTTTCTTTAATTATCCCACACACAAAACATGGAAACTTTGACTGCTTTTCTCATTTGCCTACAAAGAAAATACAGAACAAAGGGTATAAGATGTAATTTCTTTTAGATAGTGTACTAACACCATTGTATAGGGAGAAACAAAACAAAAAAAATGAAAACAATTTATTCATCTTCTTTAAAATGGAATTTTAATGATGTATATATGTGTTGTTATTTTAGTTTGTATTTGTTTTAGAACAAAGTATCATAATTCTCTATTAATGATAATAGTGTTTCTTTTGGAGTGTTGCATTGATTTCCAGGTAAAATTACAATCATTTGGAAATATTTAACCTATACCTGTTATGATGCAAAAAATGGTAGAGAAAGACAACTGTCATGTTAATTAAAGTGTAGCACATACACACACATAAACAGAGAGAGAGAGAGAGAGGTGGTTGGTTATCACAGCTTGGTTGTACAAAATTAATGAGTGGGTCCAATAAAAACAAAGGCAAGCAAAGACAACAAAATTAAAACAATCCCCTGAAATAAACAAGCAAACAAATACACGCAAAAACAAACAACAACCACCACAACCCAATTTTCCTGGCCTAATTAATTCTCCACACTCAATCTCTAAACACAGACAACTTCGCCAAGGGAGTTTATTCAACGTCTATGCACGAAAGTATACGACGGGGGCTGAACACCTACCGACTTGCCTCCCTTGGTCAAGTATTAATGAGATACATCACTATGGCTCCCTCTTCTATGGAAAAGGGCCGTAACCTGGTGTTCAATTTGGAACAGAGGTTTGATGGCTCCCTGAAGGAGGTAGACGTTCTGCTCGTGCCTACCCTGCCTCACACAGCTCCTAAGATCCCGCCAGCGGACATAAGTGTTTTCGGATGAGTGGAAAATATAGTTTATCATGATAGGCTAGGCTTCAATCAATCAGTCCACTGACCAACCAAGATGGTGGTCAGGGGGAAACGAGGAATGCGTTGGTCAACAGTATTTTACCAGGCAGGTCTGTCTTCAGCCTTTCTATTGGCTGCAGCACAGCCATAGCTGAGTGGATAGAGTGACTGTGTCTTGTGGGTTTATGAAGTCGTGGGTTCGAATCTCAGTAGCAAGGTCTGATGAATTAAGGTTGGGGATTTTGACGATCTTCTGGGTCAACTTAAAGCATAGAACTGCCAGTGGAAAACACCATTTGTGTTTATATGCATGCAGAAGTTCGAAATTGATATGTTAGTTAAAAGATCGGTTATTGACGCAAAATCTCACCACAAAAATATGTTAGTATGTACATTATGGGCATGTGTCTGTCTATGTTGTTACAGATCTGGCCAAACGTTTAATTTCATATTCCTTAAACGTGAGGAGCTTCAATCTCACTGGACATCTTGCCATTTCCATCAACGCTGGCTTCTCTCCCCCTGATCCGGAGCAAGGCAGGGGCAAACTACCCATAGGCAACGTGATCGTGGGCAAAAAGTTTGACGAAGCTACTGTTCTTAGTATAGCCAGAGCCTTAAAAAAACCTGACTGGTAAATAGGTATCCTGGTTTTCAAATTGGGACTGTGTTGTGATTTGATTGTGATCATAGTGATATTGGGGTGGGAAGGACCACCCAGTCTGAGATGTTTTAGTAATGCGTGATAATAATATGTGAGAATATGAACCTCTATGAGCCAGCCAATTCTTCTGAGATTGGGTAATAGGGCTGTATTCGGTGCTTCACTTCACAATGGATTGAAACAACTATGAAGGGAGATTATTAGTTCCTTCACCTTCACTTCACCTATTCCGTAGTCCCATGGACCATGGGGGCACCACTGAAGATTTTGCAATGAGCTTCCTCCTCTCCCTGCGATCCTCTGCTTTTCGTAGCAAATCGTTCCACTCAAGGCCAGTCCACACTCTGATGTTGTCTTCCCATCGTTTTCTCTGTCTGCCTCTTCGTCTCCCTCCTTGTACTGTTCCCTGCAGGACAGTCTTGACCCATCAGGATATTCGTGTGACGTTCCTATACTAGTTTTCCTTTTTACACTAAAGCCAGGATCTCTTGATATGGTCTGATGGCGTATTTTATTATGTTTTTCACTTTCTCATCAGTGATGTGATCTCTGTGTGAGATACCAAGGAGTTTGCAAAAGCATCTCATCTCCATTGCCTGTATCTTTTTTTCCATGTCTGCTGTTATGGCATGTTTCACATGCGTACAAAAATACTGTTTATTTTTTGCTCTTTCAAAATCATACGCTATTTTTCAATTTGCATCCAAATTCCCACATGATTATTGCCTGTGCATTCTCACTCTTCTTCTTGGTTTAAATAGTGTGTTCAGAAAGAAACATACATTGCATTCAAATTAATGTTAGGAGCAAGAACAAGGCAATAGCTTTAAAATGATAGTTTCTTTGTCCCCTGTTTGAGCTCAAACTATCCCCGTTGTGGGTAGGGGCTTGACAAAATGCCAAACATCTCACAAGATCTGCATTTGATGGGGCTCGTATTCACAATCTGCCGAGCTCCTGCTCGCTGCGCTAACCACTCGGCACAGAGGTGAACAAATTTTGTTTCCATTTGTTATTGTTTTTGTTTTTGTTTTTTGTGTGTGGTTTTTTATGGGTTTTTGGCGGGAATGGATAATTAGCTTATTTTCTTCTAGTTTTCTTTTTCTTTGTTTGTTGTTGTTTTTCTGTTTAGTCGGGTTGGTTTTTTGTTTATTTGTTTTTTTGTTTTTGCTGCCTTGTGTCTATGAGTTTTACTCATGGACAGTATAGCTTCAAGCCAATTTCAAACAGTGTATATCCTTTGATTGATCTGATTTCTCTTTGCAAGAGGGTACACGTATATGCTCTTTCTTATTTTTTTGGTTTGTGTTGTTGTTGGTGGGCTTTTTTGGGGTGGGTGGGTAGCGCTGGCTTTATTTTTTGAAATAAGATTTACATCAAGACTGTAAGGGTTTTAGCTTTTTAAATGTTGTAGGCATTAGTGGAATCAGTAACCCCACTCCAAAGATGTTTAATATGTCTACATGCTTTCTGTAATCTGTAACTGTTGGTGCACATCAAGTTCAGCTCTCTCTCTCTCTTCTCTCTCTCTCTCTCTCTCTCTCTCTCTCTCCTCTCTTCTCTCTCTCTCTCTCCTCTCTCTCTCTCTCTCTCTCTCTCTCTCTCTCTCTGTTGATTCTATCATATGTCACTATTTCTTTTTGGCAAAGGGGTGAGGGAGATTTTGATCTGCAATAACTTTTTTCCCTGTGCTCTTATGGGCTTATTGATGTGATGTTTCTCTATTTCTTTTTTGTTTTTTATTTTTGTTTGTTTGTGGCGGTGTGTAATGTCCAGCACTGAGATGAGCCGAATCTGTAGCAAATGGTTGAAAATTGCGTCATTAAAACGCAGATATCAAGGTGTCTGCCTGTGTCTCTGGTGAGTGAATGAATGAGTATGTGTGTGTAGAGAGGGAGCTTGCTACCATATGGTTTTAGAACATGAATAAAAAACACTAACAACAAAAAAACACCAATCAGTTTGGAACAAAACACCACCCCTGAAACAAAAAGAAGCCTCCATTCCATCCCCATGAAAAAACAAAAACAAAAACAAACCCAAACCCTCAAACAAACAACAATCAACAACAACAAAAATCAAGCAAAACCCGTCCCCTTTCCATTCTCACCCCCACCTCCACCCCTCCCTCAACAGGGACAAAATTTCATTTCGCGCAGCCTCAACTCGCCCCCCCCCCCCCCCCCCCCATCCGCCCTCAAAAAGTCTCCTCAAATCCCGGGAGGGAGTTGAAGCAGACGAGAGGGCGGGTAGTTTGGCGCCATTGTGTCAGAAATGGGCGGGACAGACTTCAATGGCGGCAAGCAAGACCTGTCTTTGGCCAGGCACGTCCGCCTTTCAGACGCACGGCATCCAGCCCCCCTCAGCCCCCCTTCCCCTTCCTTCCCTCACTCCATCACTGCTTGCTTCATCGATCGAATTATTCTCCATTTTGGCGATGGGAAAACCAGCAGTGCAAACTTGACAAGGAGAGGCGCAGCCAGAGAGAGAGAGAGAGAGAGAGAGAGAGAGAGCTTGTTGGGTGGGTGGGGGGGAGGTTACTTTCAAACAGAAGGAGTGCTTGGACGGATACTGATTGTCTTGGGCGTCCATTGTCTTGGGTGATGGGTGCAGTAAGGTAGTGCAGAGCTAATGAAATGGAGGGTTTGGATTGGTTGATGCTGATTGGTTAGCGGCCTTTTTTTTTTTTTTCAAATCTCCCTTTTGTTCGGTTGTGTGTGGGGTTTTTTTCCTCCCCACACTTACGAGAACGTTTTGTTTTGTTGATTTGTTACCGCCTGATTTATTTGATGTTATTATTGTCGTCTGCCTTCCATCATCCCCCACCTTTTTTTCCCTTCTCTTCTCTCCATTAATTAAAATTTTCTCAAAGTTTGTTTTTACTTACTGTGGTAGGTCTACCGAATAAAGGTGTTTTTCCTAAGTCACTGCAATTTTTGTTTCCAAGGTGGGGTTGTTATGGGTGTTATATGTTGTCTGTGGTCACACAAGATGATGGTTTTTTTAATTGTTTTCTTTATCGGTATTATTTTCACAGCCCAATTTTTTTTAAATTATCAAACTAACTCAGTTGGTATTTCTGTATCTCTTAAAAAAACCTCAAAAGTAAGAAAATCCAAGCAAATAGACAACAACTACAACAACAACCAAACACGCAAATCGAAAACTGAAGCATAATGAAATATATAGCCAGACAAGAATGTTATCACGTAACATCATACTTTTAAAAATGTTATTAGGACTGCAAAAAAGAGGGAGGGTGGTGGGGGGAGTGTTAATCTACATGATAGTTATATCCATGAAGAAGAGGAGAGAAAAATAGAAAGCAAGAAAGAGGTGTGATCGTAACTATGAAATTTCCTGAGGTGAAGAAAAACAACCCCATCCAAACATAACAAAGCACCAAAGAACCCCCCTCCTCCCCCCAAGAAAACAACAACCAACAACCAAAAAATCCCACATACACACAAAACAAGTATCAAAGAAAAGAAAAAAAAAACACCCCAACACCAACCCAACCCAACACAAACCAACACAAACCAAACCAAACCAACCAGCCAAACAAAACAAACACCGACGACAAACCAAACCAAACAATACAAATACAATACAAAACAAAACAACTCAAATCCAAAGAAAACAAACAAGTCTGTGATGTGTGGAGGATGCCAGTTCTTTTGCCTGATTCATCATGCCAATAGTACAAACATTATAAGTAAAAAGAAAAGCAAGTAATAGACATACGAAATCCACTTGATAAAAATGGAAAAAAAGCGTTTCAAATTAAAACCGCAGGATGGACAATTTATATACATCCCAATGTTTATTGTGTTGTACTTTACTGCCGGAACAAAGAACAAATGCAAGCCCCCCTCCCAATCACCTCATCCCCCCTCCCCCCAACAAACCAAAGCAAAACAATACCCCCCCCCCCCTCCAAAAAACAACAACAACAAAACACCCCAACAAACCCCGAAACCCCCCAACCAATAACTAAACCAAAACAAACAAAAAATCACCACCACCAACAAAAAAAACCCCAAACACCCATCATCACTCTAAGATATTTCATTATCTATCTATCTATCTGTCCCGTAGTCTGACGACCGTGGGGGCACCCTCAAAGACTCAACAACCAGTTCCCTCCATTCCTCTCTCTGTTCTGCCTTTCTCAGGGTTTTGTTGAGTTCTAGGCCTGTTCATTCGCTGATGTTATCCTCCCAGCTCTTCCTTGGTCTGCCTCTTCTTCTTCCTCCTTGGACAGTGCCTTGTAAAACTGTCTTTGCAAGTCCTTTGGATCTTGTGACATGCCCATACCATTTAAGTTTACGCTTTTTCACGATCGTTAGAAGGTTCTCATAGGTCCAATGGTTTGCTGATTCTGTTATGCACGCTTTCGTTGCTTATGTGGTCTTTGTAGGAGATGCCAAGGAGTCTCCGAAAGCATCTCATCTCCACCGCTGTACTCTTTCTCTCCAAATCTGCAGTCAGGGTCCATGATTCACAGGCATACAGAAAATATGGATATGACAAGGGAGGCCATTAGTCTGATCTTGGAGATAAGTGAGATATTTTTATCTCTCCAGATGGTGTTTTAGTTTTGACAGTGCTGTTATTGTCTGTGCAGTCCTGCATACTACTTCTGGCTTGGATCCCTGGTCTGATTAAATGGCTCCCAGGTACTTGAAGCTTTGAACTGTTTCCAGCTTCTGGTCATTAACCCTGATATCATGCTAATGCCGTTGGTGTTATTAGTCATCAGTTTGGTCTTCTCTGCACTGATTTCCATGCCGTATGTTTTGGAGGCCTTATTCAGGTGTTCTGTTAGGCTGGCAAGCTCTTTTTCTGATCCTGCTATTCCATCAATGTCATCTGCGAAGCGGAGGTTTGTGATCGTTCTGCCACCAATGCTGACTGATCCTTCATGATGTTCCAGTGCATCAGCCATGATTCTCTCAAGGAAGATGTTGAAAAGAGTGGGTGAGAGTAGACAGCCCTGCCTTACTCCAACTATTGTTCGAAACCATTCTCCAATGTTGTTGTTGTAGTACACTGCACTGGTGGCCTCGCTGTACAGCTGTTTGATGACTAATCAGGTTTGCATTGATGCTGTACAAATTCATGGTTGCCCACAAAGCTGCTTGCCACACCCTGTCAAATGCCTTCTTAAAATCGATAAATACATGGTAAAGGTCTTGTTGATGTTGAAGGTACCGCTCACATAGTATTCTGAGGTTGAATATCTGTTCTGTTGTGCTGCGCCCTGCTCTGAAACCTGCTTGTTCCTCAGCAATGATGGTCTCTGCTTGTGGCTTCAGTCTATTCAATATTATCTGCAGCATGACCTTGCTTGGGTGGCATATGAGGCTGATTGTGCAGTAATTATGGCATTGTTGTAGATTTCCTTTCTTGGGGAGGGTGATGATGAGTGACTGTGTCCAAGGCCATTTTCCTGTCTGCCAGATCTTGTTGCAGATTCTTAGTAGGGCGCTGATCATGGCTTCCCCTCCAGCTTGAACCAACTCAGCTGGAATGTTGTCAGCCCCTGCTGACTTCCCCTTTTTCAGCGATCTGACTGCTGTTTCCACTTCTTCTCGGAGGATAGGGTGACTGTCTGTGTCTTTGCTTGCGGGTACATTAAGGACTTCTGGATCTCCTGCGGCTCTATAGTTATACAGGTCGGAGCAGTATTCTGTCCATCTGTTCAGAATATCATGGTCGTCAGTGAGGCACTTCCCATTTTTGTCTTGGATTGTTAAACCTTTTCCCTGTTTTGTGCTAGTCAGGTCTTTCACCAGCTGATATGCTTTCTTGCTATTGTTTTTCTTGATGTTCTCTTCAATGTCTTGGCACTGTTCACCGATCCATTTCTCTTTTGCCTCCGTCATGGACTTCCTGAATCTTTTGTTGACTGCCCTATATTGTTCTGCTCTTTCTTTTGTTTCATTTTTCTTTTTCTTCAACTCTCTACGCTTGTCGCATAGTTGTAGGATGTTAGGTGTGACCCATGGTTTTTTGACTGGTTGGTGTTTGCCAAGAAGCTCGCTTGCTGTTTCAGTCACTGCTGTGTTGAAACTATTCGTCAGTGTATCTATGTCTGAGTCTATCACAGTGAGTGCTGCAAACTTTCCACCTATCCTTGCTTGAAAAATTTCTACTACCTCTGGGTCCTTCAGCTTCTCGAGGTCAAATTTAATCCTGATGTTGTTCCGCTTGTGGATTTTCTTTAGACGTAGTCGGAAAGTCATCATAACAAGATCATGATCACTCCCTATGTCTGCTCCTGGAAAACTTCGTGTCTGTGCGATGTTAACACTAGACTGAAACCGTCTTTTCACCATGATGTAGTCTATGTGGTTGTGGTGTTCTCCATTTGGGCTATGCCATGTCCATTTTCTGGATTTCTTGTGTGGGCCAAGTGTAATCACTAGCTGGAGGTGGTTATTACTGGCAAACTCCAGGAGTCTCAAGCCTCTTTCATTTGATTGGTTATTGCAATGTGGCCCACAAACGCCCTACCAATCTTTCCATGCATCTTCTCCTACCTTGGCGTTCCAGTCACCTTGCACAACAAGGATGTCTTTCTTGGGAGTTTGATTCAGAACCTCTTGTAGCTGGTCATAAAATTCTTCTATGGTTTCATCTGTGCAGTCTGATGTAGGGGCGTATGCCTGTACTACAGTTATGTTAAAGG
>CM054152.1:21982575-22002575 GCA_028751875.1 Rapana venosa | reverse complement strand
ATACTCCATCATCAATAATGATAACAACAACAACAATAATAATAACGAGAAGAAGGAAACGATAAAAGAACGTATAAGTGCAAAACGGTGGAGAAGAACTGTCGTACATAATAGTCAACCTGGAATGACACGTGGAGACTATTTAGAATAGTGTGCAGTGTTTTCTCCACTGCCTCGTCATTTTAGACGGAGGAAGGAGAAGAAAGAGAAGGAAAAAAACGTAACAAAAGAGTGACAACAACAAAAAAGCAAAACCAAAAAGGTAACAAAAAACCACCCCTCATCCATCCCCTAAAACACACACAAAACCCCCCAAAAAAACAACAACAACAACCCCACACCAACACAACAAACCCAACAAAAACAACCCCAAACCAACGACAAACCAATAACCCCAAAACATGAACAACAAAGCAAAACTCAAACACATCGATAACAAAGACAAAAAGAAAAAAATTAGAGAGTACTTACGAGGGGGGAAAAACAATTCACGAATCATAATGATGATGATTAGACTTTGACCGGATGATTAACTTCACCCGTAACTTCCTGAGGAGTCACTTGGGTTCTGGCACCACAGCTGTTGGCACAGGTGTCAAGCACATACCTAGCATGCACCTTGCAGCCTGGAGAGGGGTAAGCGGTGCCAGGTTCAGCCTGCACGAGATACATTTTCTGAAAACTTCCTCAAGGGTCCTCGAGGAGTCTTAGTTTTTTTAAAAAACAACAACAACCCCAAACAAATAACAAACAACTACAAGCAAAAGATAACAATAAACTTTCAAACAGGGCATTGTGTTGTATTTTTATAGGCTATAGTCTACATGTGTGTGTGTGTGATTTGAAGTTAGCTTGAAATATTTAACCAACTATCAATCGTAGCTTTTTCATGTTTCTCTCTAGATAATAATAATAATAATATATGGAATTTATATAGCGCTGAATCTTGTAAAACAAACAAATAGAAGCGCTTGCACTCAAATCATTTACACGCATGCAACCTTCCTCAAATAACATAAGATATTCAAATTTATGCGCGCGCACACCACACACACACACACACACACACACAACACACACACACACACACACACACACACACACACACACACAACACACACACACACACACACACACACACACACACACACACACTTAGGTGGTGATGAAGTAGATGAAGGATGCTGTTGAAAAGCAGGAACAGACACGAGGGGAAAGTGTCAGGTAGGAAACAAGTGCTTGTTGAGGCTGGATTTGAAGGTATCGAGCGAAGGCTTTTGGCGAAGTGAAAGAGGGAGTTCATTCCAGGCGGATGGACCAGAAACAGAGAAAAAGCGACGGCCAACAGTGGCCCGTTTGAATCTGGGTGTTCGAAAGCACAAAGCATCTGCAGCTGAGCGAAGGGAACGGTATGGAGTATACAGGTGAAGACAGCTACAGAGACAAGAGGGTTCAGACTTGTGAAGACATCCGAAACAGAGGGCATTGGTCTCACACTTTGGCCCCCGTGAGACAGGCAGCCAGCGAAGAGAGCGCAGAAGAGGAGCGATGTGCCCAGATCCCTTCCCTCCCAGGTTCAGTCGAGCTGCAGAGCCCTGCATGCGCCGAAAAGATATTACAGTTTCTACCAAATGTATGTGCCTGGCAGTGCTGTAATTGCCCTTCGTGGGATGAGCAAAGCATGTTTGACTTGACTTGACTTGATAAACACTATAGGTAGTGAGATTGCCATTTCTGTGATACTTACATCTAACTAGTAATATGAAGTTAGCTTGAAATATTTAACCAACTATCAATCGTAGCTTTTTTCATGTTTCTCTCTAGATAATAATAATAATAATAATAATAATAATATATGGAATTTATATAGCGCTGAATCTTGTAAAACAAACAAACGAAAGAAGGAAGGTGGCAGGATGGTTAAGACGTTTGCCTGCCAACAAGTAAACCGTGAGGTTCTGGGTTCGATTCCCAGCCTCGCCCTTTCTTCCAAGTTTGACAAAAAAATCGAACTGAATGTCAAAGTCCTTCGGATGAGACTATAAACCGAGGCCCCGTGTGCGAACGTATGCAGAACATCTTGCGCACACGTTAAATCCTGTTCCGCTGTTCGAAAGAGTAGGCCATTGTGTGCCGGTGGGAACAGATGACAAAATTTAAAAAACCGCATACACATGCATAAAAAAGTGTCATCTGAGCGCTTTGATTTTGTTGCTTTACAAGATTCAGCGCTATATAAATTCCATACATTATTATTATTATTATTATTATTAATATATTTCACCTGGGATGGACTTAAGCCAGAGGTTTATAAACGAAATATGTCTCTGGTTTCTTCTATTTCGTTCAGTTTAACCAAAATTTTATTCGATGAGAACAGTTTAGCAGGCAACACATAAAAAATTGATGAGTCCAACAAGTATAAACTTCAAAAAACTACTTTTATCCTTTTCCAAATCGCAGTAAAGCCACAGTTTGTATCCAGTGGAGTATCAAGCAACAGACCAAAAAAAAAACCCCAAACAAAAAACAGTAAAAAACAAAAGAACCAAATACAAAACAAAAACAACCAAATAAAGACAAATCCCTCATACCTCCCCCCAAAAAAAACCCACAACAACAACAACAACAACCCTACAACCCAACAACAACCCAACAAAACAACAACAACCCCCAAACCCACACCAAAACAAAAAAACAACAACAAAAAACCCGAACAAAAAACAAACAACAACACAAAAGACCCAGTTCCATTCAAGACTCCTCTTCATCTATTGTTTCTTGTCTCTGGCACCATTCCCCCTTCTCCCTCACCCCCCTCTCTGCTTTCATCTGCTTTTTCAGTTTTTCCAGCTAATAGTTCTGAAGGCCTTGCCAAACGCCTTGACGAGCTCTATGGTCACATTCGTGCCCTAGGGCCTAAAATGGAAGACTAAACCCTTAGTTCCAATTGGGCACGTGCGCCTCCAGCCTGACAGCCCTGTGCCCGTTTACAAGACAAATTTGGACGGATAAGTAATCTGCGCGAGACAGCGAGAGACGACGGGCGTGGGCACGCAGGACTGTTTAAACCCGAAGGGTCGGGATTAAGTGGTGTCCCTTCAACGTGTCCGAGCCCCTTGGATAGACCCCCAGTGACGTCCCTTGCCCGTGTTACTCTCTTGGAATAGAAAACACCGTCCATCTCATTGATTTCATTAGAGGGCACTCTCGCTTCTCCCCCCTTTCCTTTCTCTGGCTCTTTTCGTTATTGGATTGCAATCCAGTTTTCTTTTTCTTTTCTGTTTTTTATTTGAGAGAGAGGAGGGTAGAGAGATATGAATGGAGATCTGACATGTGGTTTTTGTATCATTAAATTATTTTTGTCATTTTTTAATGATATTGTCATGGTTTGTCTTTTATATAGTTTTTTCAGCTTTTAAAAACATATCTTTCACACTTTCTCCATCTCTGTTTTTGTCTGTGTCTACTTGGGTATCTATCTATCTATCTATCTATCTATCTATCTATCTATCTATCTATCTATCTATCTATCTATCTATCTATCTATCTATCTCATCCATCCATCCATCCATCCATCCATCCATCCATCCATCCATCCATCCATCCATCCATCTATCTATCTATCTATCTATCTATCTATCTATCTATCTATCTATCTATCTATCTATCTCTCTCTCTCTCTCTCTCTCTCTCTCTCTCTCTCTCTCTCTCTCTCTCTTTTCTGTCTATGTCTGTCTGTTTTGTTTCTACATTTCTGTCTCTCCCACTCTCTTTTGTTGTTTGGTTCCTTCTTTTGATTTAAAGTCTTTACACTCTAGTGATGTTAGACGATCTATTTAACTCTTTGTGTGTGTGTATGTGTGTGTGTGTGTGTGTGTGTGTGTGTGTGTGTGTGTGTGTGTGTGTGGTGTGTGTGTGTGTGTGTGTGTGTGTGTGTGTGTGTGTCTCCTTCTACCTCTCAGTTTGTCTCTTTTTTTTTCTCTCTGTCTCTGTCTGTTTATTTGTCAGTCTACATTTCTCTTTTTCCATCTCTACCTCTCTCGCTGTGTGTGTGTGTGTGTGTGTGTGTGTGTGTGTGTGTGTGTGTGTGTGCTCTCTGTCTGTCTGCTGTCTGTATGTCTGCCTTTCTCTCATTCCATCTTCACTTCTCTGCTCTCCGTCTGTCTGTATCTCTCTGTCTGTTTGTGTGTCTGCCTTTCTCTCTTTCTCTTTGTCTCTATCATCTGTGTGTCTGTGTGTCTGTGTGTCTGTCTCTCTTTCTCTCTCTCTCTCTCTCTCTCTCTCTCTCTCTCTCTCTCTCTCTCTCTCTCTCTCTTTCCCCTTCTTTCTCATCCTCAACCCCCCCCCCCCCTCTCTCTCTCATCCTCCCTTCTTCCCTCCTCCCCTTTCCCTCACTCCTTCCTCTCGTCCCTCCCTAGCACCCATCCCTTCCTACCCACCCACCCATCCTCTGAAAGCTAATAGTGGCCAACAATAGAGCCGAAGGGGCAGTCCACAGTTTACCCTAAAAAGCTAATGCAGCCTGCCTCCCTCCTATCACGTCTCTCTCTTTACTCTCCCTTCAAATCTCTGCACCTTTCCTTGTCTCTCTTCTGGTCACGTTGCAAGCAGGTACAGCAGGAGCTAGGGGTGGGGGTGTGTGTGTGTGTGTGCTGGGGGGTGTTCTGGGGGTGGAGGGGGTGGGGGGGTAAGGGTGGGGGTGGGGGCTGGGGAGAAGATGGAAAGAAGGAGGGAGAGAGGGGTGGAGAAAGAAGAGAGAGAAGATTTGGTAGATTCTGTGGTTTTGGGAGAGAGAGAGAGAGAGAGAGAGAGAGAAGAGAGAGAGAGAGAGAGAGAGAGAGAGAGAGAGAGAGAGAGAGAGAGAGAGTGAGGATTTGGTAGATAGACTAGGTATTGCCATCAGACCTAATTTTGTGGTTTGGGAGAGAGAGAGAGAGAGGGGGGGGAGAGAAATGGGATGGTTAGTCTGTGGTTTGGGGTTGTGAAAGGAAAGAAAAGAAAAAGAAAGAAAGACGGAAAGAAAAAGAAAAAAAGAAAGGAAAGACTGAAAAGAAAACAAAGAAAAAATAAAGAAAAGAAGGAAAGACAGAAATATAAGATGGAAAGAAAGAAAGGGGGAAAGCAAAAAAAAAAAGAAAGAAAGAAAGGGAAATGTTGAAAGAAGGGCGTTTACAGGGTGGTGTTAAATGCTTTGAAAATTCAGTTCCCTCTCAGACTGGGGTAGGGCATGGGGTGGTGTGAGTAAGACAGTGAGTAAACCAGAGAGAGGAGAGAGAGAAAGCGAGAGAGAGAGAGAGAGAGAGAGAAATGAGATGGCTAGTCTGTGGTATGGGATGGTGAAAAGAAAAGAAAAGAGAAAGACAGAATCAAAACAAAGAAAGAGAAAGAAAGAAAGACTGAAAAGAAAGAAAAAGAAAACAAAAGGAATGGAAAGATAAGAAGGAAAGGCAGAAATTAAAGAAGGAAAGAAGGAAAAAGAGGAAGAAAAGAAGGACAGAAGGAAAGGGGGACAGCCTAAAAAACTAGAAAGAAAAGAAGGAAGTGTTTGGGAGAAGGGCGTTGATAGTGTGATGTTAAATGCTTTGAAAATTCAGTTCCCTCTCAGACTAGGGTAGGGGCGTGGGATGGTGTGAGTAAAAACAGTGAGTAAACCAGAGAGAGAGAGAGAGAGAGAGAGAGAGATAGATAGAGGGAGAGGGAGAGAGAAATGGGATGGCTAGTCTGTTGTTTGGGATGGTGAAAGGAAAGAAAAGAGAAAGAAAGAATCAAAAGAAAGAAAGAGAAGAAAGAAAGACTGAAAAGAAAGAAAAAGAAAAGGACAGAAAAAGAAAGAAAAGAAGGAAAGAAGGAAAAAGAGGAAGAAAAGAAGGACAGAAGGAAAGGGGGACAGCCTAAAAAACTAGAAAGAAAAGAAGGAAGTGTTGGGAGAAGGGCGTTTACAGGTAGTGTTAAATGCTTTGAAAATTCAGTTCACTTTCAGACTTGGGTAGGGGCGTGGGAGGTGTGAGTAAGACAGTGAGTAAATGAGAGAGAGAGAGAGAAAAGGAGAGAGAGAGAGAGAGAAATGAGATGGCTAGTCTGTGGTATGGGATGGTGAAAGAAAAGAAAAGAGAAAGACAGAATCAAAACAAAGAAAGAGAAAGAAAGAAAGACTGAAAAGAAAGAAAAAGAAAACAAAAGGAATGGAAAGATAAGAAGGAAAGGCAGAAATTAAAGAAGGAAAGAAGGAAAAAGAGGAAGAAAAAAGGACAGAAGGAATGGGGGACAGCCTAAAAAGCAAGAAAGAAAAGAAGGAAGTGTTAGGAGAAGGGCGTTTACAGGGTGGTGTTAAATGCTTTGAAAATTCAGTTCCCTCTCAGACTGGGGTAGGGGCGTGGGATGGTATGAGTAAGACAGTGAGTAAACCAGAGAGAGAGAGAGAGAGGTAGAGAGAGGGGGAGGGGAGAGAGAGAGAAAGGGGGAGAGAAAGGGAAAGAGAGAGAGAGAGTGAGAGAGAGAGGGGAGAAGAAAGAGGTAGAGAGAGAGAGAGGGAGAGAGAAAGAGAGAGGGAGAGAGAGAGAGAAAAAGGGGAAAAAGAGAGAGAGGGAGGGAGAGAAAGAGGAGAAGAAAGAGAGAAAGGGAAAGAGAGAGAGAGGGAGAGAGAGAGAGAAAAGAGAGAGAGAGAGTGGGAGGGAGAGAGAGAGAGGGGGGAGAGAGAGAAAGAGGGGAGGGGATGGAGAGAGACTTGGTGGCAAGGAATGGGATAGCCAAGACTCTGGTTTGGATGGTGAAAGGAAAAAAAAGAAAAAGAAAGAAAGAAAAAGAAAGAAAGGAAAACAAAGAAAGAAGGAAAAAAAGAAAGAAAGAAAAAAGAAAAAGGAAAGACAAAAGAAAGAAGGAAAGAAAGAAAGTGGTGGGAGAATGGTTTACAGGGTTTAAAGGCTTTGAAAAATCAGTTCCCTCTCACACTGGGGTAGGGCTATCCCACCAGAGAGAGAGAGAGAGAGAGAGAGAGAGAGAGAGAGAGAGAGAGAGCTATGGGGCTATTGCATCACACTCTCTCTAGGGAGAGAAGCGGGAATTTCATGCACACTACACTACACTACACTACACTCCTTCACTGCACTACACTACACTACAGTTTCTTCAGCCTTTCTTAGGTTTCAGGTTTACGCTTCAGTTTTGGGAATGCAATACATTACAATACAATATATTGAAATGCAGTACAATACAATGGAATACAATGTAATACAGTATAATGCAATACAATACAATGCGATACAATATATTAAAATACAATACCACACAGTTCAAAGAGAAACAGTGCTATATGTATCACTATATCAGAAACACCACATTACAGTAGGTTCTAAATCAGGTGTTAAATTTAGATCAAGGCCACAGGGTATGTGGAGTTACAATGAGTTTTCTCTTTGCAACAGTGGGGGAGTAAACTGAACTTGTCCTTGTTGTTGAGCCAATTATAAGCTTTTAGCTTGTTGCTGCTCTATTATAAAAGTGTATAATTATGTATGATTTTCTTTGAATAAAATCTTGTTTAAACCAACAGTAGACGATTTTGATCACTGTTAATTACTTTGCAAACTGAAAATGGTATATAAATTCTGAAAAATATTGAACATGATATAAACTTGTAGTAACATGTCATGCATTCAAGTCAGGAATTTAACAACAGGGGACTAACTACATTGTACACTAAATATCGGGACAGGATAGCTCAGTGGTCAGAGCACTCTTTCCCAAGGTAAGGTTAAGCAGTGCAGAGTGTGGTCAACTCTTGGATGAGTGACCTCTCATGCACCTCTGCTTCAATACACCCTCCGATTCACCCAGCTGTAAATGGGTAGCTGCCCTCTATAGGATCAAGGAAGGTAGAGCAGTGAGGGACAGGAGATGGGCACTACCCTCAATATGCTGGCTCCCAGAGAAGCTGAACTTTCTGACACCTTGCTCTCCAAGGACCACATAGGTTATGGGAACATCTTTACCTTTTACATTCATAATGTGACCTGGATAAAGATGGGTTCCACCAGGCTTATCTTGCACAAAAGCACACAACCAGAAAAATTTAGTGCAATACTATAATGACTCTGACTCCTCAAAGCGTTATTTGAAAAAAAAGTTACATTAAGTCTTATACTTACAAACTTTAGAGACACCTCCTTGCATTATTTGTTTATAGAAGTTGTTATTGATGAGGAGATTACAATAAATTTATATAATTTTGCAGCATAGAACAATTTCGTAACTTAGCCCATATGTATTTGAAAAAAAATATCTCTTGTAGCTTGGTGCATCTGTTTGAAGAAAACTATCTCCCCATTACATATATCATGATTTAGTAACTTGGTAATCTGTTTGAAGAAAATGATCTCTCCATACATAATCACAATTTACTAACTAGGTGCATGTGTTCGCAGGAAAACATTTCCCCCATACATTATCATAATTTTGTTACTGGGTGCATAATTATGTGTTGGAAGAAAACCATTTCCCTCATACACATATTTTGTTCTTTTGCTTCCATCTTACTCTATCAGTCTTACTACTCTTCCTCCCATTCCCCTCTTTCTACGTTCTTTGGACACATCCCTGCCCTGGGCATGAGACAGTGGCTAATCCCACTGCCCTAATTGGGCACGTGCGGGGCAAAAACGACAGGCATGTACTGGTTTACAAAACAAATTTGGACAGATAAGTAATCTACGACAGACAGCGCGATACATGGGCGCGGGCACGAAGGACTGTTTAAACCGGAAGGGTAGGGGATTATGGGGTGTCGCCTCAACGTGTTCAGCCCCTTGGATGGATTCGATAGAGTGTCGCCCCTTCCCCGTGGTACTCTTCTGGTTAGTGGGAATAAACTATTGTGAATTGAGTTGGGAATGAATGTATGTAGTGTGTCCTTGATTTCATTCATTGCTGTGGTTTGCTTTTGCTTGGCTTTTGCTCTTTTGTGATTTAAGCCTGAAAGATTTGTATAAAGCTTCTTACATTGTGCATTGTTTCGTATTGCATTGCATTGTTGCATTCAGTTATATTGTACACCACTTTAAGTCTCACAGAGGCCAAAATTCAAGTATCCTTACCCCCTTACATCTGATAGAATACCAAAATTCTTCAACATGTAGACAGCGCTACATACATAAAAAATATGGTATGAAGTAGCCTTGAGTTAACGTGGGTGCTGACTCCATCCCCCCAAAAGTCCTTGGATGAGACTAAACCAAAGTCCCCTTTGCTGACACATGAAGAACATCTTGCACACACCTTAAAAGCTTTCGGATGAGTAGGACACTTGTACCTGTGGTAACAGATGAGAAAAGTGCATGTCCACTTGCACTGGGTGTAAAAAAAAAAGCACATGCATGCTTGTTCCATTATTCTTGTAACAAAAGAATAATAAAAAAAACACTGAACTGCAACTGTAAAATTAGTAAAGCTTTTTTCATTTATAAAAATTAAGGAAAATTGATATATTGAACAACCACCCCATTCCTTTCTGCTTTAAAGGCAAGGTGGGTGGGGGTCTGTTTTGTTAACTGCTGCATTATGAGACTCAAGGTATGAATCGTTTGTCATCATGCATCATCAGTGAGTGTCATCTGATAATACAGCCATCACTGAATCTTTGCAATTATTTGTGCTACCAAAATACCACAACCACTATTATTATTATTATTATTATTATTATTATTATTCTTATTCTTGCCTGATTGTCGTTGTTATGAGTGTAGTCAATAGAGTGTGTGTGTGTGTGGGGTGTGTGTGGTGTGTGTGTGTTGTGTTGTGTGAAATAGTTCATACAATTGGTGTATGTGTGTGGATGTGTTCGCTCACGCACGCATGTGGGTGTGTACGTGTTGCGTTTGTGCGTGCGTAAATAATAAGTGTTTATGTCTTCTAGTCAATGGTTGTTTTAAAAAAATATTTTTATAACATTGTGGTTCCCAAATTTGTGTGTGTGTGTGGGGTGTGTGTGTGTGTGCGTGCGCGCGCGTGTGTGTACACGCGCGCGCGCGCGCACGTGTGTGTGTGCGCGCGCGCGCGTGTGTATGTGTGTGTGTGTGTTCGTGACATTTTTATTTGAAGTCTTTTTTTTGGAATGTTTTAACCAATATAAAATTAGCTTTTTTGTGTCTTTTGAGATTATGATGCGTATCAATGTGCCTGTCAGTATTGTAATTGCCCTTCATGGGATGATTAAAGTGTTTTTGACTTGACTTGACTAGACTATCATCATCATCATCATCATCATCATCATCATCATCATCATCATCATCATCCTCCTCCTCCTCCTCCTCCTCCTCCTCCTCCTCCTCCTCCTACTACTACTACTACTACTACTACTACTACTACTACTAGTAGTAGTAGTAGTAGTAGTAGTACTGCTGCTGCTGCTGCTGCTGCTGCTGTTGTGTTTTCGTCGTTGATATAAATGTTTTTGTCGTTGACGTCACTCACATAATAATCCCTATAAAAAAATCCACTGTTTTCATCAAATAATGATACACGTCTGCGATAGGAGAGAACAACGGGTGTTCCATCCCACGATTAAACCTTTTGTTCAGGCATCTACTCTTCCATGTTTGACCACTGTGTTTGTACTTAAGCCAAGTCCCAGTGGAAAACTTGTTTCTGGAAGAAGACAAAAGGACTTCTGGTATGAACGACCCGGTTTCGATTCCCGTTCAAGGGGGATATTTTCCCCTGGAGTTAACGTCAGTGCAGACTCCACTCTCCCCAAAAGTCCTTCGGGTGAGACTATAAACCGAGGTCCAAACGCACGCAGGACATCTTGCACACACGTTAAATCCTGTTTCGCTTTTCGTAAGAGTGGGCCATTGTGTGCCGGTGGGAACAGATGACAGAATTTACAAAACCGCATACACACCAGGACTAGATGTAAAAAAGCACATGAGTGCTTATTCCATTATCCTCGATATAAAAGAATAAAATAGAACAACAACAAACAAAAAACTCAACAAAAGGACTAACAAATTAGATAAGAAAAAACAGTATAGACCTCGCACTGACTAAACGCATCAGTATTTTATTTCTGAACTGAAGGAGTTTGCACCAACAAATCAAAAGAAAACCACTATAAAGAAAAGAACAAGAAATCAGACCAGAAAAAACAACAACCAAAACTAAAACAAAATTCCAACCAAAAGAACACGAAACAAAAAAAAAACAACACAACATAACAAAAATCTAGCGAAGATACAAAAAAAGACACCCCCCCAAAAAAAAATCTCACAAACAAACCACCAAATCAAACTTTTTACTCTGGGGATAAATTCGAAGGTGTACAATTTGAGAAGGAATGAAATAGAGGGAGGGCGGGGCTAGGGGCAGGGGTGAAAGAGAAGTGCTGGAAGGGTCAGGATGGGAGTGTATGTATGGCAGGGTGGGGGGTGGGGGTGGGGGGAGGCAGGGAGGGAGGAAGGGGAGGAAGGGGAGGGGGGGGGAGGAGAACACCTCTCGGCATACCCCCACCTGCCGTATCGGGACATTGCCATGTTCGTGCAGATATGTTCTGCAGAACTAACAGACAGCCCCAGGAAGGTTAAAAAAAAAAAAACGAGAGAGAGAGAGAGAGAGAGAGAGAGAGAGAGAGGGAGTGTGGGAGGGATGGTGGGTGTGTGTAGGAGAAGATGGGGGGGGGGGGGGAGAGCCTCTTGACAAGTCAACACGGGTTGTGGCCCTTGGCCTGTGACAGGAGGGCGCCACCCACGGGCAGGGTCACGTGTTTAAACAGCAGTGTGCTGTCTGCCAGATTCCTGGGGCCTGGGGCTTCCCCAAGACTGACTCCATAGCTTGGAAAAAGGAGGGGGTAGGGTGGGTGTGGGTGGGCGGGGGGAGGTTGGAACAACTCCTCTCCTCCCTCCCCCCTCCCCTGTCCGCACACCTTGTAAAAGATCTGTCATAGCAGTAAAGAAAAAAAACACCCACACACAAAACAAACAAATAAACTAAAAACGAAAACAAATGCAAAAAAGCAAACAAACAAACAGACAGACAGGCGAGCAAAAGCAAGCATACAAACGAACAATAACAAAGAGGCACACAAAATATAGTGGTGCGGGAATATCGGGTGGGAAAGGATAGGGGGGGAAAAGACTAACCAATAGTCATGGTGGGGAAACATAATGATCATGCTATTTTTGAAAAAATGTCAAGTCTTTTTACTACAGGCTCCCTGATGTTGAACAGTTATTATATAAAAGCTCAAATCTGTTTAAAATCAAACTCAATCAAAATTTTTAAAATATGAATCAGTCTTATTGTTTATAGCCCTGCCCACCACAGAGGCCATTCCGAGGCTGTGTACAATAAAATCAAATCAGCTGACATAAATAAGGAAAATAATGAAAGAAAGAAAATAAAGTGATGACATAAGATAGAACAAAATATGATAGAATGAAATAATAATAATAATAGTAATAATGATAATAATAATAATGCATGGAATTTATATAGCGCTGAATCTTGTAAAGCAACAAATCAAAGCGCTCAGATGATTTTTTTAAAGAATTTTTTTTTTATGTGTGTGTATGCGGATTTTTAAATTTTGTCATCTGTTCCCACCGGCACACAATGGCCTACTCTTCGAACAGCGGAACAGGATTTAACGTGTACGCAAAATGTTCTGCATGCGTTCGCACACGGGGCCTCGGTTTATAGTCTCATCCGAAGGACTTTGACATTCAGTTCGAATAAAATAAAACACAACGGAGCTATTTATCATGAAATAAAACACAACGGAGCTATCTATCACATGTAGCACCACATTCTCCTCGACAGGGTCTGAATTTCACGCAAGATGCTGTCATGACTGACAACAGATTACAATAGATTATAATATAATACAACACAATACAATACAATGGAGTGCAGTGCAATACAATACAATACAATATAATAGACTACACTACACTACATTGTAATGCAATACAATGCACTACACTACACTACACTACACTACAATGCGAGATGCTTATTACTTTATGATATGAAGAACTGACCAGAAGAGAAAAAGGAGAATGACTGTGTCAAGACAGTTACCAACCCACCTATGGCTTGGGATCTTTGCCTAGTCATATCCTACTGACCCCCCCCCCCCCCTCACCCTCACATTCTTCTGGGGGTGCCAGGGCTCTTTCAGTATAAATGGCATCCCCACCTTCTGGACTCTTTTTTGCAGAATTTTCCTCTTTTCTATCCCTCTATTTGTTTTTGTCTTAGCTTTCTATCATCTCTCTTGCTTTTTTTTATATTACTTTCTCAGTCCATTCTCTTGCCTTATATTTACAGTTTCTTTTCAGAGATGGAGAGGAGATGGACGCCGCCCTCAATATGTTAGCCCTGGAGAAGTGAGGTATCTGACGCCTCGCTCCCCCACGACCACGTAGGTTATGAGACACCTTTACCTTTTTACAGTTTCTTTTCATAAGTTATATGGCATTTTACCTGAATAGTTTTGTTCTGTCGACCAGGTAGTGACATTGAAAACACTGGGATGGACAAGGATGTCCATGATTCTGCAGCGTTACTTGCCCATATAGCATTTTTTTCAAGTCAAGTCAAGTCAAAATTTTATTTCCAGATGATACATTGAATAAGCAATGCATTTGCTTTGTTCAGTATGTAAGCGTTTTATGTAACCTGGGAATGATGAATTAAGCAAAAGAACTGCCGTCCTCTCACGGCCTGGTTTTTATTGGATTTAAGCAATAAGATAATTAAGGTACTTTGTCGTTTTATCTGTCTCTTTTTATCAGATTGACAGTGTCTGTTATGTGAAGGGATTAGATGGTGTTAATAAAGAACTTGAGGTAAACACTATCAGAGTTGCTGAAAACTGAATAAGGTGACAGCCCTGATACGACCTTCATGGTCGGTGGGGCTGTAAAACAACATGAAACGGTCATATTTCTAAGAGAAGTTATCCACACGCCCCAATCTGTCTGTAATGCGTGTTCCTGATGAAGTTCATGAACTCTTGTGCTGGACTTACCATAACCTCTCCTCAAGCTTCTTGAGGAGTTGTTGAGCCATTGCAATGTGTCATAGGTAAGTTGAAGCTTGCAGAGTCATTGCACTGACGGGTTTTGGGGAACAAAGAGTCTCTAGAAAAGTTGCTGTGTAGCTAGCCTGCTCTTTTACAAAGGATGAAAAGAAAAGCGAAAACATCAACGACTAACACATGGACGGGAAATCTAGAGGGAGAGTGACAGAGATAGATAGGTAGACAGTAAGACAGACAGACAGACAGATAGATAGAGATAGATAGATGGATAGGTAAGTAGGTAGGTAAGTAGATAGATAGATGGATGGATGGATAGATAGATAGCGCTTTGATTTGTTGCTTTACAAGATTCAGCGCTATAAAAATTCCATTTATTATTATTATTATTATTATTATTATTATTATAATAGATAGATGGATGGGTGGATGGATAGATAATCATATGGATGAACAGATAGCTAGCTAGATAGCTAGATAGGTAGATATATATATAGATAAATGGAGATAGATCGATAGCTAGATCGATAGATAGATCGATTGATAGATAGATAGGTAGTTTGGTGGATGGATGGATAGATAGATGGATGGATAAAACAAAATATATAGATATAGATATATTGATAGATATATAGATAGATACAGATTATACAGATAGACATATACAGATAGATAGATAGATAGATAGATAGATAGATAGAGAGAGAGAGAGAGAGAGAGAGAGAGAGAGAGGGGAGAGAGAGAGAGAGAGAGAGAGAGAGAGAGAGAGAGAGAGATTCTCTCAATGGATAAACCATTACGACAGCACACAGGTCACCACCACCACCACCACCACCACCACCACCACCCTCCTCCTCCTCCTCCTCCTCATCACCACACCACCACCACCACCACCACACCACCACCACCACCACCACCACCACCACCACCACCACCACCACACCACCACCACCATCATCATCATCATCATCATCATCATCATCATCATCATCATCATCATCATCATCACGACACCATCGTCATCATAATCATCCTCCTCCTCACCACCACCACCACCACCACCACCACCACCACCATCATCATCATCATCATCATCATCATCATCATCATCATCACGACCACCATCGTCATCATAATCCTCCTCCTCCTCCTCCTCCTCACCACCACCACCACCACCACCACCACCACCACCACCACCACCACCACCACCACCACCACCACCACCACCACCATCACCACCACTTCAACTGCCGTCATCACCTCCTCAGCTGTCAGTGTGACCTCTCCACTGGAGCCCCATTTGAAGGAGAAAATCAAAAGATGAGATTAAGAGAGGAGTCTCTTCTTCCTCTCCTTCTTCTCCTTCTTTTTCTTCTTTTCACACACACACACACACACACACACACACACACACACACACACAAAACACACACACACACACACACACACACACACACACACACACACACACACACTCACACACACACACTCACACACACACACACACACTCACATACACACACACACACACAAACACACACACACAGAGTGACAGAGACAGACACACAGACAGAGAAAGGGAGAGAGAGAGAGAGAGAGAGAGAGAGAGAGAGAGAGACAGACAGACAGACAGAGAGACAGACAGACAGAGAGACAGACAGGTAAACAGAGAGATGAACAGACGGATAAACAAACAAACAAACAAACAAAGCAAATCAGACTGACAAACACAGAGTAAGTCAGACACAGAGAGAGTAAGACAGACAGACAAGCAGACAGACAGACAAATATAAAAAAAACCGATAAATAGACAGACAGGCAGATAAACAAACAAACAAAAAATAAACAAATAGACAAACAGACATACACACACACAAAAACAATACAGTCACACAAACAAACAGCACAACAAACAAACCAACACACAAACAGACACAAAAAGAGACAACTACTATTCAAGACTGAGCACTGCCAGAAGAAGAAGAAGAAGAAGGGGGTGTGTTTTGGAAATCTACAAAACGTGACCTAACCCAACGAAACCAGTCCCCTACGCCCCCCACACCCCCACCACCCCCTACCCCCCAACCCCCCACCCCTAAAGAAGGTTCGCGCGCCAAATTTCCTTTCGCGCCCGCTGCCATTGCTGAGACGTGATGTTGCTCAAGAACTCTGAACAGCCGCTTGGGGGTCCTGAATATTTCCCTCACGAATGAGTTTCCGAGCGGACCCAGGGATCTTTTGGAGAGAGTGGGATTGAGAGGAGAGAATCCCCCCCTCGCCCGATCCGGGGATCTGATTGCTTTGTGGGTATTGGGCATCGGTTCTGGGCACGTCGTTGTGGCGCTATTTCCCGTGGCCGATCCGGTGTCTCGCTAATTGCTGTGGTTTTGGTGGTGGTGGTTGGTTGGTTGGTTGTTGTTGGTGAGTGGTGGTGGTGTGGTGTTGGTGTGGTGTTGGTGTGGGGTGGTGGTGTGTGTGTGTTGGGGGTGTTGGTGGTGGTTGTGTGGTGTGGTGGTGGTGGGTGTTGTTATTGTTGTTGATGTTGATGTTGGTGGTGGTGTGTGTGTGTGTTGTGATGTGTGTGTGTTGTGATGTGTTTTTGTGTGTGTGTTGTGTTGTAAATGTGTGTGTGTGTGTGTATTGCAATGTGTTTTGTGTGTGTGTGTGTGTGTGTTGTGATGGGGTGTGTGTGTGTGTGTGTTGTGATGTGGTGTGTGTGTGTGTGTGTTGGGAGATGGTTTCGATGGAATCATTTTGGATTTTCATTTCTTTTCTCTGTATGTCTCTGTGTCCTTGTCTCTCTCTGTTTCTATCTTTTTCTCTCTCTTGGTTTCTTTTTTTCGTTTCTTAGTTATTTTCTGGTTTCTCTCTTCCTTTCTCCATGTTCCCCTCCCCCCTCCTTACCCCGTACAGGAAGGTTTTGCCATCTTCTAGATGTTCAAGCAACAAAACAAAACACAAAAAAATTGTTTTTTTTTACCTCTCTAGTTCTTCTTTCTCCGTTAGTTCGTTCGTTTGCTTGTTTTGGGGAAGAGAGGAAGAGTGTGTCTTTTTTGTGTCATCCCTTTCGTGCTTGCTTTCTGCTTTCCCAGTTTGTGTACTTCAATTATCTCCCCTCCTTTTTTCTCTCTCAAGAAATAAAGAAATACAATCAAAAGCAAGAAAATTTCCATCACTGTTTTTTTCTTCTTCTTTTTTCCCCCACAGTGTGTGTGATATGCCATTTTTGTCGTTCTTTCGGCTTAGTTTTGAGGTTCACCGTTGGTGAGATTTTCCTTATTTGACCATATGTTTTGGGCCACCATTAAAGTAGCCACAATCTAGTTTGGGGATGGTGTCTGAACCCCTTCGAATGAAGCTATAAACCGATGTCCCGTGTGCCGAACGCACGCTGAACATCTTGTGCACGCGTTAAAACCCGTTCCGCTTTTCGGAAGAGTAGGCCATTGTGTGCCAGTGGGAACGGATGACAAAAAAATACAAAACTGCATTCACACGGGGACTGGATGTTAATAAAAAGCACATGAGTGCTTATTCTATTATTGTCGAAATAAATAAGCTGGTGTGAATGCATTTTTCAAGATGTTGTCGGCTGTTCCTCCCGCCACGCAGTGGCCTACTCTTCCGAAAGGCAGAACGGGTTTTATTGTGTGCACAAGATGTTCTGTGTGCGTTTGCATGATGGAACCTCGGTTTACATAGTCTACTCCGGAGGATCCCCTTTCACTAGACCTTCTTTGGTGGTCTTTAATGCTAGTCTTTTGGATGAGGCGATAAACTGAGGGAGGTGCCATATGAAATGCACATTTAGCGCGCGTAAAAGAACCCGCGCAAGTAGAGCGCTGTCGTTCCTGGAAAAAGTATGTGGGGAAAAAGCCACTCCCATAAAGAAATAAATACCCAATTCATATTTTTGAATGAGCGGAGAACTTTTGGCTACGAAATACACGCCAAGAAATCTACGCTGCAATGCCATACAGTACAATGCAATACAATACAGTACAATACAATATAGTACAATGCAATACACTACAATATAGCACAATGCAATACAATGCAATGCAAAACAAACCAATGGAATCCACCCCAAATGTTGCTCGTCTATCTCTCTGCGATGTCCTCACTGGCTTTCTGTCAAAGTTAAAGTCAAATTTTTATTTCCGGATGGTACATTAAAATAGCAATGCACTGGCTTTGTTTTTCTCAAGTCGTCTATCTAGGAACGAAAACGATTTAATCAATGTTTAACTGCAACATAATTACTACAATCCATAACAATAAAAACAGACTCAATAAAAAATGCTCTGCAAAACTCACACACACACACAACACGTGCGTGTGCGCGCGCACGCACGCACACACATACACACACATACATGCGCACGCACGCGCACACACTTAGATCTGTACACTCCTTCACGTTCCCTCCGCTCTGCTGCAGATACCTTGTGCCTACGTATACCTAGATTCAACCAATCCACCGTTGGCCGCCGCTCTTTCTCTATTTCGGGTCCATCGACCTGAATGAGCTCCCTCTCTCTCTTCGCCAGAAACCTAGTTATGACACTTTTAAATCAAGCGTGTGCCTTTGAAAAACATTTGACTATTGAAATTTTATTTCATAGATTTTGTCTGCAGCGCACCATGTTTGTAATATATGTTTGTTTAAACTATTTGATTATTTATCATTGATTGCATGACTGTATAAGATTGGGTTGAATGCATGCACTTTGATTTGTCTTTGCAAGATATAGCGCTAAATAAGTTCCATTTATTATTATTATTATTATTATTATTATTATTATTATTAAAGGTGTCCGATAACCTACGTGGTCGTAGGGGAGCGAGGTGTCAGAGACCTCAGCTTCTCCAGGGGCCAGCATATTGAGGGCGGCACCCATCTTCTCTCCCTCGCTGCTTTACTTTTCCCTAACCCTTAAGAGGGCAGGTACCCATTTACAACTGGTGAACTGGGGGACCTGTACTGAAGGCAAGTTGCGCAAACGGTCACCCATCCACTTGGTAGCCATGCTCGATACTGCTTAACATTAGCTCGGGGAAAGCCAGTGCTGTGACCACTTAGCTATTCCGTCCCCGAATGTCTATTTAAGTACATATGTGTGCAGACAAGAGAGCAAGGGCAAAGAGCAGAAGGAAAGCAAAACCCTTGTCAGTAATTTAATCAGCTAGTATGTGATTGCTTGAAACATTCTGTTGTTGTACAAGAAGTCGTTTTGTCCTCTACCGCAATTAGAATACATGGTTTCACCTGTCTCACCTGTCTCACCAGGTACCATCTTTGCCGCTAATGACACCGACATGATCCTCCTTCATTTTGTTCCTGTCTTCACTGGCCCTGCAGACTTCATGGATTTTCATGCCACAGGATTTGGTGATGTTGCCATTGAGAGAAGCTAGAAATCTGCCTTTTTTTCTTTTCCCCTAAGTCTTGCCTTCAAAGACAGTGTTCATGAGGTCTGTATCTTGGTTTCGTAGTACATGGCCTACATATCTTAACTTCCTTTCATTTATTGTTGTTACGAGTTTTCTCGGTGTTTCTAGTTCGTGTAGTCGTCGTGTAGAGTACATGGTACTTTGCAAAATCCGGTGTTTTATATGTTTTTGGATACGTTTCCTAGAGATATAACCAGGGTAGCGCCAGGTAGGCCTATATACCAAACCACACCCATCACATATAATTATTTGCGTTATATTTGTTCTGTTGGTTTCAGTTCTTGATGTTGTTGTTGCGATAATAAAAGCCTTGAACTAATATGAAGTATTAAGTACTGCATACGAAGGCAACAGGTTTATCTATTTATTGGTTTTGAGAGAGAGAGAGAGAGAGAGAGAGAGAGAGAGAGAGAGAGAGAGAGACAGAGACAGAGACAGAAAGACAGACAGACAGAGAAAGACATAGAGGGAGAGGGCTTCTAGCGCTGACACCGCTCCTCTTCGCTGCTGTCAT
>CM054152.1:21965075-21977575 GCA_028751875.1 Rapana venosa | reverse complement strand
TTAAAATTTTTTTTATTATGTACCACTTTTTTGGCATCACTCAGGCTGGTTTATTTCATTAGATTGCTTATTTCATTATCATTTTGTTTATAACACATGGATATTATACTCATATAATATTTGAATGTAAGAATACGAAAGCTTTTTTACCTCAATTTTCTGAAAACTCCCTTAGAAGCATATTCAATAATTTGAATTTGGCATTTGATATTGCAAAAGGTCTCTGGCATAGTCCTATAGGACATTTGTTATAGTTTCCTTAACGTTAATCACTTTTTATGTTTTTTGTTTCGGTGATGTTTTTGGGTTTTTTTTAATACTTTTTATTGTATCTTTTTCTTTGCACGGTTTCTTTTCATGATTAGACTACTTTTCCCCCCTCGCATTTTTCAGTAGGGCCTCTACAACCACCTCAATTATCATACACCCCTTGTATACATTTTTTTTCTTTCTCGTCTAATATCACTGAGAGTGAACAGACGTAAAATCGAAGACAACAACAACAACAACAACAACAACATGGATACATTTTGTGTTGAATATTTGTCAGAAACATAACTCGTTCCTTTAGTTTGATCACATTGTTATTTCTCTGTCAAAGCACACCTGTAATCATATCTGTTTGTTGAATGACTGTCCAACTGCTGATTTCATAAATCATTTTCCCCTTGATTAAATCATTTGCTTTTAGTCAAAGCACAAACATTGTGGATCGGTGGTCTAGAGGTAACGCACCTGCCTAGAAAGCGAAAAATCCGGGTTGGAGGCGTGCGGTGGTTTAATCCCGTTTGTGCCCAAAACTTTCCCCCCATCCATTACACCATGAGTGGTGGTCTAGGTGCTAGTCTGTCGGATGATACAACAGACCGAGGTCCTGCGTGTTACACATAGTTATTTAGCGCACGCAAGAGAACTCACGGCAACAAGAGAGTTGTCCCTGACAAAATTCTGTAGAAAAAAAGCCACTCTAATAGGGAAATAAATAGTTACAGAGAATAAAAAGAAAAAAAATTATGGGTGGCGCTGCTCTTGTGGCTATGCGCTCTCCCCGGGGAGAGCAGCCCGAATTTCATGCAGAAAAATCTGCCGTGGTATAAGAAAAAGAACCAAAACAAATAAAATATACATTATACATCTGTACATTATACATTATACATCATTATACAAATATACATCTGTTGAATAAGAGTCCAGGATTTGACTTCTTGAATTGTTGTTTGTTGGATCAGACTGTTCTTTGTTTGGAGCACAATGTCTGATTGGAGTATAGTGGTCTACCAGCTGACTCGTTAGATCGTTGTTTGTCTGGGTACAATATTTGAAGATATTTTGTTTCATGTTTGTCGTGTTGCTCATATAAGGACATAGTTATATTAGGCTAAGAACATTGTGTGAGTTTTAATGGCGTACTGTCAAATAGTATAAAGTCATTCATAAATCACAATTTTTATTTGTTTTCGACAGCATTGCTAGAAAGGATTTGTTAGCTAAGTCCTGTTAGTGTTTAAGCTTGTGTTTTTAAAACGTTGTTCCACAAAATTATGTATGATGCATACTACAATAAAAGGTCGGATTCTGTCAGTTTTGATTGAAACATATTCTTTAAGATTACTTTTTTTTAAAAGTAATATTAAAAATATGTTTTGGGCTTTTTATGGTTTAAGTTTAATGTTCCTCTGTCTACCCCTTGTTTTTGTTTGTTTGTGTTTTTACCTTCTTTGGTATAAGTCGACGACCTGAGAGAGAGAGAGAGAGAGAGAGAGAGAGAGAGAGAGAGAGAGAGAGAGAGACAGACAGACAGACAGACAGACAGACAGACAGACAGAGGATATGTCATGCCCCTTCACCATCAACTACTATTTCCTATCCTTCTCTCCTCCAGTAATAATAGTCCTGGAAATAAATTCTCTCTTATTCTTATGTTTACGTCAGTGGGTGTGAAGATTTAAGATTTGCCTGCCTTTGGACAGATTATATATATATATATATATATATATATATATATATATATATATATATATATATATATATATATATATATATATATACACATATATTATAAGGTAAATGAGTCCCATAACCTATAAGGTCGTAGGGGAGCGAGGGGTCAGAGACCTCACTTCTCTAGGGCCAGCATATTGAGGGCAGCGCCCATCTCCTCTCCCTCGCTGCTTTACCTTCCCTGACCCTAAAGAGGGCAGGTACCCATTTACAGCTGGGTTTAACTGTACTGAAGCCAAGGCGCGCAAACGGTCACCCATCCAACTGGTAACCACGCTCGACGCTGCTTAACTTGGCTGGGGAAAGCGAGTGCTCCGACCACTGGGATATATATATATATAAAATATATATATAATATATATATATATATATATATATATATATATATATATATATATTATCCATTCAGCCTGAGGAAGCTTCAGATGGAAGCGAAAATTTGCTGACAGAAATAAAAGGAGAAATGAAGCTGAGCATAGTTGTGTTTTTATTGCCATTTTACTATTTTACCTCAACTGTGTGCTTGAAGGGAGTGGTGCCCAGCAAAAATGTGGGTTTTTATCAAGACAATTATATATACATATATCTATTGAAAGATTCTTTCCAATGTCTCTGCTACCTTAAAAAACAAAAAAACAAATTATAGATTAAGTTTTTAACACGCGAAATAAACACGGTAGATGTAAACATGCGGGGAAAAAAATTGCATAAAATTAGTTAAGTTTTAGATACACAGATTATAATGAATACATAATGGTTTAGAAATATAACAACAAGAACAATAAAAAGTAATTTATTTGTTGCTGTTCTTAGCTTTAGAAATATAGCAACAGGAACAATAAAAAGTAATTCGTTTGTTGCTGTTCTAAGATTGAGAAATATAACAACAGGAACAATAAAAAGTAATTTATTTGTTGCTGTTCTTAGCTATAGAAATATAACAACAAGAACAATAAAAAGTAATTTATTTGTTGCTGTTCTTAGCTTTAGAAATATAACAACAGGAACAATAAAAAGTAATTTATTTGTTGCTGTTCTAAGATTTAGAAATATAACAACAGGAACAATAAAAAGTAATTTATTTGTTGCTGTTCTTAGCTATAGAAATATAACAACAGGAACAATAAAAAGTAATTATTTTTATTTGTTGCTGTTCTTAGCTATAGAAATATAGCAACAAGAACAACAAAACATTATTTTTTGCTGCTGTTGTTAGCTTGGTTCTGTTTAGTTTTGCTTGTTTCCTAAAAGTTTGGCCCATTTAGGTGTCCAGAGTTTTTTTTAAAAAAAGATAATAATACATGGAATTTATATAGCGCTATATCTTGCAACACAAATCAAAGCGCTTGCATTCAACCTATCCTTACACAGTCATGCAACCAATACCAAACAATTAATAGTTTAAACAAACAAATATTACAAACATGGTATCTGCAGACCAAATCTATGAAATAAAAATTATTAGTCAAAACCAGTTAGGCCTATTCAAAAGCACACACACACAAATACACAGGTCATACACTTTGGCAGGGTAATGGGACATTACACATGAAGGCAGTTTATGTTTCATTTCAGTGTAGTCTAACTAACTAACTGACTCACTCACTCACTCATTCACTCATATCGCTAATGATGTTACTTGATAAAGTTTTTCAGAATAAACATGTCTAATGACGTATATCAAATGGAGCTTGTAAATACATGTCTCAACTAAGCAGAAAGGATAAAAAATGGAAAGAAAATGAAAGAAAGAGAGGAGTCCGGTTTTTTTAACACCACCCCCCAAAAAACAACAATAAAAAACAACAACCCAACAACAACAAACAAAACAACGACAAACAAACAAAAACTTGGAGTAAAATATTTATTTCCTGAAATGACAAAAATATTGAGGTATATTATTTGGTTGATATCTGTCTGTATGTCTGTCTCTCTGTCTGTCTCTCTCTCCACACACTCTCCCCCCCCCCCCTCACACACTCTCCACACCCCCAACCCCCGCCCCCACACATACACCCCCCCCCCCCCCACACACACACACAATCTCCAAACTGAAACTGACTCTCTCAACACATCCAAACAGCTTCAACAACTCCCTTTACACCTAGACGTCATTAGGCTTCCCCATATCTGATGTGGTCAGACTTTCATTGTCACTGTCAAACAGCTCAAGAGTCACCATCACCGCCTGTCTGTCACTCACTCATTACTCATCACTCACTCACCTCACTCACTGGGCAGTCAGTGGGCAGAGCTAAGCTTGCTTTAGACACACAGCTTAGCACTTTGGCCCTTTGCCATGGTGTTCCTATCTGCAGTGTTGTCGCTGTCATCCTTTTTACACAGACTTAACCGAGCCAGGACCAGAGAAGAAGAAAAAGAAGAAGAAGAAGACGAAAAAGAAGAAGAGGAAGTAGGCAAAAGAAGAAGAAGAAGACGAAAGAAGAATATTAGGAAGAAGAAGACAAGAGAAGAAGGAGGAGGAGGAGGAGGAGGAGGAAAAGAAGAAGGAAAAGAATTGTGAAGAAGAAGAAGGGTAAGAAGGAGAAGAAGAAGAAGAAAAAAGAAGATAAAGAAGAGGACGGAAGAAGAAGAATAGGAGGAAGAAGAAGAAGACGAAGAACAAAAAGAAGCAGAAGAAGAAGAAGAAGAAGACAAAACAATAATAAGAAGAATATGAAGAAGACGAGGACGAAGGAAAGAAGAAGGAGAAGAAGACGAGGACGAAGGAAAGAAGAAGGAAAAGAAGACGAAGAAGGACAAGGAGAAGAAGGAAAAGAAGGAGATGAAGAAGAAGATGAAGAAGAAGAAGAAGAAGAGACAGAAGAAGAATCGGAAGAAGAAGAAGAGGACGAAAAAAGAAGAAGACGAAAGAAGGAGAAGAAGAAAAGAAGAAGAAGAAGAAGAAGAGAATGACAATGGTTTGTTGTGGTAAGCTTTCAAACCCTGTCACAAGGGGACAGTGGGAAGAAGACTGGGCACAAACACATATTTCACCAAGAAGTAAAAACAATTCACAACTGCCCCAAATAACAATCATCATGACATGGACTCCACATCATGGTTGCAACAGCTGCAACAAACACAGGTACATTGTCAACTATGATTATTGTAATTTTTAGCAGAGCAAAAACCTATGAGCAAGAGTTATTGCTGTTAAAGCTTTAACAGCCCTTTACTGGGTGTCTTAGAGGCAGACAGACAGACAGACAGAGAGAGAGAGAGAGAGAGAGAGAGAGAGAAACAGTTTATTCAGATTTTAGGTCATAGCCCCTTTCTGAAGGGAGGGGGGGAGGGGGGTTTCCACATCATCATAAACAACAAGAACTACAATTATTATGTTTCCAAGCTATGCACAGTCATCGGAAAGCTGCAACACATAAGTACGCATTTCTTATGTTAGAAAACGCAGTATTTACCCTTTTCAATGCATGATAAACAACAGAGAGAGAGAGAGAGAGAGAGAGAGAGAGAGAGAGAGAGGGAGGGAGAGAGACATATAGACAGACAGACAGAGATAGGGATAGGGATAGAGAAAGACAGGGACAGATAAACAGAGAAAGAGAGAGACAGACAGAGATAGGGATATGTTCACACAGAGAGACAGAGACAGACACAGACATTCACACAGAGTGACACACACACACACACACAGAGAAACACAGTGAGAGAGAGTAATAGGACGTTAGTGGAGTGGCAAGAGAGAGAGGTTTCATTTTACCAAACGATTAAGGGCTAGCTAGCTCTTCAGAGCCAATCGGCTTAGCCGCTCTTTCTCTCTCTCTCTCTCTCGCTCTCTCTCATTGGCTCCTATTGGTGCACGTGACGTCTCTTTAGCGCTCAGTGCTCGTGCGCCTCGGCGGCCTGTCAGTGATAGTGTTGGTGCTGGATTGTCGCCCTTTACCACTCTGCCTTCCATTTATCCTGTTCCCTCCCTCCCTCCCTCCCCTTCAGCCCTCCCCCCTCCCCTTTCACTCTCCCCTTCCGCCGTTTTTGTGTTTGTTTGGATTGCCCCTGAGTCTGTCTCCCTCTCTCTCTCTCAGTGTTTCTGTCTGTCTGTCTCTGTCTGTCTGCCTTTCGTTTCTGATTTAAACAGAAAATTCAAGAAAGAAGGTGGCAGGATGATTATTAAGACATTTATTTGCCTAGTAATAACAATAACAACAACAATAATAATAATAAATGGAATTTATATAGCACTTTATCTTGCAAAAAGAAATCAAAGCACTTGCATTCAACACACCCACACATACAACCAATAACACTTAAAAGAGTTAACAAATTCAAATGTACACACACACACACACACGCACGCACACACACACACACACACACACACACACACACACACACACACACACACACACAGTATACACTTAGGCAGGGTGATGGGATTTAGCTGTTTTAGGCAGGGATAGATTTGAGATGAAACAAGAGGGGGAAAATCAGATTTGGAATAAATATGCCTTGAGGCAGGATTTAAAAGTGTCGTAAGTAGGCTTTTGGCGAAGGGAGAGAGGGAGGTCATTCCAGATCACTGGACCAGAACCAGAAAGAGCGAGGGCCAACAGTGGATTGGTTGAATCTCGGTATGGTATTCGTAAGCACAAGGTATCTGCAGCAGAGCGGAGGGAACGAGAAGGAGTGTATAGATGAAGACAGTAGCAGAGGTAGGAGGGAGCTGTTTTGTGGAGACATTTGTAACAGAGGGTACTGATCTTATAGTTAACTCTCTGTGGCACAGGCAGCCAGTGGAGAGATTGCAAGAGAGGAGTTATGTACTTAGATTTTCTCTTTCTGAGGACAAGTCGAGATGCAGAGTTTTTTATACGTTGAAGGGAGTGGATTGATGATGCTGGCAGACCAGCCAGAAGAGAATTGCAATAGTCCAGACGTGAAAGCATAAGAGACGCCACTAGTTTGGATGTTGCATCAGTGGAAGGTACTTTCGAATTGCACTAATACGCCGTAATTGATAGCAGCATGACTGGCAGATCTGGGTGATGAATTTTTGCATGGAGAGTGTATTGTCGATAACAACCCCAAGATACTTCACAGCAGTGGATGGAGGAATTGACGTATTGCCGATTTCTATTAGAGCTGTTGTGATGGGAGAGAGTTTGTGTTTGATCCCTACAAGCATGGCTTCGGTTTTGTCTGGATTTAGCTGTAACTTGTTCTGTATCATCCAGTTTTGAATATCTTGAAGGCAGTAGTTCTGGGGTTCTGGGTTCGATTTCCAGCCTTGCTGACCTTTCTTACCCAGTTTGATGAGAAAATCGAAGTGAATGTCGAAGTCCTTCCGATGAGATTATTAGTTTAAATCAAGCTTCCCCCCTGTGCGATTGCACGCAGAACACCTTGCACACGTCAAAAACGCGTTTTGCCTTTTGGAAGAGTAGCTTTTTTTCGTGGCGGTAGATTTATAAACATTCTGGAACATTTTCCTTTTTCAAAATGTATTCATTCACTTATTTCTCTCTAGGTGTGAAAAAAGTCTGGATGTAAAAGTCTTGTACTAATCCTTTTTAAAAAGGTAAAGGTGTCTCATATCCACTGTGGTCGTAGGACAGAGCGAGGCGTCAGAGACCTCAGCTTCTCAAGGGCCAGTATATTGAGGGCGGCGCCCATCTCCTCTCCCTCGCTGCTTTACCTTCCCTAACCCTAAAGAGGCAGGTACCCATTTACAGCTGGGTGAACTGGGGGACTGTCTTGAACCTAAGGCGCGCAAACGGTCACCTATCCAAGAGGTAACTACGCTCGATGCTGCTTAACCTTGGCTGGGGGAAAGCGAATGCTCCGACCACTGAGCTATCCCGTCCCCAACTTACCCTTTTACGCTCAGAAAAAATGTTTTTGTTATGGATATTGTTATCTCTCCCTCTGTTTACCTCTCAAAGTGGTGTGTGTTTTATTTTATTTACTTCACTCTTATTTAATTCTTGATCCATCCATCCATCCATCCATCCATCCATCCATCCATCCATCCATCCATCCATCTATCTATCTATCTATCTATCTATCTATCTATCTATCTATCTATCTATCTATCTATCTATCTATCTATCTATCTATCTATCTATCTATCTATCTATCTATCTATCTATACATGTGTGTGTGTGTGTGTGTTTGTATGTGTGTGCACGTGCGCGTGCGTGCAAAAGATAAACAAAAAATAAAAACCAAAAAGAAAAGAGATGCTCTGGAAAGTTGTGATGATCCAGTTAAATTGGCTAGGGGCTTCTTTCTTTCTTTCTTTCTTTCTTTCTATTCTATCTATCTATCTATCTATCTATCTATCTATCTATCTATCTATCTATCTATCTATCTATCTATCTATCTATCTATCTATCTATCTATCTATCTATCTATCTATCTATCTATCTATTTATCTATCTATCTATCTATCTATCTATCTATCTATCTATCTATCTATCTATCTTTCTTTCTTTCTTTCTTTCTTTCTTTTTTGTTCTATCTATCTATCTGTCTTTCTGTCTTTCTTTTTTTTCTTTCTTTCTTTCTTCGTTCCTTCATTCTTTCTTTCTCTTTCCACTCTTCAACTGATGTGTACATTTTGCCGGAACGTGACAGACTTAAGGGGGCAAAAACAACAACAACAAAACAGGCTGGTACACTGTGTCAGTAATGATACAGGAATTTAAAAAAATACAAAAATAAAACCAACGAAAGCCACGAACAGATCCAAACTAAAACTAGTAAGTAAACAAGCACACAAGCATGCAAGCAAAACCAGAAGAAAACAGAAGACACCATCCCAGGAAAAAAAAAAGCAGCCAAGCAATACAGATAGCACAGCCGACAAGGATTAAATTCTGACGTGCAGAGTGACAGCTAGCCAGTTTCCATACATATACTTACGATAATGATGACCAATATTAGCATGGGAAACAAGGAATCTGTGCCTTCCCAACTGACCTTAGCTACACCCACCTACCTTTTCCTGCTACCCCACTCCCCCCTTGCATTCCACTCCCCAGCTAACCCATCCCCCCTGGATTCCCTTCCCAAGCTAACCCATCCTCCCCCCCCCCCTGATTCCCCTCCCAAGCTAACCCATCCCCCCCTTGCATTCCCCTCCCAAGCTAACCCATCCCCCCCCCCCTTGCATTCCCCTCCCAAGCTAACCCATCCCCCCTGGATTCCCCTCCCAAGCTAACCCCTCCCCCCACCTTGCATGCCCCCTCCAAACTTACCTTCATCTGCCCTCCATCCATCCTTCCTTTCCCCAGCTACCCTTTCCGAAAAATAAGATTGAAAAAAACAGCACAAACATGGGAAGATAGACAACACATCTCCTCCAAACTTCAGAGGATTAGAAGTTAGGGGTGATCCTAATAAAGATCACAAATTCCTATAGCTCACAGATAAGTTGCTGCATTTATAGTTTTACAACGTTTCATTGAAACTAACAGTTCCAAATTGTATAGGTGTCTTTTCCTATATTAGGTCGGAAATAGCAAAAATGTTTATTCTAAATACTCAGTTTCATCCTGTCCTCATTTCAGACAGGTAAACAATGGAGTATACAATTCTATATAAAAATTGCTGCTTTATTTCCATCAGATACAAACATTTATCTGGACTTCTGAGCAATGTCAAACAATGAAAAGGAATGTAACTGTTTGTGATATCCTACGAATGGGAGGTAATGTTGCCATCAGATACAATGAAGGCTTTACTTCACACATAAAATTATAATGTGTACAAAACTCTAAATACAGTTGAGCAACGTTTATATGCAGCATAACTTAACACAGTAAAATAACTTACACCTTGAAGAGAGTTTAAGAGGATTAGGAGGTCTCCATCTTAAATTGAAGTGGAAGTTGTTACAGTTATTGAAACTAAGGGAGGTGACAGTCAAATTATGACATTCATGGTCAGTAGGGCTTTATACAACACGAAATGAAATAATAATATCAATGCTAATGATATGTAAAATATAATTTTGTAAGAACATATCAAAGCACTTGTATTCAACCTATTCTTATAATACAACCAAATCACAAGTAGTTTTACAAATTGAAATTCTCTCTCTCTCTCTCTCTCTCTCTCCTCTCTCTCTCTCTCTCTCTCTCTCTCTCTCTCCACACACACACACACACACATTCACACACACACACACACACACACGCACACACGCACGCACGCACGCACGCACACACACACACACACACACACACACACACATGAAGGTTATACACTTTGGCCGGGTGATGGGAATTTTGGCTGTTGAAGGCAGGGACAGATATGAGATGAAACAGAAAGGGAAATTTTAGATTTGAAATAAGTATGTCTCTCCAGACATAAGTGTTATTAGTAGGCATTCAGTGAAGAAAGATGGTCATTCCAGATCAATGGACCAGAAATAGAGAAAGATAAACACACACACACACACGCACGCACGCACGCACGCACGCACGCACGCACACACACACACACACACACACAACGCTTTCAACACACACATACAAACGCACGGCCATTCACACACGAAATTAATAATAATAATAATAATTAAAAAAAAAAAAATAATGTATGGAATTTATATAGCGCTGAATCTTGTAAAGCAACAAATCAAAGCGCTCAGATTAAAAAAAAATTATTTTATATATAAATCTCTCTCTCTCTCTCTCTCTCTCTCTCTCCTCTCTCTCTCTCTCCCTCTCTCCTCTCACTCTCTCTCTCTCTCTCTCTCTACTCTCTCTCTCTCTCTCCTCTCTCTCTGATAATGGCTTTAAATTTCTTTTTACATCTAGTCCCCGTGTGTATGCGGTTTTGTAAATTTTGTCATCTGTTCCCACCGGCACACAATGGCCTACTCTTTCGAAAAGCGGAACAGGATTTAACGTGTGCGTTCGTACACGGGGCCTCGGTTTATAGTCTCATCCGAAGGATTAGTCTCATATAGTCTGATCCGATTATTAGAGCCCACGTGTAGATGATATATTTAGACACGTTATGTTTATATGCAGATACGGTGAGAGAGAGAGAGAGAGAGAGAGAGAGAGAGAGAGAGAGAGAGAGAGAGAGAGAGAGAGAGAGAGAGAGAGAAACAGATATACGTATCGAGAGATATAAAGTAGTTAGAATGATTTTTTTCCCTGTTCAATAGTAAAAATGTATAGATTGTTTGAATCTAAGCAGCCCTCCACCTTTTATTTTATTGCCACCAGAAAGGCAGTGCGACCAAATTGTTCGTTTCATTATAATTATTTTCGTTAATTTAGTTTGCACCTGCATGTGTAACTGTTTTGCTTTAAGGGTGACAGTTTCTACAGAAACTTTGCAAGTGACCACTGTCTTCAAGACGTGAATTATTTTACTGCATATGAACCTTGTTTACTTGTGTTCGCACAGTCCTTATGTGCTGCGGCCCTGGGGGCTAGTTGGCCTTTGGAGAACATCTCCAACGCTGACTGTCCTTATGCCCACTTGGCCGAGAGAGTGGGGATGTACTGTGGGCAAGGCCTCTCCACTATAATCAAATTTCTGCCCAATTTCCTCCTCTGCTGTTTTGGAGGTCATCGTCGAACACGACGGACAAGCATACTTGTGTTTAAATTGACAAACACCACGTGTGTGCTATTTCAAGTCAGTATTACTTCTCCTTCACAGAAATCTTAAACAATTACATCCCTTTTTTGTTTGAAGTTGCTTCATAGTCCAGATCAAAGCTCCCATCTGATGGAAATGAAGCAACAATTTTTTTACCACATTGTACACATTGCTGTTTACCTGTCTGAAACAAGTGACGGATGAAGTTAAATTATTGTAATTATAACTTTTTAAAAAATTTGTAAAATGATATCAGAAGACACCTTCAAAGTTTGGAGTTGTTACTTTGATAATATATCATAAAACTTAAGATGCCACAACTTAAATTGTGAGTTGGAATGTTGTGATCTCTATGGGGATCACCCCTAACTTCTAATCCTCCGAGGTTTTGAGGAGATGTGTGGTCTTTCATCCCATGTTTGTGCCGGTATTTTTTCTTCAATTTTTTTGTAAGGGAGGGGTGGCTGGGGGAAAGGAAGAGGAGAGGTAGAAAAGGGGGTTTCTGGGAGGAGGAGTATGGGGGATAGAAGTGGGGAGAATAGAAGGGGATAGCTTGGGGAGAATAGAAGGGGCAGGGTGGGGTAGAGACAAGAAGGTTAGAGGAGGGTTAGCCTTGGGGGATAGAGGGGGGAGGGTAACTGGGAGAACAGGGGTGGGGTGGTGGTTGGAGCGGTAACTGGAGGTAGGAGAAAATAGGGAAGGGGTGGGGGATTTGTTGGGTGGGGGAGGAGTGAAAAAGGTAAAGCAGCCACTGTGTAGTTGTTTCCTTGTAATAGTGGCATTTTCTACAACTTTCTTCAAGCTATGAATATCCATGTTTAGAGTTGCAAACAGCTATGTGTGTGTGTGTGTGTGTGTGAGATAAAGCTTTGATTTTATTTTATCTTATAGGTGTTTAAATTAGGGGGGGGGGGGAG
>CM054152.1:21937575-21960075 GCA_028751875.1 Rapana venosa | reverse complement strand
CAGCACAGCACAGCACAGCTCAGCACAGCACAGCACAGCTCAGCTCAGCACAGCACAGCACAGCACAGCACAGCACAGCACAGCTCAGCTCAGCACAGCACAGCACAGCACAGCTCAGCACAGCACAGCACAGCTCAGCACAGCTCAGCACAGCTCAGCACAGCTCAGCACAGCACAGCTCAGCACAGTTCAGCACAGCACAACACAGCACAGCACAGCTCAGCACAGCTCAGCACAGCACAGCACAGCACAGCTCAGCACAGCTCAGCACAGCACAGCACAGCACAGCACTAACCTGTCCTGCCCTGCTGCTGTTGCTGTTGTTGTTGCTGCTGCTGCTGCTGCTGTTGTTGGGTTGCTGCTGTTCTTGTTGTTGTCTATTTCTGTGTCTCTGTGTGTAGGTCGCATGCACAGAAATCTCAGCATTGGCAAACCTCTGGGCTTTAGCCGAGGAACGAAAACCAAATGACAGAAAAATTGAAACTCGACAAATTATTAGCAAATGAAGACAAACAGAATTACAAGGCAATGATAAAAAAATATGATGATTTGATCAAATGAAAGCAAGCTATTAAAAAAAAGAATACTACAAAAAAACCCAAAAAAACCCAAAGAGGTAGGCGTTGTCTAAAAATCGGGGAGAGGTTGAATTGCAGTATAAACTTTTAAAGTTGTTTTTCGTTTCTCGGCAAGAGGTTCATCACTGGTGGGATTTTTGCGTATGTGTTCTATTACCCACCATTTAAGTAGCTGCAATTTGTAATCTGAAACGGACCGATTTGGTTTCAATAGGTTTTCATTCCAGTCTTGTCACATGACATTTTAGGGGGTTGCAATTTTGACATGTCAACAAGTTATCTTAATGAAGTTCTGTCGAGGAATGTACACACGGATTGGATTCATGTCTTCCCAATATAAATTTTGACTAAAACAAACGACGATGGGTTAAACCATTAATTTATAAAACAAAGCAGATAACCTTGGGAATACATTCATCAGCGAACGGCTGGCAGTTGGTTAAGGTCAAGGCCAGGTTTAGGGGTTGTCTGTAGCTCTTTGTTTAAAGTGTGCATGCCTAACTGTCATGACATCATGCGCTGAAATCATCCGTATTCGCACAAAAGGAAAGTTTAGATTAAAACAGCTTACGTACATGTACATCCGTTTAGTCTCAATGTGCCTGTGTGTCTACATCACCATTTAATGAATAGGCAGTATATAATGTGAATAAGAAGGAGGAATGGAAACTATTTCATTGACGGGGTTTGAATTGCAGTTTCCGATGCAGTCAGGACACAGGGTCGCAAAATATTTCTGATTTTTTTTTCCTGCGGCGTCATCATTGGGACATAACCTAAAAGTTCGCTGATCTCTGGAGTTGGGACATACCTAAACGTTCGCTGATCTTTGGAGTGCTTGATCTTAGGACATTCTCCCCCCTGTGGGGATGCTGGGGGCCCTACCAGTATAAATAGCATCCCCACCTTCTGGAGAATACTGTGCCAGGAATTCCCTCTTTTCTATCCCTCTCTGTTTTTACCTTTTTATGTTTTCTTCCTGTCACCTCCTTCTTTTCTATTTTCTACCTTCTTGGTCCATTTTCCTGCGTTTTCCCAGAAAGACTTAAAAGAGAACAATTCTATCCCACGCCGAAGTCTGCTGCGCTGGGCCTGACTTGTCAGGCGCTTAACGGCGGCGCAACGCATTTTTGCTCATATTAATGACAGACAACAATCGTTGCTGTCTGAGTGTTCGACGACGAAAACAGCTCAAAGCATAATTATACTCTTTTATGAAACAAAAAATTATTTCGTTACCATGTATATCTTCATCGTCAAACGCCCAAACAGCAACTTCTGTTATCTTGACATGTAAGCGAAAATGAGTTGGGCTGCCGTTAAGCGCCTGACAAGTCAGGCCCAGCGCATCCGACTTCGGTGTAGGAGAGAATTGTTATCTTTCAAATCTTTCTAAAAAGAAGGAAAGGTAGGAGGACGGACCAAGAAGGCAGAAAATAGAAAAGAAGGAGGTGACAGAAAGAAAAGGAACAATCAGAAACAAAGAGAGGAATAGAAAAGAGGGAGGTAATTCTTAACACAGAATATCCAGAAGGTGGAGATGTTATTTATGTTGACAGGTCCCCGGCATCCTCACGAGGAAACTGCAATGTCTATAATCTTTTCCTCGCCTTTGTTTTATTTACACGACTGGGAAGCTGTTGTCGCGTTATCATTGCACTGTAGAAAAAAAGTTAGACTAGGCTGTTTAATTACCGCCGTCGTCATCATCATCATCGTCGTCGTCGTCATCATCATCATCATCATCATCATCATCAGCGTCGTCATCATCATCATCGCCGCCGTCGTCGTCATCATCATCATCATCGCCGCCGTCGTCGTCATCATCATCATCATCGCCGCCGTCGTCGTCGTCGTCGTCCTCCTCCTCCTCCTCCTCCTCATCATCATCGTCGTCGTCGTCGTCGTCGTCGTCGTCACCGTCACCACCACCACCACCACCACCACCACCACCACCACCACCACCACCACCACCACCACCACCACCACCACCACCACCACCACCACCACCACCACCATCATCATCATTATCATTGTCGTCGTCGTTGTTGTTGGTGTTGGTGTTGGTGTTACTGCTAATAAATAATTTGATAATTAATTTTAACTTAATGATTAATTATTCTGAAAAAAAACACCGCAAAAACTATTGGGTAAACTAATATATACATTCTGGAGATAGGGTTTTAAAGAAAAGAAATAAAACGAAGACTATATACTTTTTCTTGTCTTTCTGTCATTGTTTCTCTGTTGTTATGTATGTGTGCACTCGTCAATAATAAGTTTATATGTCATTTCTCCCTGTATTCCTACATTGGTGTGTGTGTGTGTGTGTGTGTGCGCGCGTGCGTGCGTGTGCGTGCGTACGCCGTGGGTGTGTGCGCGCGCGCCTGGGTTTGTATGTGTGTGTGATAATTTTTTTAAAGCTATCTTGGAATGTTCATAACAATTTGAAATGTATTTTTCTTGAATCTTTTGAGATAGTTATACGTATCAATGTGCCTGTCAGTATTGTAACTGCCCTTCATGGGATGATTAAAGTGATTTTGACTTGACTTGACTTGACTTTGTGTATCTCTCTTGCACAGTAATGACTTCTACTACGTCTGTCTTTCTCAAGGAGGAGAAGATGAAAATAGTGACGGACGGGGGAAGGAGAGAGAGAGAGAGAGGTAGGGGTGGGGGGGAGGAGGATGGGGATGGAGAGGTGGAGGAGAACTAAGGAAGAAGAAGGGAGATGGGGATGGGTTTTTTTGGGGTGGAGGTGGGTGGGGGGTGGGGTTGTTGACTGCTGCTTGAGTTAAGCAAACCATCGGTTCCGCATCTGACGAATTACACCGTAAGCGTTGGTGTGGGTGTTGTAGTGAGTGCTGTGTGTAGTGTGTGTGTGATGGTAGAGTTGCAAGAGACATGGTTGTTGTGTGTGTAACACCACTCACACGCACACCACACATACACACACACCACACACACACACACACACACACACACACACACACACACCACACACACACACACACAAAACCAGACACAACCGACAACTACAGCAACTTTACAACACGACAAAAAGAACTCGAAGATCACCGAAACCTTAAAAAGACTTTACAGATCTACTAACCTCCAACTCCCCCACCCCCAACCCCCTCCTCCCATCCCATCCCCATCCCCCTCCTCCCCACCCTTAACATCCCCATTCCCCCTCCCCTCCCCCCCCGACCCCCCCCCCCCCCCCCCCCGGTCCCCAAAACTGAGGCGTGGCAGTTAAAGCCCTAGCAAATGAAGCGAGGTTTTGGGGAGGAATTCACGAGCCAACACAACAGTGTGGGGCGAAAGGACCACTGCAAACTGGGCCCACTCCGCCCGCAGTGAAAAAAAGGATTTGAAAGGGAAAAAAAAGAAAAAAAAGAAAAGAAAAGAAAGTGGGAGGTGTAGTGGGGAGGGAGGGGGAGGTGGGAGGAAGAGCGGAGATCGAAGGAGAGTAGAAGCTGTTGGATGTGGGGGTGGGGGTGGGGGGGAGGCGGGGAGGTGATGATGTGCAGTGGCTTAGGTGAGGGAGCGGGAAAATGGTATGGCGGTTGAGAGAGAGAGAGAGAGAGAGAGAGAGAGAGAGAGAGAGAGAGAGAGAGGAGAGAGAGAGAGAGAGAGAGAGAGAGAGAAGGTGGGTGGAGGGGGGAGGACAGAGAGAAATAGTATAAAAGTTGAAAGACAATTTAAGCGAGGGAGAGAGAGAGAGAGAGAGAGAGAGAAGAGAGAGAGAGAGAGAGAGAGAGAGAGAGAGAGAGAGAGAGGTGGGAGGAGGGGAGGACAGAAAAATAGCATACAATTGAAAGACAGTTTACAGAAGAGAGAAAGAAGAAGAGATCTCGAGAGAGAGAGAGAGAGAGAGAAGAGATAACAGACAACAGACAATCAGACACACAAACAGACACACAGACAGCATACAGAGACACAGATTCCCCTCCCCCCAGAGAGAGAGAGACAGAGAGAAAAGACAGACGACCGACGACAAAATCAGTCAAAACAGACACACAAGAGGCTACAGAGACACAGATCCCCCCCCCCCCCCCAAAGAGCAGAGACAGATCAAAAGAAAACAAACACAAACAAGCGACAGAGAGAGAGAGAGAGAGAGAGAGAGAGAGAGAGAGAGAGAGAGAGAGAGAGAGAGAGAGATATTTAGACATGAGACAAACAGACATAGACACACTGACAGACAGAAAACCAAACAGACGGACGACAGACAAACTGAAGTTTGGTGACAATTTGGATGTTAGAAAGAAATCTACGATTGAAGGCAGGAAGGCCCACTATGTCGCTGACCAGAATTCGTTGTCTTTGTTCTTCTTCATCGAACGCTCAGACAGAAACTATTGTTGTCTGTTATATGAGCGAAAATGCGTCACGCTGCCGTTAAGCGCCTGACAAGTCAGGCCCAGCGCATCCGACATCGGCATAAGAGAGAATTGTTATCTTTTAAGTTCTTTCTGGAAGAAAAAAAAGGCAAGAGAATGGACCCAAGAAGGCAGAAAACAGAGGAGGTGACAGGAAGAAAAAGAACAAGGCAGAAACAAAGAGAGTGATAGAAAAGAGGGAATTCCTAGCACAGAATTTCCAGAAGGTGGGGATGTTATTTATGCTGACAGGTCCCCGGCATCTCCACGAGGAATCAGTGGGGATCGAGGACTGCCCAATTTCTCACCGGTGATAATTTAAGTCGGCGACAATATTATTTGGGTCTTCAACTATTTGGGTCATCATCAATAATTATAATGATTTGAGCTGGTGACAATTTGGGTCATTAAAGAATATCGGTCGTTATCAATTTAGGTCGGCAACAATTTGGGTCACAACACTCTGTGTGTGCGTGCGCGCATGCGCGCGCGCGTGTATGTGTGTGTGTGTGTGTGTGTGTGTGTGTATGTGTGTGTGTAACGAAAGAGACAGACAGACATAAGGGGGCGGGGGAGAGAGAATACATATTGGATCTTTTTTAACAACAACAAAAACGTACATCCATCATCATCATCATCACCACCACCATCTTTAACAAAACCAATAACAACAACAATAACAACAGCAACGACAAGGTCAACAGCAGCAGTAGCAGAAGCAGCAGCAGCACCAGCAACAATAACAACAACAACAAACACAAAGCTAACAGACGCACAAAATACACCTCTATTGTAGTTTAACTTTACATGGCTTCTGTTTATCTGTTTTTTTTCCATGTATCATGGTTAATCCATGAACAACACACACACACACCACACACACACACACACACACACACACACACACACACTCACACACACACACACACACACACACACACACACACACACACACACACACACACACACACACACACACACACACACACAACACACACACACACACACACTTGCTGATGTAACCATCACAGTACTGTACTGTCTCTTTTGCTTTATGACTCAACAGGACGTATTGTTCAGGAGAGAGAGAAAGTTGTCTTCTTGTGTGTGTGTGTGTGTGTGTGTGTGTGTGTGTGTGTGTGTGTGTGTGTGTGAGTGTGTGTGAGTGAGTGTATGTGTGCGTGCGTGTGAGTGTGTGTGTGTGTGTGTGAGTATGTGTGTGTTTGTGTGTGTGTGTGTGTGTGCGTGCGTGCATGTGTGTATGTGTGTGTTTGAGTATGTGTGTGTGTGTGCGCGCGCGCGCGCGTGCATGGGTGTATGTATGCGAGCGTGGGTGTATGTATGTGCGTGTGTGCGTGCGTGCGTGTGTGTTGTTGTTTGTGGTGTTGCTGTTGTTGTAGTTGTTTTCAATTTAACGTCTGTTCAGTCTTAGTGATATTAGACGAGGAAAATGGAAAGTGCAATGGAAATTAAAGAAGGGAGAGGAAGGAGTGGAATGAGAAAAGATTAAGAAATAGCATTAGTGTTGGTATTTATGTGCACTAAAAACCCTAGAAAAGTAATAATGATGATACTCTTAAACAGGAGCAAAAATTTAAACTCAACAAAATGGAGACATGAAACAACAATTATGTAATTACAATAAATATTCAAGTTGACTATGCAATAAACGTCTAACATTGGCAAAGGCTAACTTAGAATTTTCAAATACAGTTTCAAGAGACTGCTCAGAAAATGTAGGTAAAAAAAAAGGTTTTACAATAAAGCACTTAAATATGATGTGACTATTGGAAATAGGATCTCCATTTAGACATCTGACAATTTTTTTGTTGCAAACTTTTGAAGGGAATGCATTTAATTTCATTCTAAAATTTAGTGAATTAACCCTTCTTACGGTTAGAAAACTTAAATCTATTTGAGAAGGAGCCATATAAACAAGAAATATGGGTAGTGGTCAGATAACACATGTGTATGTGTGTGTGTGTGTGTGTGTGTGTGTGTGTGTGTGTGTGTGTGTGTGTGTGTGTGTGTGTGTGTGTGTGTGTGTGTGTGTGTGAGTGTGTGTGTGCGTGGTGCGTGCGTGCGTGCGTGCGCTTGCTTGTGTGTGTGTGTGTGTGTGTGTGTGTGTTGTGTGTGTGTGTGTGTGGTGTGTGAGAGAGAGGAGAGATTGTTTTGTGGTGGGTTTTTAAAAAAAACCTTGTTCTCTAGTGTTGCTTGTATGTTCCTTTGTTTGATGTTCTCATTCCTACATTTGCGTATAATCCGATGTTGTTTTGATGTTGCTTGCATGTTTCCGTGTGAACAACACTTACCTTGAAACAATAAAACCACCATCACCACACCTTACCTCCATCGCTCCTGCTGCTGCCACCACCACCGTCACCACCACCACTTCCATCCCCCATCCATCCCTTACCACCACTATCAAGAAGAAGAAGAAGAAGAAAAGGAGGAGAGGAGGAGGTGGAGGAGGAGGAGGAGGAAGAAGAAGAATTGCGAAGAAGAAGAATTGCGAAGAAAAAGAAGAAGATTGCGAGAAGAGAAGGAAGAAGAAGAATTGCGAAGAAGAAGAAGAATTGCGAAGAAGAAGAAGAAGAATTGCGAAGAATGAAGAACGAAGAAGAAGAAGAAGAAGAATTGCGAAGAATTCGAAGAATTGCGAAGAATTGCGAAGAAGAATGCGAAGAAGAATTGCGAAAAAGAAGAAGAAGAAGAAGAAGAAGAAGAATTGCGAAGAGGAGGAATGGCGAGAGAATTCAAGAAGAAGAAGAATGCAGAAGAAGAAAAAGAAGAGGAGGAGGAGGAGGAGAGAAGAAGAAGAAGAGCAGAAGAGAAAAAGGGAGAGAAGAGGAAGAAGAAGAAGAAGAAGAAGAAGAAGAAGAAGAAGAAGAAGAAGAAACAGTAGCAGCAACTATGCTGGCAAGAACAGTAACAACAACTTCAATGAGAATGATAATAAAAAGTATAATACAAAGGACAGACCTTCGAGGGAAATCTGTCTGATCCATGGATACGTTTTCTGTTTTTTCTTTCTTTTTCTTTTAATTTTCTTCGTGCGTGCGTGCGCGCGCGCGCGCGTGTGTGTGATGTCTGTTTCCCCATTTCTGTCTTTCTTTTTCCTTATTCATTTTTTTGTTTTCTTTTTTAATCTGTTTTTCTGTTCTTGTTTCTTTTGCCCGTCCATTTTGTTATCCCGTCCCCCACCTTCTCTATCTCTCTGTCCATCCACCAATCCGTCCGTAGGTGCATCTATCTATCTATCTATCTATCTATCATCTATCTATCTATCTATCTATCTATCTATCTATCTATCTATCTATCTATCTATCCATCCATCCATCCATCCATCCATCCATCCATCCATCTATCTATCTATCTATCTATCTATCTATCTATCTATCTATCTATCTATCTATCTATCTATCTACCTACCTACTGTCTGTCTGTCTGGTTGTCTGTCTGTCTGTCTGTCTGTACGTCTGTCTGTATGTACGTCTGTCTATCTATCTATCTATCTATCTATCTATCTATCTATCTATCTATCTATCTATCTATCTATCTATCTATTTTAATCACATTGAAGAGAACAGATGATTATCTATCACAATGAAAAGAAGACGGCAACAGGATAAAGCCGCCGTGCTGTTTTAAAAGGGAGCATACTCAGTCTCTGACTTTCTACGTCGCTTAAGGAGTTATCTCGCGTAGGCCATTCATCGTCTCAAGTAAGCGTAACGGTGATTTGTAAAATCGAAGATCGTTTCTTGCACAAATGTCACAAAAAAGTTACGATTAAAAAATGGTACACAAAATATTGACTTGAAACCAATTTATTCATTACATCACTGCAAAAAGAGAAATGATGCTGGCGCGAATTTGGGTTTAGTTTGGAAACTCGAATAATCTCGCGTGAAGTCAATTGTCCTGAAATTAATTGTCGTCTGCTTGATTCCACAGACTGATGGTGTGCTGAATTTGTATGATGATTTACAAATTGATTGTTTAGTCTTCGGTGTGTTTCAGTGTACAGGTGCTTGAACTACGATCATTAATTAGATGAATTTGTTCGAGTTTAGGAAAGTGTTGATCGACTATATGCAAAATGCAGTGTGCCCATGTTTGCCGTTTCAAGTCCAACTCCAAGTAGAACGTGCAGGTGGGATCTCGATTATGTTTTAAACTGTCATTCATCTCACTGCCGCCTAACCTAGGATGGGAGGTGACAAACCTAAGTTGATTGCACATTGTTCAATTTTTGTAGGATTTTTTTCTTCTCATCGGTTGATTACACTGACTTTTTTTGCGTGTTGATCAGCAAGGGACTCGTGGGCAAAATACGCTTGAATATGGATGGAGAATTTTTCATCCTCATCATTCTGGGTATACACAGAAAAAATTCAAACAAACAGCCTTCTCCTTCTGAAAAGGAAAAAATTAATTGATGAAGAGTTCATGTTTTGTCTTGTTTTAAAATCTTATTCTTGGTTTTAAATCTTAAACCTGAAACTTTTCAGTGAAGGTCGCGGTGCTTTAATCAGGGTTTAATGGGTGAAAATGAATTTATTGTCGCATACCAGTACTGCACACATAGTCGCTGTGCAGCATTATCCGGAGACGCTTACTGCTACTCGGTGGACTTGTCACCTGGCACGATTTTGACTTGAGAGCAACTAACTCTAGGAGTACAAGAATAACTACAGTTACATAGGCGTACGTGACTCGAAAGATTGTTTATGACGACAGGCTTCTGATGGATCCAGCAAAATATATTGTATATATATGCCAGGCTACTGCACTGAAGAAAAAAGCAACAACAAAACAAGAATACCGACTTGACTTATGTGTTATTCTGACCAGATTATCTCTAAGGCAGAATTAATATTTTGTTGAAGTACAAGTACAAAAAAATAAAATAAATAAAAAGGTGGAGTTTGACATAATAGGCCAGGCTTATCACCCCGATAATTACGTCATAGACAAGTCAAGCCATTGGGTAAAAAACAACAAGAACAACAACGAAACAAGAACAGCAACAACAACAAAACCAATCAACAACAACAAAGCAAATAAAAGGAAAGGAAAAAGCTGTTACAACGGCTACGCCCAGGCGTTGATTGCATACATACCTGACGGACAAAAATCGAGGTCAGTTTGTGTGTGTGTGTGTGTGTGTGCGTCTCATGCGCACTGTGTGTGTGTGTGTGTGTGTGTGTGTGTGTGTGTGTGTGTGTGTGTGTGTGTGTCATTTGTAAGTAAGCAAGCTTCTCGTATTTCTGTTGATCTGTTGTTTGTCTTTTTCTTACATCCTTCAGTCACTTCTTTTCTTCCTGACCTTTTCGCTCTCTCTCTCACACATACACACGCACGCACGCGCGCGCGCGCACACACACACACACACAAACACACACACACTCACACACACACGCGCGCGCCGCACGACACACACACAACAAGCACACACGCGCGCCCGGAGCAGAAAGAGAGAGAGAGGAGAGGAGAGAGAGGGGGGGGGGGGGGGGGGGAGCCTTGCGGGAGACGAGAAAATATGTAAATTGTTTGAATTTCAATGATTAAAAGATGACAGAGAAGGGGGAGAAAAAGAAAATAAAATGAGGAAGAGAGAGAGACTGCACGGCTCAAATAGAATTATGAAAGGTGTGTAGACATGCATGCCGAAGCAATAATGCAGGGGTCTTAATTTTGTCAACGTGTGTGGCTACCTCATTTCTGTCTGTCTGTCTGTATGTGTGCTTGCCTGTTTGTCAGTTTGTTTCATACTTATCTGTTTGTTGGTGTGTGCTACGGTCCTTCGGTTGTCGGTTACATTGTTGCCGTTGAATATTAACTAAACTACTCTAAGAACTTTATGGTATTAATAACAACAATAATGATAAGAAGAAGAAAAAAACTAGAACAATCATCATCACTATCATCCTCGTCATCAACATCATAATATTACTTAGATCTCTTTAGGTTATGACTTTCTACTGAAAGCACCGTAAAAAAAAAGGTTTCGTTTTTATCTTCTTCTTCTTCTTCTTCTTCTTCTTCTTCTTCTTCTTTCTTCTTCTTCTTCTTCTTCTTCTTCTTCACAATCCTTGTATTCTACACACACACACACGCGCGCGCGCGCGCGTACACACACACACACACACACACAACACACACACACACACACACACACACACACACACACACACACACACACACACACACACACACACACACATCTCTTTCTTCATTGTTAGTTGACATCTTGCTGTTATGTAGGCATACTAGAATTCTATTTGTCAGGGAGGTTCAATTCAAATAGCAATCATCATCATCATCATCATCATCATCATCATCATCATCATCATCATCATCATCATCATTACTACTATTATCATTTTCATTATTGTTTTTATTATTGTTGTTGTTATTATTATTATTATTATTTTGTTGCTATCGTTGTTGTTATCATCAGCCTCATTATTGTTGTTGTTAGTTTCATCATTATCATCATCATCAGCAGCATTTTACTATTTTTAAAAAAAACATAATTTATACCACTTGAAGTCAACCATAACAACCATCGTCACCATCATTGTGATTAGTTATATCATTATCATTGTTACAATTTTTTTTCCATTTTCAGTAGTAGCAGTAGCAGCAGCAGCAGTGGTACTAGTAATAGTTGTAGTATTAGCAGCAGCAGCAGCAGCAGCAGCAGCAGTAGTAGTAGTAGTAGTAGTAGTAGTAGTAGTAGTAGTAGTAGTATCATGATGATAATGATGATGATTGTTGTTTATATTATCATTACTGTTATCATCATCATCATTATTATTATCTGTTCGGTCTGTTTGTCTGTCTGTTTGTCTGTAAAGACGGGGGTGCATTTGCTTGCATCTTGGCATTCATGTCACAAACTTTCCCTTATTATCTGCACCTCGCACTTAAATTAGTTCCTTCACGCTCACAGAAGATTTTGAAGGCCATTTCAGGTGTTTGTTTTTTCTCTCTTTCCTCCTCTCCTGCCCCTTCCGCCCACGTTAGAGAGTTACCACATTTGAAACTTGAAATTTAAACAATAATGAATCAAGCAAGCACCAAGCAACCGACCGACCGACCAACCAACCAACCAACCAACCAACCAACCAACCAACCAATCAACCAAACAAGCAAAATCCTCCCAACTTTGAACTTGAAAGTCGTTACATTTTTTGGGATAGAAAAACAAATGAGTGATTAAACAAACAGACATCCTGTCAAACAAACAACAAAATGTGTGGGATGGAGGAAGAATTGGTTGAAGATTGTTTCTTGAAGGTAGAATTGGTTGAAGATAGTTTCTTGAAGGTAGAATTTGTTGAAGATTGTTTCTTGAAGGTAGAATTGGTTGAAGATAAATTCTTGAAGGTAGAATTGGTTGAAGATTGTTTCTTGAAGGTAGAATTGGTTGAAGATAGTTTCTTTAAGGTAGAATTGGTTGAAGGTTGTTTCTTGAAGGTAGAATTGGTTGAAGATTGTTTCTTGAAGATACAATTGGTTGAAGATTGTTTATTGAAGGTAGAATTGGTTGAAGATTGTTTCTTGAAGGTAGAATTGGTTGAAGATTGTTTATTGAAGGTAGAATTGGTTGAAGACTGTTTCTTGAAGGTAGAATTGGTTGAAGGTTGTTTCTTGAAGGTAGAATTGGTTGAAGATTGTTTTCTGACTGCCTATGTAAAGCAAGGAAAACAGTCATTGTCCTGCTAAATAAAATTTAATATGATCGTACCACTTCCACGACGGGATAGCTCAGTGGTCGGAGCACTCGCTTTCCCCAGCCAAGTTAAGCAGCGTCGAGCGTGGTTACCAGTTGGATGGGTGACCGTTTGCACGCCTTGGCTTCAGTACAGTTCCCCCAGTTCCCCCAGCTGTAAATGGGTACCTGCCCTCTTTAGGGTCAGGGAAGGTCAAGCAGCGAGGGAGAGGAGATGCGCTCCGCCCTCAATATGCTGGCCCTAGAGAAGTGAGGTCTCTGACTCCTCGCTCCCCTACGACCTAGGTTATGGGACTCCTTTACCTTTTTTTTTTACCACTTCCACAAACTGCTATACGCAAAGCAAGTAAAGTGAGGTTCTTTGACTGTGTCTTTTTCTCTCTCTTTTATTTAGCCTTGAAACGGAGTTCGTGATCAGTGGAAATGAGCAATCAGGTTTTGAATGAGACTCATGTTGTTCAAATGAAAAAGGGGAAATAAAGAACTTCTGCCCCCCTCCCCCTCGCCTGAAAAAAAAACTATCAAAAAAACCACAAAAAAAAGAAAATACAACCCACCCCCCACCCCGCTCCCTAAAAACCCCGAACCGAAACAAAAACCTCAAGATAAAAGGACTAGTAACAGAAATAAACAAAACAAACACCACCAAACAAACACAACAAAACCCCCTCAATCCTAATTATTTTCCCCAGGAAATAAAACAAACAACCACTTGGCACCAAAAAACAAAACAAAAAAACATTCACAAGAGGTTGGGGCAGAGGAAGTTGGGGGGGGGGGGGGGGGGGGGAAGAAGTCATATACCCAATTATTGAATTTTCTCTCCCGTTCTAATCATCAGACCACAGAGTGAGAAGTGGACATGGTAGAGAGTAACGGAAGACGGTGGGGTGGGGGGGGGGGGGGGGGGGAGAAAGAGAAGGAAGAAGTGGAGGAAGAAGAAGAAGGGGGGTGTGGGTGTGAAGACAGGGTGAAGAAGACAGGCAAGGACTCCTGGTGTAGTTGAGGGTATCAGGACATCAGTAGCACGTGCGTCGCGGCGAGGGAACTAGGTACGTGTGCATTGTTCCCCGACACGTTCCTCCGTAGAGAACCGTCCTCTGTAACACCTGCTAGTTCCCACACGACCGGCCATGGTCCGACTGTGAGGACGACCAGTTACCGTGGGTTTTTTAAGATAAATATTTAGAATATACTTTAGTCTTTATTCTTGTCTGAAGTGTAGTGTAGTGTAGTGTAGTGTAGCGTGTGTGTGTGTGTGTGTGTGTGTGTGTGTGTGTGTGTGTGTGTTGTGTGTGTGTGTGTGTGTGTGTGTGTGTTTGTAGTGTGTGTGTGTGTGTGTGTTTGTGTGTGTGTGTGTGTAGTGTTTGTAGTGTGTGTGTGTGCGTGCGTGCGTGCGTGTGTGTATGTTTGTAGTGTGTGTGTGTGTGTGTGTGTGTGTGTGTGTGTACGTGTGTGTGTTTTGGGGGTCGGGGTGGGGAGTTCCTCCCCTAAAATTGTAGAAACAGCACGGAAGATTGCCAGAAAGTAGGTGGGGGTCTACAGAAGTGGCTTTGTAAGCTGTTGAAATATTGAATTTTTGTGTTGGTATTTTCTTTCTTTTTTTCCCTTTTGTTTGTTTGTTTGTAGTTGGTATGGGCGATGTTTATCTAAATGTCGTAAAACAGATATATGCATACACAAGACAGTGCACACAAGCGCGCGCACGCACACAAGGCGCGCACGCACGCAGGCACACCGCACGCAGGCACACACACATACACACACAAAGACACACATGTATAACAAAGAAGCATTTTAACGTGACAGTATCAACTAACATCATATAACAGTGTGTACACATGTGCACTTTGAAAAGTTACTTCGAAATTCTTCATAAGTAGAAAATCAGTACAACCAGTATTTTTTGCCCACTGTAATGTTGTTGCACTTTAAAGGATGAGGTGGCAAACTAGCATAATATATGAAAATTACAACTGTCAGTACACACACACACACACACACACACACACACACACACACACACACACACACACACACACACACACACACACTCACACACACACACACACACACACACACACACACACACACACACACACACACACACACACACACAGAGAGAGAGAGAGAGAGAGAGAGAGAGAGAGAGAGAGAGAGAGAGAGAGAGAGAGAGAGAGAGAGAGAGAGAGAGAGTAAACTATAAGATCAGTACCCTCTGTTTACAAATGTCTCCACAAAACAGCACCCGCCTACCTCTGTGAATGTCTTCACTTGCACACTCCTTCTCGTTCTCTCTGCTCTGCTGCAGATACCTTGTCCTTACGAATACCTAGATTCAACCAATCCACCATCGGCCGTCGCTCTTTTCTGGTCTCATTTCTGGTCCATCGATCTGGAATGACCTCCCTCTCTCTCTCTGTATAAGTGTTGGGTTATTATTAAGATGTATCCCTACGGGCGGGGACTGGATGTAAAAAAGCACATGAGTGCTTATTCATTATCCTCGAAATAAAAGAATTTGTCATTGTCTCTCTCTTCTCTCCGCCAAAAGCCTTATGACACTTTTAAATCCAGTCTCAATACATATTTATTTCAAACCTAAGATTTTCCTCTCTTGCTTCATCTCATAGCTTTTCCCTGCCTTCAACAGCCAAGATTCTATTGCCCTGCCAGGGTGTGTGACCTGTGTGTGTGTGTGTGTGTGTGTGTGTGCGTGCGTGTGTGTGTGCGTGCGTGCGTGCGTGTGTGTGTGTGTGCGTGTGCGCATGCACATTTGGACTTGGTGGAACTATTCATTGTTACTGGTTGTATGGCTGTGTAAGAATGAGTTGAGTGCAAGCACTTTGATTTGTCTCTGCAAGATATAGCGCTATATAAATTCCATTTATTTATTATTATACACACACACACACACACACACACACACACACACACACACACACACACACACACACAATATATATATATATATATATATATATATATATATATATATATATATATACATATATATAATATATATATATACATGTCAATACACACCACACACACACACCACACACAATACTATATATATATATATATATATATATATATGGGGTGTGCGCGCGCGCACGCGTGTGTGTTCTGGCGCGCGAGCGCCAGAAAGCATGGTTTTTGTGCATGCATGCAGCCACATTTACACACGTTGATTCTAACTTTTTCCACCCCTGCATCATTACTGCACTTCGTGCCTAACATCTTAAGTTAGGCGCGTCGTGTAAGCCCAAGCACATCTATGCACACCAGTAATAACCGTCTTTTCAAAAATTTGCATGTCCTGCGTTGAAAGGTAGCCTTGTTTGCTGATGCGGCAAAATTTCTTACGCAAACATCCTGGTTAGCATTCTTTTGTAACAAAGCTTGGCGTATTCGCTCTTCAGTGGCAGTGGGATGCGATTAACGGAGTGCTTGCACAGGTCGGGTCTAAGAGCTTTGCGAAATATCCTGTCTTGCTTACATCACCGCCACTGCCGAGCCTGGTACGAGACTATACGAGAGCTCGCTAAGGGAAGTCACTCTTCCAGTCCTGTCAATGAAGCAGCCAGTGTGTAGTAACTGGCCGCAGTCCAGCTTTCAATTATTTGCCCATAAGTCTCTGTTTTTCATATGAAATAAAACATGCGTACAGCACTGAGTATTGCAACGGGATAACCTGGTGGTCAGAGTGATGCGCACGTGATCTGCTGACCCAGGTTCGAATCTCGTTCAAGAGGATTTTTCCTCTGGGGTTAGCATCTATAAACCGAGGTCCCGTGTGCGAACGCATGCAGAACATTTTTGCAAAACCCGTTCTACTATTCAGAAGAGAAGGCCATTGCGTACCGGTGGAAACGGAGGGAAAAATTTATAAAAGTGCATACACACGGGGACTGGATGTAAAAAAAGTACCTGAGTGCTTATTCCATTATCCTCGAAATACAGGAATAGAAGGAGAAGAAGAAAACACACACACAACACACACACACACACACACACACACACACACACACACACACACACAACACACACACACACACAACACACACACACACACACACACACACACACACACCCCACACACACACATATAGCATTTTTCGCGAAAGACTAAGCTCCTGAATCGCAATTCGTGGGATTTTGCACAAGCGTGGTAGGTTTGCAATTTAAAAAGAACCCAAAACAAATACTGTACCGCCTCATTTCTTTGACGTGTGCTACCCTCCCAACAACAGTATACGCGCACAAGGTTATCGATGTAAGAACACAAGTAATCTTCAGATAATGGTCCTTTCCAATTTTCTCATAACAACCAGCATCAATTTATTTTTTCAAACCCCCAAAACAATCACACTGTGCTTTCCCCCGCCCCTATCTTAAGAACGTTTTTGAAGTGAACAATGCGGTTTTTTAATTTTTTTTTTTTTTTTCGGAGTAGCACTCTCTAGAAGACACTACCTCACTTGGAAGTTAAAGCTGGAGTGTGGCCAAAGAAGCCTGCGCTTCCGGCAGATGTACATGTTTACCGTTCTGTCTCTTTATGAAGCCATTCATCCACTTTGTTTAGCATACACTGGCACTAGTTGGAAGTTCCGCTTTAGTGTACCTCGTTGACAAGTACAATAACGTAATATAAGAGACCTAACAGTTAAGCTTTCATCACAGGGGCATTTTTTTCTTCCTACACATATGTACAGCAGCAGCCATACCATAATTGTTAACAGATCACATCGACAAACATGGCCAAAGTCTTAAATAGCAAACAAACAAATACGCAGACAAATGAACAAATTCAGATTCAACTCCCTTAAGTAGAAAAATAACCGTCAACAGATAAAGAATAATGCTATTTTTCTTTTTCCTTTTTTCTTTCCTTTTTTTCTTCCAGATAGAAAATATTTTTTAAATGCTTTTTCTTTTCTTTTTTACTTCTGTCTTTTTATGCTTTGTGCACTTGTGCAAGTGTCAAGTAGATGTGATTAGGGACTACAAAAATATTTAATCACTGTCCCTCTGTGTCTCTCTGTCACTGTCTGTCTATCTCTGTCTGTTCCTCTGTCTGTCTCTCTCTGTCTGTCTCTCTCTCTCTCTCTCTCTCTCTCTCTCTCTCTCTCTCTCTCTCTCATCTCTCTTTCCCTCTCCCTCTCCCTTTATCTCTCTCTCTCTCATTCAGAGAAGAGCGTGTGGGGTGAGTGTGGTTAGTGGAGGAGTGGGGAGGGGGGAAGGGGGAAGGGAGGTGTTCCCCTTCACCGTGTCATTTTTTCATTATTAAATTGAGGGGACTGACAACAAGGGGTCCTGCCACAGTAGTAGAGTAACGCCCTGTGCTCTCCTCCTCCGATTTCATTGAGACGTGACCGTCATGTTTATCAAACCAATTTATTGGATTTTTTAAAATTTGTACTTTATTATTTTGTGTGTGTGTGTTTATGTGTGTGTGTGTGTGTGTGTGTGTGTGTGTGTGTGTTTTAGTTTAAGTTTAGTTTGAGTTGAGTTGAGATAAGTTTAGTTTAATTTATATTTGCTCTCTAAAAATCGAACTTCCAGGCTTGGTTTTGATCAGAATTTTAATCAAATTTTGACACAAAACAAATTGCAAACATTCACTGCTCTTTGTACTTGCTGAACTGCCCCCCACCCCCCCAGCACACACACACGCGCGCGCATACACAACCAATGCACCCCCCCCCCCCCCCCCTTTCCCCAGCCCCTTTCCCCCCTCTCCCTTCTCTCTTCTGCCAAACTTTGATCCCTATGGTCTCTGCAAGTTCGGTGCAGTTTCGTTTAATTGATTGTTTGTTAAAGGTGTAACGCCGATACGGTCGTTTGTGATTTGTCTGACGATCGAAAAACTACCATCTCTTTGATATAATTATGCCTGAGATTGAAAGATAACATACAGGTGACTTTTTTCTCTTCCCTCATAATTTTTATGCACCCAGTAAGGTAGTGTTGGTAATATACAAATCGACCAATCAGTCAGTCAGTCAGTCAGTCAATTAATCAGTCAATCAATCAATGAGGCAGTATTGGTAATATTCAAATCGATCCAAACAATCAATCAATCAATCAGTGAGGTGGCAATTGCAGTATGCAAATCGATCCAATCAAGCAATTAATCAATCAGTCAAATACGTGGCAAAAGTCTGCAGCAGGGGGCAAACGTCCACAAGATAGATGATAGTCTGCTGGGTGAAAATTCAAGGGACGGGGCAAACGTTCACAGTGTTATTGTCCAAGTCTTGAACACAAAATGTCACTGCAAAGAACTTATGTCCATAATGTGAGAGTCCTTGAGGCAAAATCCACAGGCCGTTACATTCAGCAGGGGGCCCAGGATAAGGGATAAAAAAAAAACTTCTGCAAGGCACATGTCTACCAGCCAAAGCAACACAAAACAACAAACAAACGCGTAAGCAAATAAATAAACAAACGAGTCAAAAGGACACATGAGACCAAAGCAGACATCAATAAGCTGAAACTTATGGCACCGTTACTTATTTTGTTGCCTAGGTGGTAGCTACTCGTCAGTTTTTAAGCCGAAAAGCAGGGTCCGGGATGGGTGCGTACCCGCAGCCTCAGTTGACGTGTACTGAAAGGTAGATGTATGATTCTGTTCATACCTTAATTGATAGTGCGCAAAAACCGTCGCATACGCAAAGTCTCACCGTTGGTGAACCTCGGAGCTCTAGCCGAGGAACGAAACTAACTGCGAAGTCTTCTGCTGCAGTTTCACTTGTGTTGTCGTTCAACACCGCTCGACCATCCGTAAGATGATGCGATTGAACGACCTGAAGGAAAACTTCAAACCTTAAATCAAAAAAAAATATTGAGATTGAATTTTGTATTTAGATTATGCAAAGTATGTGGGAGGCGAGAGGAAAAAAAATGATGGGCAGCGATCAGAAAATCTTGCAACTTTTAGTGCTCCTAAAGTGGTGGGAGATGATGAAACACGGCCACCGTGTTGATAGGATGATTGTGTAGGATGACTTGCTGCACTTATCACTTAACCTTGAAGGAAGATGCATGTACACACACACACACACACACACACACACACACATACACACACACGCACGCACACACACACACATACACACACACACACGCGCACACACACACACACACACACACACACACACACACACACACACACACACCAGTAGAGGGAAAAAAGCTAAGTGGATGCGAATAGGCATGGAGGAAAATAAAAGGGAGGTTTAATGGGTAAGGAAGAAATCTATCTTTTCACAACCATACTATCATCTTTTTTGTTCGTTTTTTTTTTTTAACCTGTGTGACAACCACCTCCAGTGTTGCTGCTGCATGTGTGAATGTTCCCATACCTGACCTGTTTGTTGTACGTGTGAAAGTGAACTTTTCCTTTCGATCCATCGACTGAACTAACAACAGTGTGTGTGTGTGTGTGTGTGTGTGTGTGTGTGAACGTGTGTGTGTGTGGTGTGTGTGTGCGCGCGCGCGTGAGTGTTGTGGTGTGTGTGTGTGTTAAGCTGTGTGTGTATTGTGTGTGTGTGTTTCCTGGGTGAGGATGGAACTACTAACCTGTGCAGAACACCTCCTATGCTGAGTAAAGGAACATTTTTACTCGAGGTTCTTTCTACGGTAATGATGCGCGTTAAATTGCTTCATGATAGGGGTGGGGAGGGGGGCGGGGTTGTCGCAGTCGGCAACGCAACTGCAGTTCTACGGTCAGTCTTAGGCTGTATGTCATGTCCGATTAACTCTTTTGTGAGGTTATGAATTCGCCCCACAGATGGTGGTTGCACTGCATTTGAGAACGTCAAGGGAGATCATCTTAACTGCGCAGTTATGCCGATCTGTCTCTTTGTACTGTTTACTAATCTACGAATTGAGATGCTGGTCCTGCTGACATTGTTCCTTTTTTTTAACTTAAAATTATTATTTTTAAAAAGTGGGTCAGCTGCAAAGGACGCCTATGTATACAGTGACGTAGTTAATAAATATTTCATCATTAATCATTCATTATCTCTTGTTACTTGGCTGAATGTTGCCTTCAGTCGATAACGCAGTAGTGGGGGAAGGGCATCACTCCAATCCCATAACCGTGGTGCGGATTGACTTTAGTCGGATTATGTCTTCGAACGCGATTTTGTCGACAACTGTACTGACAACTGTACTGGACAATCGCAGTCGGGCAGAGTGCCTTCCATCAAACTGACCCTAGAAATACAAGACATGCAGAACAAAGGAAAGGGGTATGTATACCACTTGGACTGAGGTAGACTGTTCTTTGTAAAACATTTTGGAAGACCTCAAAAGGAGCTTGAAACTTAAGTTTGCAAATAATTACCTTAATGGCCAACCCCCCTTTTGAGCCAATAGGCCTAGTAGGTAATTTTTTTTTTTTACAGGTAGGTATATTGGTGACAGATGAAAGGAAACTGAAGGGGGGAGATTAGTTACAGTGGAATTGTAACATTCTTCCCGCAAAACTTTCAATTAACTTTTATCAAGTCACCAGCCATAATCCACTTAATCCTGATCAACTGATTTATTCGTAGAGTGACTTTATAACCAAAGAACGGCGTAAATACGACGATAATCCAATTGAGGTTGACATTTACTGCCCCAGAACCCTTAAAATGAACACCACCCTCGCCTAACTCTCGCTCATAACCTAAGAAACTGCATAAACTCGCACCTCTTAAAATTCTCACGCCATGTTTAAAAAAAAAACCGCAAAAAAATTTGACAGAATGAGTCACAGCTGTGTAGGGGGTATGGTGAGACGGGAAGTGGGGGGGATGTACATACATTGATCAAATAATGCAGCAACAAGGAGAAGGGGGAAGGGGGGGGGGGGGGGGGGGGGGGGTCAGAGACGAACCAATAGCAATTGGTCTCGCAGTAACAGTGGGGACCAAGTTATTAAACAGGTGGCGCGGAAAGGGGGTGATAAATTAGCGAGGAACGTTTGGTTTCCAAGGACTCGGCACCGAGGCTGTACAGCGCTGCTCAGCGGGTGCTGGTCTTCCCAATCGTAGACAGGGGCGTCCTTTATGGTAGGAGCTTAGCGGCTGGCGAGAGAAATGAGGGATTCTGTAGGTCCCTTTTCAGGAGGCCCAGCACCACCAACTCCACCTCTGGGCTTAGGCCTACTCCCGTCAGCTGAAGTCTGTTGGTTTCAATAGTTTTCATTCAGAAATGAGAATGAAGATTTGAAAACAAACAGCATTTTGTAATCGTTGTTTGTGACTATCGATCTGAAGCTATGTGCGTGGCTTGTTTTCAAGAAGTAGAAAACATAATGAAATGAGAATGAAGATTTGAAAACAAACAGCATTTTGTAATCGTTGTTTGTGACTATCGATCTGAAGCTATGTGCGTGGCTTGTTTTCAAGAAGTAGAAAACATAATGACAGTTTTTTTGCTTTCGAAAACGCAAAAAAGACTGTTTTGATTTGTGGTGAATTGTTGATGCATATAGCTTAACGTGAATGAATACATCTTTTGTTTAACTTGTGTTCATAGTGGTGCTATTACCCGATATTATAGTTATATCGAATGTGGTTTTTGCATGAACAGTGTGGGTGCAAAGAAAGACTGATTTTGCTTTGTGTGTGTGTGTGTGTGTGTGTGTGTGTGTGTGTGTGTGTGTGTGTGTGTGTGATGTGTGTGTGTGTGTTTTGTTTGGGATTTATTTTCTCTGACATTTTAATCTTTCACCCCCATCCCCGCTACCCTGCCTGGCTGGAGAGATTCTCTTTTCACATCATTCAGTATA
>CM054152.1:21925075-21932575 GCA_028751875.1 Rapana venosa | reverse complement strand
TCTCTCAAGCATCCCCTACCCCTTTTGTTCTGAGATCTTATGACGTTATATCATCTGTATTGTTTAATTTTCGTGACTTATAGATAGTTTTATTTAAAGGCTGGAAGGGGACACAGAATGTTTATTCTGCTGTGTTGCTTTCTTTAATGATCTTTTTGAAGGAGCTTTTCTGACTTCAAAGTTGTTTTCGTTTTTTCTTCACTTTAAAATATATCAGGAGAATAAATTATTCAAAAGGACTGACATGTCTGACAGATGCACTCATAGCCAAGTTTGTTGTTTGTTTTTGTCGTTGTTGTTGTTTTGGTTTTGTTTTTACATAAATAGGTAGTTAAAAGAAACATAGAAAAAGGAGAACTTGTCCTCTGAAAAAATGTGTTTTTGATATTATACGTATAAACTTTGATAAATTATTTAAATAGTCTCTCACAGTTTGAACAAATTTTGCACCCTATATGGATTGTAATATCGGGCAAGGAAGCAAATAACTGTGAATTTTTTGTTTCGAAAAACAAACAAAAAACCAAACAAAACCCACCACAAGCAGCCAGACGAACAGACACAAAAACTAACAAACAATAATAGTTACATATTGCATCTATCGCTTGTGATAAACTTTCTTCGGTAGTTTTACATTTTCTTGTTTTCCTGCCCTTTCATGTCCATTCATAACCAAGTAACACTTAAAATATCCTTTAATGCCATGGTAAAGAATTACTATCATCATTATTATCTATGAATTAAGTAACTATTATATGTATGCTAATTCATGCATGTGCTTATTTTACTTCATCTATTTATCGATAAGTATTGATTTTAACTTGAATGTTTGTATGTCCACCACGATCGTTCTCTTCTGTTGCAATTCTGTGTTTTACTAACCTTCCCTGTGGTGTTTTTAGACATCTTGCTCTTTCATTTCCATTTTATTCATCTATCTATTTATTATTTATTATTCATTTATTTATTTAGGCCTTTGGCTTAAAAGTAAAATTTTTAGCAAGTACACCAAAACAATATCACGAGTATAAGCCATCACAGTATATTGTATTGTATTTATCGTATCGTATTTTTGTATTGTATTGTATTTATCGTATTGTATTGTATGTGTGTATACTTACTTCCCTGGAAAAATGACCTCCTCTACATAATTTTGCCAAGACAACTTCCTTGTTGCCGTAGGGTCTTTTACGTGCACTAAGGCTTACCTTATAACGTGCACATAGAACAAAACATCAACATTTTCCTATGCAGAATCATGTGGCCATCTTTACAAGCTATCAACTCCGTCACTGAGTATCTTCAGCCAGAAAGAATTAAGAAATGAATGAAAACGCTAGTTCATCTTTCAGGTATTTATTTTAATTAGTTCAAATTTCATGTATCATTCATTTTATTTTAGCAGCTGCTATTTAGATATGACTTTAACTTTCTAGACTACAACCCTAAAGAAATTTGAGTTGTTTATTTTATCGTGAATTTATTAAATTTTATTTCTTTAACTGATATGTATATAATAATTTTAAACACGCTTCAATCTTAAACAAATTTGAATCGTTTATTCTATATTGATTTTTTAAAGTTTTCATTTTTATTAAGGGATATATATATATATATATATATATATATATATATATATATATATTATATATATATATATATATATATATATATGGACTTCAAACATGCTACAAACCTAAATAAAATTGAGTCCTTTTAATAATTTTATATAAACTTATTGTATTTTATTAACTGATATGTATATGTTTTAAGCATGCTACAAACCCAATCAAACTTAATCTGTTTATATGGTTTGATTTAAACTTATTGTATTAAGTGATATGTCTATACCTTTTTCTTTTTTTTAAAAAACCCATAAAACAATTTCAAAAAGTGTTGATTACCTGTTTGCTTTTATCTTATTTTATTTTATGTTATTTGCCTTATTTTATTTTCTTCTATTTTATTCTTATTAACTGATGTATATACTTATGTTTTCGATTGTAGTACAGACATAAATCGACTTGAAAGTTAATCATATATATTTCTATTTTTCCCCATTATATTCTGTTAACTGCTAGGTATAGTTATGTTTATAAGCATACTACAGAGCTAAGCCGACTTGATCGGTCTGTCTAATTAAAAAAACCAACAACTGATGTGTGCATATTTTTGAACATACTACAGATTTAGACAATTTTGACTTGTTCATTTTATCTTATTTTAATAATTTTATTTGTTTCTCTAATTAACATGGAATTTGTTTTCGAAATACTACAAATTCAAACAATTTTGGACTGGTTTGTATACTATGTCTTATTTTGTGATGTGTGTACTTTTTTAATACTACAAACCGCAGGACATTTGACTGATTTCTTTTATTCTATTTCATTCAATTTTACTCTATTAGCTTATATAAAGACAATTTTGAACAAACACCAAATGCAAACAAAGCTGACTGGTTTCACCCCTTGAGTCTAAGATAACAAGTCTCAAAAGAATTCATGTTGGAATAGACAGCTTCATGTACGAGTGACCCTACAATGTGTGTGTGCGCGCGCGCGTGTGCGTGTGTGTGGTGTTGTAAGTGTATATATTGTTGTTGTTTTGTTGTTCTATTTTACACTTTTTGTTGTTGTTGTAAGTATATTGGAAGAGTCAGGACCCTTCTCAGTGTTTTCATTATTATGCAAATAATTTTGTGTGAAACTGCAGTTGTCTTTCAAGTGTCAGCGGCAAAGATGCACGCTTGTTTAATTACTGTGGTGATTTGGGGGAAAAAAAGTGATTATGATAAATGATATTGAAAATGATAATAGAAGCGATAATCATGTGCTGTTATAAATGGTAATAATAACGATAATGATGATAATAATAATAATAATAATGATGATGATGATGATGACACTGATGATAATAATCATAGCAAAAACAATAAATAAATAATAATCGTGATAATAATAACAATACTGATAATATCTTCTTCTTCTTCTTCTTCAAGTGTCCGGTCTGGTCCTGCAGACATCGACGATCATGGCTCTCCATTCTTCCCTGTTCTCGGTCCCTCTCATGAGCTCATTGTTGGTGCCCTCTTTATTCGTTGCAAATTTGTTTAAGATGTCTGTGAATTTTGTGCGTTGTCTTCCTCTGCTCTTGTTTCCACAGATTTTGCCACTCCATAACAGTTTCTCTAGTCCGTCAGCCCTGATTATATGGCCGAAAAATTTGAGCTGTCTTTCTCTGATGGTGTTGAGAAGGGATCTCTTGTACCCAGCCATTTCCATTACTTCTGCATTTGTTTTTCTTTTTGTCCATCATCATTATTATACTGTTTGCTTATATATTTTACACTCACAAACCTACACACACACAGTACAAAAAACAACAAAAACAGACATACAGGCAGACAGATGTATTTATAAACCAATGGTAAAAAGAATAAATGAAGGTAAAAATCAAAGGGTCAAGCCAGTGGTCAGACTGACCCAGAGCTACTGACCTATTGGGGAGCGGTCACGGTGTCTGGACTGACCATCATTCGTTCCGATTGTCAGCTTGTGTTTTGAAAGAAGTCGGGTGGGGGGGGGGGGGGGGGGGGGGGAGAGTAGAGGAGGGAGGAGGATGAAAGAGGAGGAAAAGTAGAAGAGAGGAGGGGAGAAGGGTAGGGAAGATAGAGAAAGGGACAGAAAGAGACAGAGACATAGAAACAGACAGAGAGTGGTGGTGGTGATGGGGTGGGGATGTGTGGGGGGTGGGGGTGGAGGGGGGTAGGTGGGGGTGGAGAGGATACTCGTACAAAGGACAAAAGCAACCCTCCCCCACCCCATCCCCCAAAACCCCATTAATAGTCTTTGATAATAATAAAAAAAAATAATAATAGTTGATACTGATATTATTATTAATGTTTATTATTATTATTATTATTATTATTATTATTATTATTATTATTATTAATGATGATGGTGATGTTGATGATAACAAGATAGCAGTAGTAACAGTAGTAATGATAATACTAACATCAATGCATCGTGGGGTGGTTGTATTCTGTTCATCTTTAAAATATTTTATTGCACACGGAAGAGAACTGTTGTTTTCTTTTGTTTTGTTTGTTTGTCGTTAGTGGTGGTTTGTTTTTTACATTTTCGCTTTAATTTTGTTTAGGTTTGATGTTTGTATTTTTTTGTTCATTTTTTGGGGTATTGTTTTTGTTTAGAACTAATTCTTAAACATAAAGACAAGGATTGTGTAGGACTACAAGAGCACAACAATCTCATGTGGATCGGTGGTCTAGAGGTAACGCGCCTGTCTAGAAAGCGAAAAGTCCGGGTCTGAAGTGTGCGGCGGTTCGTACCCCGTTTGGACCGGAAATTTTCCCCCCATCCATTAGACCATGAGTGGTGGTCTGGGCGCTAGTCTTTCGGATGAGACGATAAACCGAGGTCCCGTGTGTTACACGTAATTATTTAGCGCACGTAAAAAAACCCACGGCAACAAGAGAGTTGTCCCTGGCAAAATTCTTAGAAAAAAGCCACTCTGATAGGGAAACAAATACAGCTGCAGAAAAAAAAAAAAAAAAAAAAAAAAAAAAGGGTGAAAGGGTGGCGCAGCGCTAAGTGGCGACGCGTTCTCCCGCTCTCCCCGGGGAGAGCAGCCCGAATTCAAATCTGAGCGCTTTGATTTGTTGCTTTACAAGATTCAGCGCTATATAAATTCCATACATTATTATTATTATTATTATGTGCATAGGGTTATATCGGCAGAAATAAAGCACTTGGCAGCTGTGGATGGCATCTCACGTTCTAGGTTTACACACACACACACACACACACACACACACACACACACACACACAACACACACACACACACACACACACACACACACACACACACACACAATATATATATATATATATATATATATATATATATATATATATATTATATATATATATATGCCAAAGGTATGGTTCTTACACAAAAATGCCAGAAAATGCTGTCATTGAAAGATTCTATTTTCTAGCATTTTTTTAATATATTTTTTGAAAATCATTTTCCAAAATGATTAAGAAGTTGTAGGTGGTTACTTGCACTTGTTTTCCTCCACTGCTATTTCCGCATTAATATATATATATATATATATATATATTATATATATATATATATATATATATATATATATATATATATATATATATATACATATATATATATATATATATATAAATAAATAATTTATATTATTGTTCTTGCATCGTCCCTTGTGTCTTCGTGTTCAGCAGCTTGTTCTTCTCCCTTGACTTCATTGTGGGTCATTGGAGCACCACACTGAAGAGCTGTTTACCAGATTCCTCCATTTATATTCTTTCTTCTTCTTAGTCCTTATAGCTCCTAGCGGAGCATAGGGCCTCAACAGCGTCCCTCCACCTTCTCCTGTCTCTGGCAAGGGTCTTGGCCTCTTCCCATGTCAGGCATTTATATTGGTTGCGTGCAAAAGTGTCAGTCCCTGGAAATAGTTTTCCTGATCCATTTTGCAATGTTGTCTGTCCACCGTTCTTCCTGTCTTCCCCTTTTGTCTCCCTTCACCCACTGTTTTGGGGAGAGTAGTCTTACCACTGGTTCTTGTCAAAATAAAAACAAAAACAAACCCAAAAAAACTGGAGGAAACATCAAGATGTGACATAGAGACTAGCGCTTAGCGCTGAGAAGACCACGCTGACAGCTAGCGTCAGTTCCACCATCATCACCAACATGATGTCCATGAGCAAAACCTAGAAGCTGTTCAAAAGTTCACATACCTGGGATCCATCATCAACAGTGAGGGATCCAAACCAGAAATCTTCATACGGGTAGCAAAAGCAATAATGGCACCATCCAGAAGGATTCAAACTAGAAATCCTGGTATGGGTGGCAATTGCAGCAATAGCATCAAGTAAAGAGCTGCGTGGTGGTTGTGGTTGGTTCATACATTTCCTAAATCGGATAACTCCACTGGGACTCTACATATAGTCAAAGAAAGAAACCCAATAGCGTTGTTTCAAACTAAAGCCTGTGAGGAATGAGGAGAAGATCTTTATGAAAGACAAAAAAGGCTCCTGCGTGCATTGTTCAATGTATGCCAACTTTGTGTATGCATGCAAATGATGGACTCTGGACAATGGGTACATATATCTTGGTCTAAGTGTCTGTAGAGAGGCATTCTAAACATTCCATTTCATTCCATTCCATTTCATTCCATTCCTCTGTGTGTGTGTGTGTGTGTGTGTGTGTGTGTGTGTGTGTGTGTTGTGTGTGTGTGTGTGTGTGTGAGACACACACAGAGACAGACACAGGCAGGGAGACAGACAGGGAGAGTGCGCGCATGCGTACGCGAAAATGACTGTACAAATGTGACTGGCACCTGTTTACCAAGTATGTACGGGTGTGTGTGTCTGTGCATATCAAACTGCTGGCTGGTTGCTTGGGGCTTGGCACTGTAGCTCAGGCAATGCCAATAAACTCCATTCTTTCTTCTGACAGAGTTGTTCGATCACATGCTCCTGCCAAAAATGTAGGCTGAACAGAAACGAAGAAAAAAACATACCAGTGAAGAGATTAAAAAAAACTTTTTAAAAAAAAGCGAAAGAAACAAGATGGGAAAATGTTTACGGAAGAATGAAGTGCCAAAGAATGGAAAAAAATGTTCAATTGAGCGAAATGTAAGTTTGAAAAACAAACAAACAGAAAATGATGAAAATGATTAATAACAGCAGAAGTAGTGGTAGCAGCAGCAGCAACAGTAGTAGTAGTAGTAGTAGTAGCAGTAGTAGTGGTGGTGGTAGCAGCAGTAGTAGGAACGGCAGTAGAAGCAGCAGCAGCAGTGGCAGCACCAGTAGCAGCAGTGGCAGTAGTAGCAGCAGCAATAGCAGCAACAGTAACAATAATATAGTAGCACCAGCCGGAGCGGTAATGGCAGTAAGAGTAGTGTTGATAATGGTAGTGGTAAATGATGATGGTGATGATGATGGTGACGATGACTATGATGATGATGATGATTGCCGTAGCCTAAGAAGCAAGCTTTTTTAGTTCTACAATTATAATGAACATACGATATGCACATAATTAATGAAGAAAATGGAAAAATAAATACCAAGGTGTGTGGAATGGGGGGGTGTGGGGAAAGAAGAAGGGTGGTGTGTGTGTGTGTGTGTGTGTGTGTGTGTGCGTGCGTGCGTGTATGTGTGTGTGTGCGTGCATGTATGTGTGTGCTATTGTGTGTGTGTGCGTGCGTGTGTGTGTGTGTGCGTGCGTGTATGTGTGTGCGTGCGTGCGTGTGTATGTATGTGTGCGTGAGAGGGCAGCAAAAAAACCAACAACATGCGCGCTTGCGTGCGCGGGTTGCGGATGTTTCATGCACGCGCATGAGTGTGCATTACCACAAGAATGTGTATGTATATCAGTGTCTTTCGCTCAACAAAACCCAACAAGTTTGGTTCTCTGCTTTGAAGACGGGGGCTTCAGA
>CM054152.1:21915075-21920075 GCA_028751875.1 Rapana venosa | reverse complement strand
CGCGCGCGCGCGCGCGTGGGGTGTGTGTGTGTGACTTTTTTCCTTTGGTCTGTGTGTCGTTGTTGTTCTCAGGCATCGACTGCCTCTACCTGTCTCGCTATTGTTGCTTCTCTTCTGACTTAGCTCTCTTTCTGTCTGTCTCTCTTTCCAAGCGAAGGCGGCTGTCTTCTCAGTTTTTTCTCACTCGACCACGCATATGACACACATAATGCATGAACACACGCTCGCGTGCGCGCGCTTACACACACACATACACACGTATGCATACACACATACACAACGTGCGCGTGCAGGCGCGTGGTGTGCTCAGGTGGCCACACACACACACACATACACACGAATGCATCGTATATCTATATAATTATGAGATCTGGAGTAATCAAAGAGAGGGTACATGGAGTACAAAAACATTCAAAAGACTTCAGAGCCTCAGTCCCCAGTTATTTTGGAGGGGCTAGAGGTGAGGAACAGGTGAAGGAAAAGGTCCCTGACAACTGGATAATTATTGTAGAGTAGTTTGATTCTATGGCAGAACTGGAGTATGGAAAACGGGAAAAGGGGCCGGCATACAGTTGACCATGAGCTTACGATAACTTGTATAATTATGCACGTTGTGATTTCGCCTTTTCCCTCCAGCAACCCTCCTTTCTGTCTCTCTGCCTGCCTTTGTCTTTGTCTGTCTATCTGTCTGTCTGTCTGTCTGTCTGTCTGTCTGTCTCTCTCTCTCTCTCTCTCTCTCTCTCTCTCTCTCTCTCTCTCTCTCTCGACTTGAAGCTAATAGTGAACCTCCTCTACCCTTGCTTTGTCATGTTCCTTCGGATGAGACTATAAACCGAGGCCGCGTGTGTGAACGCACGCAGAACATCTTGCGCAAACGTTAAATCCTGTTCCGCTTTTCGTAAGAGTAGGCCATTGTGTGCCGGTGGGAACAGATGACAAAAATTACAAAACCGCATACACACGGGGACTGGATGTAGAAAAGCTCATAAGTGCTTATTCCATTATCCTCGATATAAAAGAATTATAAAAAAAATTAATAAATAAATGTTCCGCGCTGTCTTTTTGTTGCTTTTGGTATCGCAGGAAACCTAGTTAACGAAGTATACAGGAGAGAGAGAGAGAGAGAGAGAGAGAGAGAGAGAGAGAGAGAGAGAGAGAGAGAGAGAGAGTCAAAAAAAAGGTAGAAAAGTTTCATTTGCATGTACCAGCCTCTAGCTTCTGTATTCGAACTTCCCATTTCATCGAAATCTGGTTGTTTGGGTTTTGTTTGGTGTTTTTGCCATTTTATACTTGTAGTAGAACTATCTTCGATTAATGCAGGAGTCAAGGTGGGTGGGGTGAGGTGGGGTGGGGCACTAAACATTTTCAGAGAGTGTGTCAAAGGAAACAGTAATACTCTGCCTCATTTACCACAGGACCCGCTTCTTGTCAGATAAATTTGGCTTGGAAAAGGAAAGAATAGAAACTGATATTACTCTGTGCCTACCGCAGTCAGTAGTACCATAGTGGTTTGATTAGAACTCTCCATAACTTTCAGAGTAATCTCTGAGGCACTTTAATTTTGTTCAGACTCTCCGTTTTGGACAAGCACACACGCATGCAGAACATCAACTGTACGTATAAGTATGCACGAGTCGGATCGTGTCGTCCACAAAACATTCGTAGGCTGTTGAAATATGAACACACCTAAGGGGTATATAAATTAGTCATGTAGTGAAATGGCACAAATTGTCTTTTTCTTGAACGCCATGTATGGGCACACCAACGTTCTCATAACGTACGACATCTATGTTTGTCCGTCGTGTCCGACGATGACCTCCAAAACAGCAGAGGAGGCAGCTGCTGTTTTGGAAACTGGGCAGAAATTTGATTGTAGTGGAGATGCCTTGCCCACAGTACATCCCCACTCTCTCGGCCAAGTGGGCATAAGGACAGTCAGCGTTGGAGATGTTCTCCAAAGGCCAACCAGCCCCCAGGGCTACAGCACATGACTGTGCGAGTCAAGCCTCCTAGTCAGAGAGTCATTAGTCGATGATCATATAAGACTAAGCTGTAAGTGGTTCCTAGGTGGGAATAGCCAACTGGTATACAGCCTCTCAAGACTTGCTATGGCCACTCAGCGCAATGTATTAACTAGAAAATGGGATAATAACAGGCGCGTACGGACATAGGAGAGCTCGAACATATGCAGCCTGACCCTCGGTGTGATATTGACGAACTGCTATTTGAAGCTTTAGAAAATTATGCTGAATAAATGTTGCTGTGGGTTTTGGAGATGTGTACATCATCCGTGAGAGCTATTCTATACGTTGCAGCAGTCTGTAGATACATCATCTGTGAGGGCTGTTCTTTGTGTTGCAGCAGTCTGTAGATACATCATCTGTGAGGGCTGTTCTTTGTGTTGCAGCAGTCTGTAGATACATCATCTGTGAGGGCTGCTCTTTGCGTTGCAGCAGTCTGTAGATACATCATCTATGAGGGCTGTCATTACGTTGCAGCAGTCTGTAGATACATCATCTGTGAGGGCTGTTCTCTGCATTGCAGCAGTCTGTAGATACATCATCTATGAGGGCTGTACATTGCGTTGCAGCAGTCTGTACATACATCATCTATGAGGGTTACTATGTACGTTGCAGCAATCTGCAGACAACTCCGAGCTCCCACTAAAAGAGAGAGTACACCTAGACATACATAGCTTTCTTCCATTAAAACTAAGAAAACAAACAAGAAAACAAACAAAGCAACAAAAAAGGACAGAAAAGCATGTGCAGACAGGGAAAGCAAGGTTGTTCTCTGATTGTACAACTTGTTATTAATCGTTGAAGACGACGACATTTGTAAACATCACAATACGACCATGAATACAGAAACGCGTTGACTTCTGCCGACTCTTACGAACAAGATTTTATTCAAAGAAAATATACATTATACACATTTATAATAGAACAGCAACAAGCAAAAATCTTATAATGTGCTCGACAACAACAATGACAAGTTCAGTTTAACGTGGCTTTTGGATCATGTTGTTGGCTTGTAGATCAAAGCCTTTGCTCACAACCTGCGTTGTGCATCAACATGAGCCTGCATTTGTCTGCCTTGTTCCACTAGACCTTGAATACTGGTCCGCGTACAAGTGTTTCCAATCAAAATTACGGCTGATGTTCAGGGTGTGTCGACACAAGAGAAAAATCGCAGCAACAGACAGGCTGCTGAGACATTCTGTGAGGAAAAGGATAAAAACAAATGAAAAGAAATACAAGCAGAACTGCAGTTTTGACAGATATAATCCATTGGAAGAGCTGTCTGAAATATACACAGGAACAAAATGCCAACGAAACCAGACAAACTTTAACCAAACACGGCAGCAGAGTAAGTTCAGTGCCAAGTAAGTAGGATGGAAAATGGCCGTGAAGGTCTTTGATCCGGTTAGAACTCAGAGAATCTCCTAGAGTAAACAGGGGTTTGATTCACAAATCACGGACAGAACTCTCACACACACTAGCTTGACATACTCCAATTTCCTACCCCTTAACTTCCGTAAACATTGCAGCAGAGAGGAAGGGGAAAAGTTCCTGTCCCTCCTCAACCTATCGGAATGGCGACGCTGTCACGCAATCCAAACGGCCGCCCTACACAGCAGACACGGACTGCTCGACTCCTGCTCTTGATCCATTAATCATGTGTCATCAAGCAAGTCCTTGAACACAGAGCCGAACGTGAAAACGTGTCTCTTCCACTTCGGCCCGGTAGACCTTGACTCTTTCCCAGTCCGTGCGTGTCCACTCCGCGCTCTACTTTTCCGCGCACCCCCTGCACCCTCACGTGCGCACGTGCTGCTTGTAGCTTGACCGATATTGCGTGGGGGGCAGAAGAAAAATGTGCCGGCTATACCTCTTCAATGGGTGCGCAAAACGGCGAGGTGGCAGAAATTAGCACGAGTCGTGCGCGGGCAGCAACGTTTCGGGGTTTCCCCCTTATAAATGGCGGCGCGGAGGTGAAGGAGGAGAGGGCTTAGCACGTTTTGTAGGACTGCTCTTGGAAGTCTTCGTGCCTTTTTTCAAGGTCGCTGTTACGTCTGCAAAGACGGTTGTGGTGAATCTTTCGGGCGACAGCACGAAGGCAAAGCTCTATCTTTTTTCTTTCTTTTTACGAGTTGCCGGTGAAAGGTGAAAAAGTGCGTTCCAGCTCGATTCAAATGTCCTGGGGGAAATGGTGAAATACAATTTATTTGAAATCACCCTTTAAAGAAAGTGTTATACAATGTTGGTCCTTAGCAATATTTCTGATAAATGGTGATGGTTCTTCAAGCTGTGTATGGCGTCCAAAAATAAAGAAGAAAAAATGGAATCAAAAGAAAAACAAAATCCCAAAACAAAACAAAACCAACCGACCAAATGAACAACAAGAAACAAGCAAAAACCAAAAAGAAAAACAAAAAAAGCATATTTAGCTGTTAATACATTTTAAACCAATATATCAAATGTTCCTATAATTTGATAAAAATATCTCTTTCATTGACACTTAAAAATCTGTATCCTACCTCTCTATTTATCTATTACTTGGTCAGAATTTGCCCATCTTTTCCCCATTTACTCCATTTTGAATTTATCTTTAGAAAAAGGGAGGCATAGAAGGGATTAGCCACCACAGAAACAAAACAACCCGGAAAAAAACAACAGCGAGTACAAAAGGTTATTACCCGTGTATGACAGTTATAATCATCATCATTACCATTATCATATTGATGTGATGATGATGATGATGATTAATGATGATGGTGGTGGTGTTAATGATTATATTATTATTGTTGTTATTGTTATTCTTGTTGTCGTCATCATTGTTGTTGTTATTGCTGTCATGATTATTGGGTTAGCAGGGAAACAAGAACGGGATAAGCGAGGTTTCAAACGTTTCCACCATCCTACGTCTTTCGGTTGGCCTTTACTCAATAATGACAACGACAACAGTGATGATGTAGTGATGCTCTTGAACTTGGGATT
>CM054152.1:21887575-21912575 GCA_028751875.1 Rapana venosa | reverse complement strand
AAAGTCACTATCTTCGCAAACTAACTAACAAACCAACCAACCAACCAACCACCAACCAACCAACCATCCAATCAACCAACCAATCAACCAACCAACCAACCAACCAACAACAATCAACCTAACCAACCAGCCAACCAGCCAACCAACCAACCAACAGAAAGAAAGTTAGAAATCATACAAACACATTCCAACAGATCCGTAGAAAAACCTCCACATTCAAATCCCACAGAATGACATCCACCAACACCCTCAAACTCTGACCAGCCTGGGAGATAAACTGATGCTCTCCCCTTCATGTTTGCTTCTTACCAAAGTTATGTGAGAGCCAGAATCTGGTCAACACGCAGAATAGAACGATTACACACTTCACACATCTCCTCATCCCCCCACTCGCCAATTTGTCACGATTTCATATTTCCGCGCCATAGCTTCCCCTCTTCACAGTTGCAGTTTTCGCCTCCGCAAGAGTCCGGATAAACAGGGGACGCGATTAGTGATGGCAGGTGTCTCTAGTGATGTCCCCTGGCAAGTATGGCGGCTTTTTTGGTTGGAGCACGTTCGCCAAATCTGGCTGAGATACGAGTCGGTTTTATGAGGTTCTTCTCATTGATGACTGCAATAGAGGGCAGAGAAATTGGGTCAAAGATTTTCATTGACTTCGAAATTTGATATGAATGTAACAAAGTCAGGTTGTGACAGTTTTGTTTGTCTGTTGTTGTTGGGTGGGTTTTTCTTTTCGGTTTTTTTTATAGTGTTTGTAAATATGGAAATAGTCTGCATCAACGCATTGCAGAAAAGTCCTGTGAAGTGATTGATGGCGCTTTATATTTTTGTTTCTGTTCTTATATAAAGTTTTGAGGTTTAATTAAAGTTATCAGTTAAAAGATCAATATACATTTAAAAAAAAAATTCATTCACTATTTTTTGTGTGTATGTGTTACTTTTGTGCACGTGTGTGTGTATGTGTGTGTGTGTGTGTGTGTGTGTGTGTGTGTGTGTGTGTGTGCAATGTGTAGGATCATGATTGATTCATTTTCATTTACTTTTGCACTGAGGTCAAGGCGTATGTGATTAGATGGTTGAATTCGTTCTCTGTCACCACCATCATTATCTTCATAAGGTTCATCATCTACAACAACAATTTTTCATTGTCTGAATGTCAGCTTAGCTTTAAGGTTTCACACACACACACACACGCGCACGCACGCACGCACGCACGCACACATACACACGCGCACACACCACAACACACACAGAGAGAACAACCTTAAAGAAGACAATAAAACATCTCCTCCACTAAAGTGAATAAAAAGAGCCCCATACATATATGCATACATACATACTTATAATAATAATAATAATAATAATAAAAATGGAACTTATATAGCGCTATATCTTGCAAAGACAAATCAAAGCGCATGCATTCAACCTAATCTTACAGTCATACAACCAATGACAAATAATCAATAGTTCAAACAGATATTACAAACATGGTACGCTGCAGACCAAATCTATGAAATAAAATTGCAATAGTCAAATGGTTTTCAAAAGCGCACAACACACACACACACACACACACACACACACACACACACACACACACACACACACACACACACACACACACAAAACACACATGGAACTCGTAATAGGAAGAAGAAGGGGTGCGGCAAAGGTAATTGGTTGAATATTCTTAGCGGATTAAATTCGTAGGCACAAGGTATCTCAGCATGACGAAAGAGAAGACGCGGAAGGTAGATGTAACAGGTTTTAAGACATTTCACAGGAGGTAGGATAATAGTAAGTAGTATGTGTTGTGTGTGTGTGTGTGTGTGTTGTTGTGTGTTCGGTGATATGCGATGTTTGAAGCTTGAGTTGTATATTTACTGTATCGCAAACCCACAAACCCAGAAAGACTGCTTAACTTTGAGGGCAACAGCAATAAAAATCTGAGTAACTAAATTTTTTTTATTTTAAAGGCAGTGATTACGGTAATTGAGCTTTAAGTCTTGATTAAAACCAACACTCAAAAGAGGAACACATACAGACAAGCATGAACACACACACACACACACACACACACACACACACACACACACACACACACACACACACACACACACACACACACACACCACACACAGAGTATACGATTATTTGTATCAGACGAATACATCCGATAAATGGATCAACACAGTAAAAAATATTCTTTACACAATTGGATTCAAACATGTCTGGACGAACCAAAGTACTCGTGATGTTCATCGGTTGAGTTATGCTTTTCAAAGAAAGCTTGAAGGCACCAAAATATATCTAGAGAGGACAGAAAATGTAGATATTGTAACAAGATAGATTGAATTTCATTTACTCGATGAATGTATCTCATATGATGAACTCAGAAACAATTTGTTATTAAAAATTACAACCAAAGACAAAAAACGTAACATTTGTATAGATAAACTAAGTGACATAATCACAGTTGATATCTTTCAAGCAGATATCATCAAATATGTGCATGAATGTTTTAAGAAAAGAGAAAATGAGAAGTAAAATGCAACATGCTTTAGTGTACATCGATTTGAGCCAAAGAGATGATTATAACTGATGTTTGCTTGTTTTGTTGTTGTGTCAAAATAAGTCTTCTTGACTTAAATGGCAATAAAATATTCTGAATCTGAATCTGAATCTGAATCACACACACACACACACACCATCTCTCTCTCCTCTCTCCCCACACACACACACACACACACACACACACACACACACACACACACACACACACACACACACACACACACACACACACACACACACATCATATATATATATATATATATATAAGATTATAAATGTATATATAAAATTATATAAATGTATATATATATATATAAAAGATTATAAACACACACACATTATAAAAGAATAAATAAATAAATAAATAAACACACACACACACGCACGCATGCACGCGCGCCTACGTATGCACACACCCACATTGACTGGTTAGGTTGGTTAACTTCATAATTATGATTTACTGTCTTTTATTGCTCACCGAGTGTCTGTGTTGTGTGTGTGTGTGTGTGTGTGTGTGTGTGTGTGTGTGTGTGTGTGTTTACCACTTTCAAGTCATGGTAGATTTCTCTGCGTGAAGTTTGGGATCGTCTTCCCGGGGAGAACGCGTCGCCACTCATCATTTGTTTCTTTTTCTGTCTGCAGGTGTATTTGTTTCCCTATCAGAGTGGCTTTTTTCTACAGAAAATTTCCAGGGACAATTCTCTTGTTGCTGTGGATTCTTTTGCGTGCGCTGATTGTGTGTTGCACACGGGACCTCGGGTTTATTGCCTCACCCAAAAGTCTAGCACCCAGGCCACCAATCAGTCTAGTCGGTGGGGTAAAAGTTCTCGGGCACAGACGGGGATTGAATTCGGACTTCTGGCTTTCTAGGTAGATAGGTTACCTCTAGACCACCGATCCACTATGAGTGTGTGTGTGTGTGTGTGTGTGTGTGTGTGTGTGTGTGTGTGTGTGTGTGTGTGTGTGTTTGCTTGCTTGTTTGCTCGCTTGCTTTGTCACTTCGCAAAAGAGAACATTCCATTAGAATTATGTTGACTCAAACTTAGAGACTTCCATTATCGTAGCAAGACCGATGAAAATCAAATACATAGCAGTGCTTTCACTCTCATTCTATTCTATAGAAACTCTGTGTGTGTGTGTGTGTGTGTGTGTGTGTGTGTGTGTGTGTGTGTGCGCGCGTGTGTGTGTGTGTGTGTGTGTGATTCAGCCACTCGTTTATCTTCATTGACTTTTCCTAGTGGATTTTTGTTGGTTTTTGTGGAGGAGGAGGGGGAGGGCATATGTTGTATACTTCTTGGCTGGGTTTTTCACTGGCGGGTAGGCAGACATGTTTGGTTTTTTTCTTCTCCTTTTTCGTTTGTTTGTTTGTTTCGCATTGCTCAGTTTGAAAATGTAACAGAAGACAACGGTTTCAACGCTGCTTACCCCCACCCCTACTTCCCTAGAGCTATGTTTTATTACTACGTTATGCACACATTACTTTGTCATAGTTATATGCCCCTAACTGCTGGTATGTCTTCAACATTATGATAGCAGTTTTGTATGTATGTATGTATGTATGTATTCTATGGATGTATGTAACGATGGGTGCATGTGCATATGTTTATGAATGTAGATCTATTGTTGTGTTTCCCTACCAAGTGCGGTAACAACAAAATTCATAATTTGAAAAAGAAAGAAAAAGAAACACACACACACTTCTTTTTTTCTTCTTCATTTTTTAAAAGTTTCCTAACAAAAGACGATGAAAGTAGCCGCTCGGTACAGAGTTTTTATCGACTGAAGCTTCCCTGTCAAGCAAAGTCACAGCGAAGCAACAGCAAACACAGCCATGCCACACGTCTGCTTCGATCGATCTGTCTCTGTGCCTTATCTCCCTTGGCGGGGCCACAAAAGGTCGGATCGGAAGCCCCGCTGAACAGTGCTCGCTCTTCTGATCTTTCTCGCTCTGTGTGTGTGTGTGTGTTTGTGTGTGTGTTGTGTGTGTGTTGTGTTGGGTTTTGTTGTATGTGTGGTGTGTGGTGTGTTGTGGTGTATGTGTGTGTGTGTGTGTGTTTTGTGTGCTGTGTGTGTGCTGTGTGTGTATGTGTGTGTGTGTGTGTGTATGGTGTGTGTTGTGTGTGTGTGTGTTTTTGTGTGTGTGTGTCGTGTGTGTGTGTGTTGTGTGTGTGTGTGTTGTGTGTGTGTGTGTGCGTGTACGTGTGTGTGTGTGTGTTACGCGTGTGGGGTGTGTGCGTGTACGTTGTGTGTGTGTGTACGTGTGTGTGTATGTATGTGTGTGTGTGTGTGTTGTGTTGTGTGTGAGTGTGTGTGTGTGTGTGTCTGAGGAGAGAGAGAGAGAGAGAGAGAGAGAGAGAGAGGAGAGAGAGAGAGAGATTTTCTGTGTTCAAGTATGTCAAGTTATCTATGCACCTGATTACCAGAGATAATCTTGTCTATTGGGGCTTAGAGGTTCGCCTGTATGGCCTGAGAATTACATAAACACATACTTGCATAATTTATGTACATTCGTGTGCACGTGCACGCGCACAGACACTCACAAACACACACACACGCACATACACACACACGCACACACACATACACACACACACACACACACACTGGAAGGGTAAAAAGATGATTACTTTGACACTTCGATCTATACTTTTTAAAATTTACCAGGAAGAGAGACAGAGAGAGAGAGAGAGAGACAGAGGAAGACAGAGAGACAGACACGACAGACAGAAAAGAGAGACAGACAGACAGTCAGATAGATAGACAGATAGACTGACAGAGAAAGAGAGAGGGAGAGAGAGAGAAGAAGAGGAGGAGGAGGAGGACGATGACGACAAAATACTTCAAACTGAAAGCAAAGAGGAAATTGTATCCATGTTTATTCATCTCCGTCGAGTAAATTGTAATAATGTAATATCATCCCATGCGCTGCTGCTCGCTCCACAAATTGAAAAACTTTATCTGTGTGTCTGTCGGTCGTCTTTCTGTATGTCTGTTTATGTCTATCTGTCTGTCCCTGTGTCTATCTGTATATCTGTGTATTTGTCTGGCTGTCTGTCTGGCTGTCTGGCTGTCTGTCTGTCTGTCTGTCTGTCTGTCTTCTCTCTCTCTCTCTCTCTCCTCTCTCTCTCTTCTCTCTCTCTCTCTCTCTCTCTCTCTCTCTCTCTCTCTCTCTCTGGCTCTCTGGCTCTCTCTGGCTCTATGTTCTCAGTGTGTGCGTGCTTGTGTGTGTGTGTATCTATCAGTCTGTACATCTGTTTGTACTTCTTATTCATGCACTCACTCACTCCTCACTTGTTTTCTTCCTCACTTGTCACTCACACTCTCTACCTCTGTCCGTCTGTTTCTCTTCTGTCTATCTGTCTGTCTGTCTGTCTGTCTCTCTCTCTCTCTCTCTCTCTCTCTCTCTCTCTCTCTCTCTCTCTCTCTCTCTCTCTCTCTCTCTCTCTCTCTCTCTCTCCATCGATTAAGCACACAACCAAGTTGAAAAAAAGTAAGAAGAGGAGAAAAAAAGATGGAGAAAAACTCGTAATTTGTTCAAACAAGACGAAAGCAAATCAAGTCTGATGTTTACCTTTTATCCATACTTAAGCGAGGAGATGTTTTCCTCTGTTTGACTCATGTTATCCTTTCATTTCTACACACACACACACACACACACACACACACACAGAGACCTTTTATTCATAAGAAAATCACGTACCTGTTATTTCTTATTCTTTTAACATTGTATTGCCTGTGTGACGAGGGTTGTGGATAGAGAAACGATTAATCGAAAAAAAAGTGCATTTAAAAAAAAGTAAGTGAATAAGTCCCTCTTGGTGATGGTGTTATTAAGATATGGGGGAATCTATTTTCCCTTCTAAATATTTTCAGGAATCAAATATTAATTAGTTTTTTTAAAAAACATTGGCAGGTCCAGAGAGGAAATGAGAGAGGAGAGAGAGAAACAAACAACACACCAGCGCTTTTTTTCTATTTACATTTTTTTTTCCGTTTTTCCACTGATGTGTGTCTTTTGTTAATTATTTTCCTTTTATATCTCTTGGTTGTTATTTCTACATTTTTAAATTTTAACCCTATGTTCTTTCTTTCTATTTAAAAAAAAATTCTTTTTCTTTTTTTTTGTTTCGTGGTTCTTTTTCTACATCATTTTATTTGTCACGTGGGGTGTCGAAAGGGAGGCAAATCATCGAGCCCAGGCCGCCGAGCAGTGTGCTCGGAAACTCATTACCGTTTTCCACTCCGATAGTTTGGACAGAAAACATGGCGACAGTGGCGCCAGCCCTGTCAAGATGCGGCGACAGCGAAAAGCTTTTCAGTCCACGTTGTATCCCGACTGATATCGGCGAAATTTGAGAGGCCTGAGTTGTTTCCCTTTGAGCATCGATTCTCTGCCCTCTGTCATAATTGCCTGCCCTTTCTTGTTTTTGAAGATGTGTCTGTGTGTCTGCTTGTGTATCTGTCTATCTCCCTGTCTCTCTGCCAGTTTGTCTGTCTGTTTGCTAGTCTGTTAGTATAATTGCATGCAAGCCTTTCTATGAAATTGATTCATATTTTTGTGATTCATTTCGTGATAAACGGAGAAACAAAAAATTATTATCTATATCTATCTACTATCTATCTATCTATCTATCTATCTATAGCTTGCTATCTCCTACCTATATCTGCTCTGTCTGTCTGTCTGCCTGTTCTGCTCCTATCTGTCTGTCTGTCTGTCTGTCTATCTATCTATCTCTTTAGCTGTCCCTCTAGTTTTTTCTGTCTGTCTTCTCTGTGATGTGATGTAGATGTGGTGTGTGTGTGTGTGTGTGTGTGTGTGTGTGGTGTGGTTGTGTGTTACGTTTAACGCTCGAATCTTCAGCTCAGTTCTCAAGGAAAATTCTGCAGCTGCCTTTATCAAGGCCGGGTCGGTGGTTCCCACAACTTTTTTTTTGCGGAAACCCACATTTTCTGGCCATAATTATTGGACCTCTACCGTCATGGTGACGCACATTCAATGTTCTATGCACATGGATGGGTGGATGAATTGATAGATGGGCGTGGGGCGGACGGGTGGATGTACAAAGGGAAGAACGAAGAGACGGAAGGGTGGGTGAATAGATGGATGGATTGATGGATGGGGATAAATGGATGGATTGATCAATGGATGGTCGGAAAGATGGCGGGAAGGAGGGACGTGCGGATTGAAAGATTGTTGAACTGATTTCTGTTTCGTTTCTCGAATAGAGCTCCGAGGTTCGTCAATGGTGAGATGTTTGCGTATGCCACCATTTGTTCCTACCACCGCTTAGGTAGCCGCATTCCGACTTCTGGGATAGGCTGATATATTTCTTTTGCTTTGTGTTCGCAGCAGTAGTACCATCATTCTGGTTCTGGTGATAGATTATCCAGTTTTCGTTTCTGTTCCAACAATCCGCCGCAGACATGGGTTTTGGTCAGAAGAAAAAGCGTCCACAGGGAATGCGTCTTGTCTTGTCTTGCCTGTTTGTTTCTTCTCATCTACAGGGCCCAGTCAGTCAGTATTCGTGTATGGCAATGTGAGCAGATGGGTAGAGCTGTAAAACAAAATGAGAACAAAACTCGATTCTAGAAGTTAAAACATCGTGAAAAGAACAAACTAAAACTTCACTGAGACGAGCGATAGATTTGTTGGCCATCAATGTCTCCAAGCGTCAGACGACAGAAGTGTGTGCATGTGTGTGTGTGTGCGCGTGTGTATGTGTCTGTGTGTATGTGTCGTGGGGATGGGGTGGGGGTGGGGGGTGGGTGGGTGTAAGAGGTAAAGAAGCATGAAAAATGTGAAGGAAAGAGGGTGAAGGGTCATCCCCTCCTCCCCAATCACTCCCCCCCCCCCAGTTCCTCATCCCCTGCCCCTCACCCGCTACCCCCCTCAACCCCCCACCCCACCCGCTCCCCCCCCCCCCCCCCCCCCCCTGCCACCCCCCTCAGTCGCCCCTGAAAATGAGGGGAAGGGTTTTTGGAAAATTAGACTCCGTAGAATGGACCTCTCTCTTTGCATCCCTTCCGCCTGTGCCCCTCTCCTCTTACAGTTGTACGTGAGTTTTCATGAGCTGGCAACAATTAATTCCAGTGGAAACTTTGCTCTCTGCCTCCAGTTTGCTCCTATCAAAATAGGTCCCTTCCTGTCTCCCTACCGTACCCTTTCCTGTCCACTCTTTTTTTTTTTTTGGGGGGGGGGGTATTGTTGGGGATGGGAATAGGGAGTGATGCCTGGCTACAGTTTTCTCCTGCAGGGGGTGTGGGGGTGGGGGCTGGCTGGTAGTCACCATGTTGCCCCAGTTTCGGTGGTTGTGCCTTGTAAAAAAATATTAGTTTCGACTGGTGGTAGAAAAACGGATGGTGTGTGTGTGTGTGTGTGTGTGTGTGTGTGTGTGTGTGTGTGTGTGAGAGAAGAGAGAGAGAGAGAGAGAGAGAGAGAGAGAGAGAGAGAGAGAGAGAGAGAGAGAGAGAGAGAGAGAGAGAAATTTGGAATGTTATAAGTTCCTGCAAAGATGCAACTCGATGAAGGACTTTTCGAGCAACGAACTTTTAATGCATTGGGTCTATGCTCATGTAATCTAATCTTGTTGAACTGATAACATATGAAAATGTGGAATCTGGCATAGAATTAAGCTTGTAAACCACTGTACATAAATATATGATTTCAAAAGATGATCCGATGATCTCCAGGAGTAAGAGTTGAAAGGTTGTCTCTATGTGCTTAAAGTTTGAATTGATGAGCTGACTTTGTCTACACTTTGGAGAACCCTGTTTTAACGTTACCAAGACTGCTCCCTGCTCCCCGCTCCCCGTTCAATTCCGGATTTCGTAATCTTTCAATTCAGAAACAAACGGCCTTTTATCGCATGTCTTCACCATCATTATCCCACCACAAATTTGTTGCTACTCATCTCTTTCAAATAAAATAAAATGAGAAATAAAACACTTAAAAAAATCCAAACAAATAAAACAAACTTGCACCCAACCACTCTCAATTTCAACCCAAGAATTCCCCCCCCCCCCCCCCCCCCCCCCCGACCCTCGTTTTTAGGGGAAAGGAGATGGGGGAGGGGGGAAGCGAGGGAAGGGGGGGGGGGACATGTATCACAGTGAGTGGCTGCCTTCCCTCCCCTTATTGACATATGATAATGTAATTTTCCCGCCACCATCATCTGGAGGCCTTCAGCACCAGAGATCTGTTCCCTATACCCCCCCTCTCCCATCCTCCCCTCCCCCTTTCTCTTTTACCCTAACCCCTAGTCCTCTTTCTCTCTCTCTCCCCCCCCCCCCCCCCCCCCGCTCTCTACTCTCATATAATCGCAATCTAAACAAAGCTAACGACTGGAAAATTAACTGAAAATTGTACAAAGTTCAGACCGAGGATGTAAAAAAAAAGAAAGAGAAAATTGGGGATATGGGTGGAGCTGGAGGTCGGATTGGAGAAGGGGTGGGTGGAGGTTGTGTGGTGGTGGTGTGGGGGTGGGGTGGGGTGGGGGTAGGTTAAGGGGTGTCATGCTAGTTACAGGGTAGAGAATGGTAGCCAGGGTGATGGTGATGCTGGTGTTTTAAAATTTTTTGTTCAAAGCCCAGTAGAGGATGAAACCCATATCAGAGTTGGAAAGATAGATTTTCTCTCTCTCTCCGTTCTTTGGCTAGAGCTCCGAGGTTCACCATGGTGATAGTTTTGCGTATGTGGCCTTTTCCCCCACCATTTAGGTAACCGCATTCCAGCTTCGGGGAAAGGTACATGTATGAATCCAGAGCAGTTTGTAAGCATTTGCCACACATTACTGCTAGTTTATCCTTTTTAATAATCTTTCATGTTACTATGATTTTTTATTGTTGTTCTTTTTCTTCTTCTTCTCCTCTTGGTCTCTTTCTTTTTCACTTTTTTCCCTTTCTTCCCCTCATTTTCTTCTGCCTGCTCTTTCGCGACGTCCTCAACCTGATCTTGTTGTGACACCGCCTACTCTGATCCCATCAACCCAGTCATACCCAGGCTTGTGGTGTCACATTCCAAGGGCCAGACGTTCTTTGGGATCTTATCAGAGTTAGTCCACCGTGATACTACGAACCATACTGCAAGGAACAGTGCAGGGGAAGAGAAAGCGAGGCAGGCCGAAGAGAAATTGGTAGACAACATCACTGAATGGATAAGGAAGAGCTTCTCCGCAACCCAGGCACTTGCACACAACCACCGCAAATGGAGCCAACTAGTGCAACGCTCATCACTGCAGTGCCCCTACCACCCTGGACGGGTTACGGGAGCAGATGAGATGAGAATACTACGAACCAGAGTGGGCCTGCACTACCGCTGGCTATCTTTGGTGGCGTTCAGAGGTGCCTGTTCTGAGCTAACCAACACAGGACACCATCTATCAAGCCCCCTTTCTGATGACAGTATTAGCTCAATCGTGGAGCCAGACTGAATAAAACGCCTATCTGGAATGGTGATCACACTATTAACATCCCCCCAACTGCTTGTCCCATGCTTCCCCATCCCTGAAGTTTGTCACCAGATCATCACCAGAGTATGGAAAACTGAAAATGAGATCACTATGGGACCAGAGCAACAGGTCACCGAATCAGTGTTGATTTATTGCAGGTCAGTGGTTATGAAAATTAAAATGATGATGCTATGAGGTGAACCAGTTTTGAGATAACTTGACAAGAAGCCATCCGAAAGATAAGGACACTTGGCAGTGTTGGTCAGGTAATTTTGTGCGTCACTACCAAAGTCTTAAAGTGGATAATGCTCGATTGTGTGGTTCCAGTCTTCCCGATCAGCACGTAGGAAAAAAACCTCTAGGCATGAGACAGCCAGAGACTGAAAAAGATGCTAGATATTTTGAACCCCTGACCTTCGAGTCAGGACTCCAATGATTAACCACTGCGACACACGGGTTGACCTTCTTCTTCTCTTCCATGTATCGAAATCTGATTTTTTTTCCAAATGACGTCAATTTAAGGTCAATACTCTCTCTCTCTCTCTCTCTCTTCTCTCTCTCTCTCCTCTCTCTCTCTCTCTCTCTCTCTCTCTCCTCTCTCTCTCTCTCCCTCTCTCTCTCTCTCCCTCTCTCTGCCTCTCTCTCTGTGCACGTTTGAGCACACGGTTGAGCACACGTATACGCCTGTATCTTCACGCTTGCGTGCACATAATCAACACGAGCATTCATTCCTTCGTCCCCGAATCATTCGATTTCAGTTAAACAGGCCTACAGACCTAACTGCTGTCGCCACCAAATGATGATTACAATGACGATGTCGGCAATTATCTTCATCTCGATACTAATAAGCCCGGAACAGATTGCTCATCAAGGTAGCAGAGAGCAGCTGCACTGTATCTAAAAATGGTCAATATAACTAGCCGTGTGGGCCGACAATTGTAATAGATGGGACTGTTTTATTCGCTCTGTGTGTGGTCCCCGATGCTTTGTATACCTCGATACAACCTCCACAACTTGTTTCTGTATAATACGTTGTAACTATTGTTGGCCTGCAGCATTCCTGCATCAGCGTAATATGTGTAAATATTGCCACATCTGATTGATTTTAGGCACAGGCATAAACATGGGTGGGTGTGTGTTGTCCTGTATATATATATATATATATATATATATATATATATATATATATATATATATATATATATATATATATCTGTGTGTGTGCGTACAGACATACATAGGGTGTAGCAAGTGGATCATACATAATGCTTGCATGGATTTGCCTACTGCGTGCTCGTTTTGCTTTGTTCCTGTTTATTTGTTTGTTTTATTGGAAAGAGATTAAAGATTGTTATTTTTCATTTTCGTTTGTTGTTGTTTAGAAAAATACTTGTAAGATTGTTGTTTTTAGATTCTCTTCATTGTCGTATAGATAAATACACGGAGAATGATTGTTTTTCAGCTTCCGTGTATTGTTAGAAAGATGAATGTAAAAGTGGATTTTTTCCCGGTTTTTGTTGTTATTAAGTTTAGAAAAATACAAATGTTGATTTCAAAAAACAGTTTTTGTTCTGTAGAAAGATAAGATAGAATTGCTAGTTTTCAGCTTTTGTTTACAAGTAGTTCTTCAGAAAGATAATGTGAAATTGCTATTTTTCCGTTACAATGTGTTTTCTTTAGAGTATGTTCAGAGAAAAATGGCTATTTTCCAGTTTTTCTGAGTTGCTGTGTAAAAAGGTACATGTAGAATTGTTGTTCTTTAGTTTTTGTTGTCGTTGTTCAAAAAGACACATACAAAACTGTGGTTTCTCAGCTTCTCTTGTTTGTTTTTGTTGTTTAGAAAGGTACATCTGATTTTAAATCGTTTTTTCTATGAATGATATATATTTTTACTGTTTATTTCATTTACTATTTTTTGTTGTTGCCTTTTCTTTTGTGACTTTTCTGTTCCGATGGCGCTCATTTCAATCTCTATACCTCAGCCACATCCAGGCTCCCCATGTCACATCCCCAGGGTCAAAAGTCCACAGGGAGCTTATCAATGCTAGGCTGCAACAGGGCCACCAGCCAGAGAGGCCCAGCACTGCTGTTGGATTATTTGGTCGTGTTCAGTGGAGCCTGGTCTGAGCTAACATAGGCAGGACACCGCCTACTTAGCCCCCTACTGGCGACAAGGATAGGTTAGTCATGGAGCCAGACTGATAGCTATGCCCAACAAGGCTGGTGACCACCACAACGTCCATCCAACGACCGTCTCCCGTGAACCTCCCACCCCAAAAGCTTTGAAACAAACTGACCACACACAGAGAAGGGTATGGGAAACCGATTCTGAGGCCACCATGAGACTAGAATAACCGGGACCACCAAATCAGAGACAATGTTCTTTCATTGCATGATGACCAGTGGGATAAATATGGTGTCATGATGTTGCTATGGACGTGCACCTGCTGCGCTAAAATTGTTGCTTTTCTGTTTGCTGTTTTTTAGAAAGTTACGCGTAAGATTGCAGATGTTTAGTTTCTGTTGACTGTTTAGAAAGACATTTCTAAAATTGTTTTTCAGTTGTTGTTGTTTTTTTTGTCGTTTTGAAAAGAACATGTAAATTGTTTTTTGGTTAGCTTTGAATTTTTATACGCATTTTAAGTTTCAGCAACAGTATACATCCTCTGCTAGTCCGTATCTCTCCACAAATACAAACATGACTGAACGACAACCACACTGTGCTGCATTGTAATCAACAGGTGTACAAGATAATCTATGCTCATCTGTAGAAGTCATCCATCTTTGTGTGACAGGAGAACACTAAAACGCTGGTGTCCATCAATGTAACTCTTCCATTCCTCCCCTTCATTGCTAATTACAACTCCTTCCGTGTCCGATCCTTGCAACACAGTGCTCCGTGTTTCTAGCGGCTAAACTGTATCTTTTGCCACCGTTTGTTCGATATGTTGATGATGATCGCAGATGGTGGATCCATGCATTGGGTGCCTGTCTTAAGAAACTAAAGTGTACAGAGCTGCTGTCTACATACGTTGAGGCGTAGTGATTATGTTACTAGTAGCTGTGATTTTTCTCTATTTGCTTGTTATTAGACAAACCTCTGTTCAGTTTTAGAGATAAAACACACATTTCCTGTTCCAAGCCGGCAAGGAAGTATTTTAAGGTAAGTGTATGGAGGGAAACTTATTTCGTTATATCACAGTCAGTCGATGTTCTTTAACTGTTACATAATTTTTGTGCTTGCATCCTTTTCAGATATTCTTTCTTCTCTTTTTGGTCTTTATTTTATGGGTATCGTTTAGTTCACCTTCACAAACCTGCGGTTTCTTCATGGTGGGCAAAAACGGTCGCATACAGAAAATCTCACCCACCATTGGTGAATCTCGGAACTGTAGCTGAGAAACGAAAAAAAACAAAATCTGCAGTTTTGTATTGTCGCCATCTTACTTTGCATCTATCACAGAAGAAAAAGAATACATAAGGTGTGGTTGGCTCCTTCTTAAACGCCGTTATCACACAGTTTAAAATTCTAGCTATGCCTAAAACACTCTCTCTCTGTCTGCCTCCACCCCTCCCCACCCCCACCTCCTCTCTCTCTCTCTCTCTCACCACACACACACCACACACACACACACACACAGTTCTCGATCTTTCCGTTCATGGTTTTGAGTATCAAATTTCTCTCCCCAAAGTTATGTGCCTTTTGCTTGTTTTTTTTTTTGGGGGGGAACAAAAGTTATTTCCCTTCTTTTCTGTATAAAAAGAAAAATAGTTTCGTAGGAAGCAATTTACCAACATTTTTTCAAAGAAAGTCTGAGATCAGCCATTTTATACAGTCTACTTTCTACTAAGTCTTCACCAAACAACGCCATCATCTCAAAGTCTCTCCGAAAATCGTCCTACCGTTTCATCTGGCGTAGGAATACATCGTTTTTAAATCCAATTACTCATGTGATTTGCATAATTGAAGCTTGCCGGGAGCAGACGACCGGTTCTGGGTTCCTGTTTGGAACGAAGACAAATCGTCAGAAGGGAAACTATACATCAAACACCAATTTCAGGAGCAAAAGGTTTGAGGGCTTGCGAAGGACGGCCCTGTTCCCGTTTCAATCCAAATACGCCAGGAGCACGTGCGTGCTCAAAACGAAACTCGCTCAATCACTGTCCTCCGCCTGGCCTCCATCCTGCCTGTCCTGGATGGCACTTCTTGCACAATAAGTGCTGGCCGGGTTATCTTTAATCTGCTTTGCCGGACTTTCCGGGCCAGATTCCGATTTTGTGTGTCTCTCAGAAGCGTTTTCAAAGACTTTTTTTTTTTTTTTTGGTATTTGTTGCTGTGGAATCCAATTATTTTTTTCGCCCCCATCTTTCTTCCCACCCCCCTCCCGCAAAGTTACCCCCCCCCCCCCCCCCCTTCCTATTTTGAACTTGCCCTCACTTTCATTTTTCGGTCTCTTTATTCAGTTCTTTCTATCCTCCTCCACGTCCACTTGTTATCGATTTTCTTTCCCCAAAGAGATGTTTCTTCTTTCCTGTAGGTTAGAAAGAGAGTTCGTATTTTAAGATAGCAGTATGAAAAGATCACTGCAATGTTTAAAACCCGAGCATTTTATCATTATGAAATATCGGGAGGAGGTATTCATTTTGACGCATATTGAAGTGTGTGTAAAGACGTAGCTGATATCATCATCATCAGTCCTGTGACTTTGGCGGTCGTGGAGGAGACACGAAAGACGATGCAGTGGTAAGCCTCCTCCATCCATCTCGGTCCTCGGCTCTGCGCAGTAGTGCCGAGTCATTCAGTCAGTAGCTGATAGTCGGTGGTTTAAAAGCTCAGTAGCTTTTCTAAGACCGATAGATTGTGTCGGTGGAATTCCCACAGCGCTCTGTGAAGGAAGGATAAATCTATGCCATCATCACATAGCCGTGTACGCACATAGACATACACAGGATCAGACACGCCTGTTGAAGATCTCGTAACATATGCATTTCCTGCATCTTTTGCCATTTTTTTCTAATCTTGTCTTCTATTGCCACATGTCATGCCCGCACACACACACACACACACAAACACACACACACACACACACACACACACACACACACACACACACACACACACACACACACACAAACACAAACACAGAGAGACAGAGACGAGAGGAGGAGGGATGTTACAAATTACGGTTTGTCAAAGTTTTCAAAAACTTAATGATATTGATAGTTGAAGTATGACCAAACATTTTTGCCCCCAAAAATTATTGGAAAAATCTTCAGCGTACAAGTCGAATTCGCCGATGTATGAGCTTACAGATACACACTGTGGAACAAAGAAGGGCTAAATGAAATATAGCTCTACCTTGCATGAGAATTCATTCCCGATTCAATAAATTATTATTTTTTATTTTATTTTTTATTTTATTCTTTTATATCGAGGATCATAGAATAAGCACTTATGTGATTTTTTTACATCCAGTCCCCGTGTGTGTGTTAAAGCATACTAGGGTGCTTCACCTTCACCTATCCCGTTGGGGCAAAATCTTCAGCGGTGCCCTAACAGCCTACTAGACTACGGGATAGAGGAAGGTGGAAGCGAAGGGCGACCATGGACACACACACACAAATCCCCATCGTTACATAATGAAAATGGAAAACAGCCAAAAGAAATAGTCCTAAAGCTGTCAGGATGATTGCTGAAGTACTTGCACAAAGAACACTGTTGATTTTAGAGGTTAGACAATTATTAAAACCACCTGCTTATGCTGGTTATAAAATTTAAAAAAGGACATTAATTTTTGTTTGCTTTTCTCACCACAGTAGTCCTGATTAGTTTTTAGCCCTGTAGAATTTCACCCCCCAAGAGCTAAACAAAAGAGCGAATTACTTCTGAGAGAACATAGGTAGGGTGGGATGGCCAGATACAAAAAACATGCTAATGGATAATTGTTGTTACCAACACTTCAATCAAACCAGCATCTTGCATACTTTGTAACAATCCTTTAGTTAAATTAGTCTGTTACATACATAGGATCAGTCCTTGAGTTAAACCAGTCTATTACATGCATAAGTACCGATCCTTTAGTAAAACCAGTCTGTTACATATAATTATATAAGTACCGTACTTTTAGTAAAACGAGTCTCTTACATACATAGGTACTGTTTCTTAAGTGAAACCAGTCTATTACATACATAAGTGCCAATCCTTTAGTTAAACCAGTCTGATACATACATAGGCACCGATCCTTCATTTAACCAGTCTGTTACCTACATACGAAGGTACTGATCCTTTAGTGAAACCAGTCTCTTTCATACATAAGTACCAATCCTGTGGTGAAAGTAGCCACTTATATAAATAAGTAACAATCCTTCAGTGCAAGCAGTCTCTTACTGTCACGTTTTCAAGCACGAAAGTTGCTTACATTGTAACGAACAAAGTTAAAACTAAGCTGAACTATTAACCATTTGGTAATATCAATGACAATAGCTTGCACACACACACACAAAAACAACAACAAAACAAGAACCCCCCTAAAGGGAGCTAAATCGGTATCGCCAAGAAGGGTTGCAGCATATTGGGTGACGTAGCGGACCCCACTGACGCGGCAGTTGGCGGGACAAACATGGCGGACGTGCCAGGCAGGGCAAGTCAGCAATTTGGGCAGGTTTAGCCCGGGCACGGGGCACAAATCGTTGGAACTTGCCGGTCAAATTTTGTTTGTCCGAACAACTTGAGATTTTTCCGCGACAGGTTTTGTGTGGAAGGGAGCGACAGACAGCCAAGGCCGTTTGCATCGTCAATACCTTGCTGCCACACTGTTTGTCCCTGCGTCCAGGAAGTCTCCCTCTGTGTGTGTGTGAGTGTGTGTGTGTGATGTGAATGAATGTGTGTGTGTGTGTGGGTGGGTGGGTTCGTGTGTGTGTGTTCCTCTGTGTGTCTGTGTGAGAGACAGAGAGAGGGACACACACACACAACACACACACCACACACACCACACCCACACACACCACACACACCACACACACTCTCTCTCTCTTCTCTCTCTCTCATCACACATCTCTCTCTCTCTCTCACACACACACACACACACACACACACACACACACACACACACACACACACATCCTCTTTTGGTGAGAAATTCTGGATAACGGCGATGATATTTGTCGTGTCGTTGGTTTTCCCCCCTGAGTATTTCTTTTTCATGGTTGCTTCACCTGCGTTGGGTCTTCTTGTGTTCACGATAAAGACAAATGAAAATTTAACAACACTTGGCCTGTAAGGTTGCGTGGAGCTTTTAAGGATTACTTGTAGGTCTGTAAAAGATTTGTAGCAGGTTCACTACAGTAAACCCTGTGGGAAAAAGTCCATTTTTGGCATCGCGAATTTTTCTTAAGTTCCATTGTTAGTGAATAGTCTTAAGCAAGGAGCTGAAATTCATAGTTTATGTACATACAAAAAATGTTGAAAGTTTTTTAACAAGAAGTGTCGGGAGGAGGGGATATCAAGTGTGTGCGTGGGGGAGGGAGGGGTGTGTGTGGAGGGGTTGCACGCGTGCAACACACACACAACACAACACACACACACACACGTCAAGTCAAGTAAAAATGATCTTTATTGAGGATAAAAGATTATGTTTACACAACTCACACACACATGCGCGCGCGCGCACACACACACGCGCATGCACCCCTCCCCTCCCCCCCCCCCCCCCACACACACACTTACACTCACACACAACGCACACACAACACGCACACACACACACACAGCGCGCACGCATACACCCCTCCCCCCCCCCACACACACACACCACACAAACGGAGGCTCCGTGTGCGAACGCACGCAGAACATCTTGCGCACACGTTAAATCCTGTTCCGCTTTTCGTAAGAGTAGGCCATTGTGTGCCGGTGGGAACAGATGACAGAATTTACAAAACCGCATACACACGGGGACTGGATGTAAAAAAGCACATAGTGCTTATTCCATTATCCTCGATATAAAAGAATACAAGAAAATAATACATAAACACACACACACAGAGGGCAAAGGTTGATTATAAAGATAAGTTGGCAACCACAGCCACAGTCGTAGATTATTCATTTAGAGCTTAACTAATCTGGAGACGGTTTGCAGGGACATCACCGTTGTATTTCCACCCTACTATTGCTACCGTTACACTTTCCATTGCTGCTTGTTGCTTTCAGAGTGGATCCTCACATTAACACGGTTCTTATGATTATCTTGCCACTGTGTGTAAGCTTATACTGTGTATAGCATGCCTGAAATATTCCATATTGTACAGTGAGGCCGACTTGAAAAACTGAAATGGCTGATACTGTTACTATGCAACTACAACTATTGCACGATCATGCTACAACAATTGCTAGCTTACACCTGCCATTTCTTTCAGATATAGTTGCTGTCATCCTCTGCTTTATAGAGGTTAGTAGTAGTAGTATGTTCTTTCGAGCCAGAAGGCCCATAGAGCCGGAGCTTATCCCGGTTTCTGTAGCGTTAAGCGAACTGATGGTTTTTCACCAACCCTGTGACAGGACGCTAGTCTGTCGCCAGATACTTCCCCAGCAGAGCTGGTACCCACTTGTACCCCTGGGTGGAGTGAGGAAAATAGGAGTAAAGTGTCTTTCCCAAGGACACAACACCGAGCCGAGCGGGGATCGAACCCGCGACCTCTGGATCACGAGTTGGCCGCCTAAACCACTCGACCACGGTGCCTCCAAAAGTATGTTCTTTCGAGCCAGAAGGCCCATAGAGCTGGAGCTTATCCCGGTTTCTGTAGCGTTAAGCGAACTGATGGTTTTTCACCACCCCTGTGACAGGACGCTAGTCTGTCGCCAGATACTTCCCCAGCAGAGCTGGTACCCACTTGTACACCTGGGTGGAGTGAGGAAAATAGGAGTAAAGTGTCTTTCCCAAGGACACAACACCGAGCCGAGCGGGGATCGAACCCGCGACCTCTGGATCACGAGTCGACCGCCTAAACCACTCGACCACGGTGCCTCCTTTTATAGAGGTTAATGACTGTAAATAGCTTGGACACTGTGCAGTGAATTCATGGATGGATAGCTTCGTTACTTAAGATAGAACTCCTTTATCTTAGCACTTTTCTTTAGTACTTAGCCTACATTCTTGGATTTGTAATTGACGCGCACATCCCTTTCAGTTGTTCGTTTATTGTTTTTGCTTTTGTTTTGGTGGTTGGTTTTGTTGTTGTTATTCTGTCTAATATGACATTTTGGTGAAGAGACATTAAAAAAAGAAGAAAGAAGGAAAGAAAGAAAGAAAGCAAAGACGAAGAAGAAGAAAGAAAAAACAACAGAATAAGCCAAGAGTATTATTCATATTTCTCTGCATATTTCACCTGCTTAAGACATCTATGCTCCACTTCTCCGTTTCCTTGTTTGCTGCCTCCTCCTCCTCTCTCCCACTCCCGTCCCTCTTTAACCACCATTGTAGTTCCATGCCACCCCAGTCTCTCTCTGTCCCCTCCATAACCCTGTCAGACACCCTTCTCGCACATAACAAACACATGACCATAAATGATAACCCAATATCATTCTTGGCACGCAGCAGGCGTGAATATTTTATCTAGCGTGAAGAGGATACAGCAGGGAAAATTCATCAGCGTGATGCAACTAGTTCGAGCGTGACTGTACCCCTGGCACGATCGGGGATCCAGTGTTCAGATCCGTTAGTTCCGGTAACAGCTGCCATCGGTTACAAGGCGTAGGGTGTTCTTCATCTACAGTCATCTTCATGGCGGTGTTGCGCTATCTCAGCGGTTACAGCTTTCGTCCAGACCATTATTAGTACCCTAAAGCTTTGTCAGTTATTGATATAAGCTGAAATTGTTGATGCCTGCATTAAAATGGTGTTATGTTGTGAAATGCTATGTTGAGATTGACTTCAACCACTACAAGCTTTTCAGCGCAACAGTCTGCATTCTCTTTTAAAGAAGAAGAAAAAAAACATCCGTTGAATTCGGAGTGTGGCTGCTTGTGGCGAGGTATTTGAAAAAAAGTCATACACAAAGATTTCTCATCCAGTATGTATTTTCAATCTTCCAGGTGGGATGAGCGAGTCAGAGTGCATATTCTGGGTGACCCCCCAGGGTGTTAAGATGGGGAACAACAACAACAACAACAAGAACAACAGCAACAAACAACAACTCTTTATGGATAGGTAGAAGAGCAAATGATACTGGCATTTTATTTTGCCAAATGCTTGCTTAATTATTCAGTAACCGTGCTTTAAAAAACACACCACACCCACAACTTATTTCATTATGTGTGACTGTTAATGTTATCATTCTGTTAAGTCACATCTTACTATACCGCCTTCTTCTTTGGCCTTACTTATACTGAGCAATAGCCGCTATGTGAATCCTGGTATTGCACTCGAGCACAATATAAGCTTGTTGTCGCTATGTTGATCATATTGTGTTGCTTTTTCAGATTATTTATGTTATCACTACGCTGATCATTTATGTCACATACATTTTGTTCCATGCTTAATAAATGAATAAAACCCTACTCAAACCACCACCACCACCACCAACAACAAGATTTAAACCATTACAGCACACGAATTACTTAGTGGGCATATTCGTGTCCTCCTCACCCTTGATCATAACTGGCCTTGAAGGACGGACTGGGTTTCTAACGAATGCAACATGCAAGGACACACTGGACCTCAGTGTGTAGACTCATCCGAAGGACCTGCAAGGACAGTGGAGTCAGGAACCAACGTTAATTCCAGGAAGATAAGTTGCCCACAAACATACAGCTCTACAAAACAGACTCGAACCCGCGCTCATGTATTGCTCAGATCTCGAGTGAGAACTCTCCGTGGTATTTTTGTTGGATGTTTCCCAGCTTAACACCCTGGGGGTCACCCAGAATAAGCACTCTGTCTCACTCATCACACCTGGGAGCCACTGTGAAGTTTTAAATACAAGCTAGGTGTGAAGTCTGCGTGTTTGGTTTGGTTTTTGTTGTTGTTGTTGTTGTTGTTGTTTTTAGCATCTTGTCATATAGACAGCATGACTGTTTTCAAGTATATCGCCATATAGGCAGCCATACTCCGACTTCAAAGGACTTGTCCGACGTTCTAGCCACTTACCAATTCCGGTCTCGTTGAAAGTGGCACTGCTTATCTGTCGCTGTTGGAATGTTGCTGGGGTGTGAGTTAGGTTTAATTCATTACTTTAAGTTAGTGATTAAGACGAAGAAGTCAGACCAGAAGACGATGTTTAAATACAGAAAAAGAGAGGTAATTTTTCATTTCTCCAGAAACACACAAAGGGCGTAGTGTTAAGTTTCATAGGCATGAAGTTATCGGCCTTGGCGTATTTGAGCTCCAAACCCAATAAAGGGTGACAGGAATTACTTCATGAAGTTTGGAAAAAATCTTGGCAGAAATATTATATACAATATCTCTTGTCTGAGGTTGATTTAAGTTGGTTTGGTTTGGTTTCATCTTCATATTCCACACTTAAGGTTAGTTCACGTCTGGTTTAGTTTAGTTTATTTGAGTTTAGTTTTTATCACTTGTAAATTATAATTCAACTCCTGTTCCTCTTCTTTGGCCTCTTATCTTATTTTGTCAGTTTGGTACAGCTTATGCGGTTAGGTTTTGTCACTATATTCAATGATAGTTTAGAATTCGGAGCAGTAAACTGTCCACCTCTTTAGAAAATGTGTTGTTCCTCGGTGAGACATTTCCCTGCTTTGTTTTGGATGGTAGTGGTTCTCCCTTACTTCATTGAGTGTTTGGTTGATTGTGATTTGCTTCTTTTACACTGAGGGCTGAATGAAAAAAGCAACCATTGTACTTATTCTTTTCCTAAATAATATGCTCATTCATTTATTCATTTATTCAATCATTCTCTCTCTCACTCTCTCTCTCTCTCCCTCTCTTATCTCTCTATTTCTTGTCAGTGACAAAACAACAGTACGAGCATACCATGACGTCGTGTGTGTTTGCAGGCTTTTTATGATCAAACATGAACCATATGAATGTTGTCTGTAGATATGGGTAAAAAAACAAAACTATGAAAACCCCGTAAACAAGACAAAAGAACACCCCCCCCCCCCAAAAAAAAAAAAAAGAAAAAAGATAAAAACAACACAAAAACAGATGACATAATCTTCAAAAAGACCTGAACCCCAACACAGCACACAGTTCCTTTATTGCATGCCATAGGTTGATATTCGTTCGTTTTGAGGTATGATCATCTCTATGGACAAAGTTTGAAAACTGCTTGTGAAGAATACAAATGAATATGTCGTTTGATATGTATAGCTCTGTACAGCATCTTCTTGTTCCCATCCAGCTTTCGTTTGAGTCATTTGAGAAATGATCCACAGTTTTGATTGGGACTGCTGCGTATGTTTATTGTCCAATGCAGGCATCGTATAAGCATGTTTGCTTGTTCGTTTGTTTGCTTTATGATATTTGTTTTGTTTGTTGTGCTAGGTTTTTCTCTTTTCCTTTTCAAGAGGGAAGAGGGCACGACTTCATCTTCCAGTGCTGCCACTCGAGCGTCTTTGATTCTGATTGATTCTCTGTGTGTGCTCTTTTTGTGTCCCTGTGCCGCAACTCTGTCTGTCTGTCTCTCTCATCTGTCTGTCTGTCTGTCTGTCTCACTCTCTCGCTCGCTCGCTCGCTCTCTCTGTCTGTCTGTCTCTGTCTGTCTGTCTGCCTCTGTCTGTCTCTCTCTCTCTCGTATTGCTGTCATAGATTTTTCTAGGTTTTTTTCCCATTGCTGCTTGATTGATATCTTGGGTTATGTTTAAAACCTTCCTACATGTTTGTAACTAATTTTTCTTCACTTTGCCTGGATAGACGGGCTATGATATTTTGTTGCTGATATTTTTTCAGCGTTTGGGCACATGCGTGATTGATACTTTTTCTACGTGTGCATGCTTTGAATAGGGGTGTGGGTGTAGTTTCAGTTTCGTTCCTTTTTTTTTCTTTTGTTCTTTGAAATATGCCTCAAGTAGGAAAACGTTGGATGTATAAAACCAAAATATGAAAACGAGCTGTGTGTGTGTGTGTGTGTGTGTGTGTGTGTGTGTGTGTGTGTTGTGTGTGTGAGAGAGAGAGAGAGAGAGAGAGAGAGAGGAGAGAGAGAGAGAGAGAGAGAGAGAGAGAGAGAGAGAGAACAACACTAAAAAAAAAGCAGAGATTCATAAACAATTTTTAATCATATGAGCTTTATTGTTAAGAATCCATCCTGTTTTGACATGACTTACATTCAAACAACAGACAAAAAAACACAATTTTGAAAATCCAAGTTTTCAACACTTTAAAAAAAACAACTCAAAATCTCAAAACTCAATCTAGAGAAAATATAATTACGGGGAATTGAAAGAACCGTAACCTGTCCACCCGCTTTCCTCCCCATCCCCATCCCTTGCCTCCCATCCTCCTTCAGCATGTCAACAGAAAGCCTCGAAGTATCTACCCCTCCTGCCTCTATGATCTCATAAACCGCTCGACAGCAGCCGGACATGGTCACGAGTGTGTAGACATCGTGACTTCCATTGTCTCCCCCTTGTTAACAGAGACAGGCTTGAACTGTTACGCGCAAGACTAGTTCCTCACTAAGTTGGTAACCGGTTCTGACAGCACTCCAAGCTTGGTGGTTCAGTATTATCATGTAAGAAGTCAGTTCGGGGGTGGGGAGAAGGGTAGGATGGGTGGTCGGGGTGGGGGGGGTTTCTGGCTGTTTCTTTGCGGTTCACACTTTTGAGAGATAAGCGTTGTCATAAGGTAAATATGGCTTGTCGTATGCGAAGGAGTGTTTGAAAAGACCCCCCAACAAGAATTTTGAAGCTTGGGGTTTAAATGGTGTCTATCTAACGGTCTGGGTTGTTAGGTTGTTTTTTTTGTTTTTTTGTTTTTTCCCCCTTTGTCTCAGTTTGTGTGATGTAGGTCTGTGTAGTTTTCTCT
>CM054152.1:21872575-21882575 GCA_028751875.1 Rapana venosa | reverse complement strand
CGCCAGAACAGGCAATGGCCACTTATCTTCTGTCTGTCGTTTGAGGTTGTCAGTCAGTGAACGAACGTCGTTTGTTTGTTTGCCGTGAGGATCTATATTTAGGATTCTCTCTCTCTCTCTCTCTCTCTCTCTCTCTCTCTCTCTCTCTCTCTCTCTCTCTCTCTCTCTCTCTCTCCCCTCCTGTAACTCCCTGAAAAATAATAATAATAATAATAATAATAATGCATGGAATTTATACAGCACTATATCTTGCAAAAACCCCCAAATCAAAGCGCTTTCATTCATCCTAGTCTTTAACATGCAGTCAGTTACAATTAATAGTTTTACAAATTCAAATGTACACACACACACGTAATCACACACACACACATACACACACACACACACACACAATATATATATATATATATATATATATATATATATATATATATATATATATATTATATATATATATAAAAAGGTTGTACACTCCCGAAAGGTGATTGGGGGGGGGGGGGGGGGGGGGGTTGAGGGCAGGGACAGAAATGAGATGAAACAAGAGGAGAGAGAATCTTAGGTTTGAAATAAATGTGTCTTGAGTCTGGATTTTAAAGCATCATAAGAAGGCTTTTGGCAAAAAGACAGAGGGAGGTCATTCCAGATCGATGGACCAGAAACAGAAAGAGCGATGGTCAGCGATGTACTGGTTGAATCTAGGTATTCTTAAGCACAAGGTATGGAGGGAACGAGAAGGAATGTACAGGTGAAGACATCCACAGAGGTAGGAAGGTGCTGTTTTGTGGAGACATTTGTAACAGAGGGTACAGATCTTATAGTTTACTCTCTGGGCACAGGCAGCCAGTGGAGAGATCGCAAGAGATGAGTAATGTGCTCAGATTTTTTTTCTTTCTGAGGACTAGTCGAGCTGCAGAGTTTTGTATACGTTGAAGAGAGTGGATAGATGATGCTGGCAGACCAGACAGAAGAGAATTGCAATAGTCCAGACGTGAGAAAATGAGAGACGTGACTAGTTTGGATGTTGCATCAGTGGACAGGTACTTTCGAACTGCACTAATGCACCGTAATTGATAGTAGCACGACTGGCGGGTCTTTGGGGCACTGCACTGAATTTTTCAGGAAGTGTCTCATGGGTTAGTTGAACCTGATAGAGCCCATCTCTCTCCAGGTACAGATGCGTGGTATGTTTGTGTTTTTGTAAACCACCGAACGTTGATACGAATTACGGGATCTTGAACGGTGCATGTTTGATCTCCTGCATGCGTACATACGCTTAGGGAATTAAAGCACTGGCAGGTCTGCACTTGAAGTTGGCTCTGATAATCGTAAAAATCCCCACCCTTAATTCATCAGACGCTGTTTCCTAGAATGGAACACATGACTTCACGGACTCACGAAATGAGCAGGTGGGGGTAGTGACACATGGATGTCAAGGGACATGAGACAGGAAAGACTGCTGTGGCTTGGCAGAGAATTTTAGAGTAAATTATGTCATTCATACTATGACTATTGCTGTAGTATAGGTTTCACTCTTACACTTCCACTGTTCCTCTTGATGTTCTTATTGTATTGATACCATAATCGTTTCTACACCTTACTTTTTCTCCTTGCTCTTCCATCTTCCGTCCGAATACTCTTACGTATTGTGTATATATCTCATACTTACCTTTCCACCTTCCTTCCAGATAGTATTTCAATCTCTTTACACCAACCTTTGCATAAAGATACATTTTTCAGTCAAATGATACCCAAAACATTCTTTGTTAAGCCCAAATCAGATAAAGCAAACTATTTACAATAAAAAAGATCAATTTATCATACCGTAACTACGTCCATTCAGTGACTGCTTCTTCATACTGATTCTGCATTCCAATCTATCTTCGCAGATGTTTGTGCTGTTTCCCTACAGTTCCTCTACCACTCTGGGCATTGTTCTAGATAGTCACATAGTGTTCATTCTTAAAAGGCAACAGTCACACGCACTCTATGTAGACGTCTCTCCATTAAAGCGAAAAACTTGTAGATCGTTTTGCTTTGAAAACATTGTCAAATTGTTTTAAGCTTCATTCCATTTATAAGGTTGACAAAATTCAGCTATAAATAACGGGACACGCGAGCCAATCAGCTTGCAGAAACAGATATATAACCAATCAGCTTGCAGAAACAGATATATTAACCAATCAGCTGGCAGAAACAGATATATTAACCAATCAACTAGCAGAAACAGATATACAGATCCATCAGTGAGCAGACACAGATATACAGATCAATCAGTGAGCAGAAACAGACACATTAATCAATCAGCTAGCAGAAACAGACATATTAATTAGTCAGGTAGTAGAAACATATATTAAATCAATCAGCTAGCTGAAACAGATATATTCATCAATCAGCTAGCAGAAACAGATATATTAATGTCAGCTAGCAGAAACAGATATATTAATAAGTGAGCTCACAGAAACAGATATATTAATCAGTCAACTAGCAGAAACAGATATTTTAATCAATCAGCTTGCAGAAATATATTTTAATCAATCACCTAGCAGAAACAGGCACACAAACAAACATCATCTTGCAGAAACATATTTTAATCAATCAGTTTGCAGAAACAAATATTGTAATCAATCATCTATCAGAAACAGACACACAAACAAATATGTGAGCAGAAACAGTAACTAATTAACTCGCAGAAACAGACACCAGCTATAAGAAAAGGCTACATTAACCAGTCAGCTAGCAGAAACACACACATTAACCAAGCACTGGCAGAAACACACACATTAACCAAGCACTGGCAGAAACAGGAACATCAATTAATCAACCAGCTAGCAGAAGCAGACATATTCATCAATCAGTTAGCAAAAGCACACACTATCAGAAACAAAAGACACACTGACCATTTACCTAGCAGAAACAGACTCACACGCTAACTGATCAGCTAACAGAAACAAGACACTTTAAATTAACCAACCAAATAGCAGAAACAAACACACTAACTAATCAGCTAACAAAACAAAACACACTAACCCATCAGCTTACAGAACCGAACACACCAGCCAATCAGCTAGCAGAAATGGACATATTAACCAATCAGCTAGTTCGACAGATGTTTCTGGTGAACGAGGCCCTCACAGAAAGAAGACATGGCTTCCTCACTATCAACGATTGTTCCACTGAGCCAGCGGGGAACCACCACTTGATTAATGGCTGTCTGGTGGCAAAGTCGGGTGTCCAGGTGTGGGAGGGAGGAAGGAAGCGACACTTCTTGTTTCTTTAAATTTACGTCTTGTGACACCTGTGAAATTGTGACGGTGATTTATGACAGGGGGAGGGGGGGGGGAGGAACAGATCAAACATATGAATCACATCAGTATTGGGCTTCTACCTCACTCCCCTTTTCCTCTGTTTTTCCTCTGTTCCCCTTTTTTTTGCTCTGTTTCGTATGCCACCCATGTAAGAATTCAGCGGTGTAGGGTGGTTTAATTACTCTCTACAATTTGTTTCAGCCTCTGGACAGATTTTTGGAGATGGCTTTAATGAATCTTACACAAAGACACAAACGTCCGGTTAGGATATTCGTACTGAAACATGCACACATACACACGCGCGTGCGGAAACACACACATGCGCGCGCACGCACGCACGCACGCAAACACACACACACACACACACACACACAGAGGGAGAATAAGTATCTTTAATACATTTGTTGATGCCGAAGAGAAAAGTCCCTTTATCATATTGTTTACGAAAGTTCAGCGAATTATGAAAAGCATTGTTGTAAACAAAGGAGAAAAAAGTGTTAAATTCGCCAGCAAGAACACCAATATAGCATTTACGTATACAATATTAAAATAAACAAACAAGCCAGCAAACAAGCAAAGAAGAGTATTAACAATCATGTAACAATGTAACAATTATGTAACAATCGTAAATATTCTGTTTGCAATCCATTATAAGAAAGCTGTAAACAAGGATTTGAGAGAGAGAGACTCAATATTTTGTCAAGAGGATCTTTACTTAAAAACAAAAAATCGATTTTTGCCCTGCCAGAAGTATGTAAGAAGGCAGGCTATTCCTTTACCACGTTTCTCTGCATCAAGGTGATGTATACCTTACTTCGTCCTATTATCTACGAAGGTCAAGAGGTTTTTGTGACTTTTACTAAAAATGTATTAATGCAGAAATAGTAGGGGAGGAAAACAAGTGTAGGTAACCACTTACAACTCAAACATTTTGAAAATGATTTATCAAAGATTCAAATAAAATAAAAAACTATAAAAAATAAAATCTTTCAATGACAGCATTTTAGGCATTTTTTTTCCTTAAAAGTGTGTGAAAGTAAAAATGTTACATTGCAATATTTAGGCACCAAAACATTAGAATTAGTTTAGACAATCTTTTTTCGTTCCTAGGCTACAGCTCTAAGGTTGACAAATTGTGAGATTTTTGCGTATGCGACTTAAGACAATCTAAACAAAAGACCGATCTTTAAAAAGGTACGAAATAATAATTATCTGAGGAATTTTTTGCTCCAAGTGATGTGTTGTACACAGTTTCTTTTATTTTCTGTTTAGTTTTAGCTTAGGACTAATCACAGTAAGAAGTTCTTGATCTCTTCCTAGTTTCACTCTACACCGTTTTGGTTTTTCAAGTACATACGCAAGCTCATTGAAGAAAAAAAAATCGACTGGATTTTTAAAAAAAAAAGGAATTCCACGACCCACCTGTGTAAATCGTATTGGCCAATATTGTACCTGGTGGAATTCAATTCAACTGTCTGGAGTGATAACGTTCATTGTCATCTCTATCTCTCTCTCTCTCTCTCTCTCTCTCTCTCTCTCTCTCTCTCTCTCTCTCTCTCTCTCTCTCTTTCTCTTTCTCTCTCTCTCTTTCTCTTTCTCTCTCTCTCCCCTTTTCTCCCTCCCGCACCCTACCTCATATATGATAACAGACTAAAGATGAAACTGTGTCAATGCGAAGAAAGACAAAAAGAAATGAGACGGGAAAAATGGAAAAGGTATCAAGAAATGGTAGACGCCTGCGTTACTTATCTCAAGCTAAGTGCTACAAAAGCATGAATCATGTCCTTAGAAGGGTGTTCTGGAAGTAGTGCCTGTACGCCAGATATCCTAAAGGATATCTTTTTAAAATTAAGTCAATGAAAGGGAAAAGATGACAATAAGAGGGGTACAGCTTTGACAGCGTTTCGGTATCAATCCATTAAAGCGAATCTCTGTCTGCCTCTCTCTCTCTCTCGCTCTCTCGCTCTCTCTCTCTCTCTCTCTCTCTCTCTCACTCTCTCTCTCTCTCTCTCTCTCTCTCTCTCTCTCTCTCTCCCGCTGTGTGTGTGTGTGTGTGTGTGTGTGTGTGTGTGTGTGTGAATCTGATGGCTTGGAATGAAAACAGTTTTACTGCTAACAATTATTTTTTTAAAAAGGAAAATAAAGTGAATGTTTTACAACCAGCCGCTATAGGATACGGGCTGGAAGGTCGCGGGTTCGAACCCCGTTAGAGTCATAGGGATTATGGGGTTTCCGGCTAGCTCATAGAAACCCAGAGTGAGTGTCCTGTGATCTCAGTGGGAAAACAAGGGCCACACAGTCAGTCGCGTTTCATCCACTTTATGGATGCAGTTATTTTGAGAGCGTTGCCCAAATTACATGACTAACACTTCATGTGTCTGTACTTCTGGAGCCTGGTTGACGTCGGGATATATCATGGTAGAAAGCGTGGAGTGCAGCCCTGTCAAGCAGTCTCAGAGCTTCCATAGCAGCAGCAGCAGCAGCAGCAGCAGCAGCATTTCATCCTCTTCATCATCATTGATCATGCAATAAAAGAGAACTGTTTCTGCTTCGGTAGCCCCGGTTACTCTGATTTCATGGTGACATCAGCTTCGGTTTTACTATTTTGCATACACTCCTGTGCCTGTGAAGGGTTTGTGTAGGGTTCTTCTAGATTCACCAATGGTGAGATTTTGGGTACGCGACCGTTTTTACCCACCATTAAGGTACAGTAATATTTAATATGAAACACACACACACATTAACAGACATAGACAGAAAGAAAGAAAGGGGGTGGGAGAGACCAGTGTAAGTGAAAGATACCGAAGAGACAGTAACCTGTGGAAGTAAAAGAACAGCAGAAAGGTGGAAAAGAAGAAGAAGATGATGATGATGATGATGATGATGATGAAGAAGAAGAAATAACGAAAGAAAGAAGAAGAAACAACGAGAAGAAGAAGAAGAGCAGGTAGACAAGAAGAACAAGAAGAAGACAGCAAGGGAAGAAGAGAAGAACAGAATGAAGACAGACAAAAAGAGAAAGGCAGAAAAAAGAAATAAAGAACAACAACCCCCCCCCCCCCCCCCCCCTAAAACAGGGACACACAACAACAGACTTACTTTTCTCAGCCATACGACCTACTAGTAACACCCCCCCCCCCACCCCCCACCCCCCCCAAAAAAAAAGAGAATCGCGCGCGCGCACACACACACACACACACACACACACACACACACACACACACACTCACTCACCTCACTCACTCCACACACACCAAAAAAAACCCAAACCGCAGGGCAGATGAGTCTCGTCCTTGTTGTTCGCAGCCATTTCACTCCCTTGGGGAATAAAGCGCCCGCTTTTTTTGTGCCCATGACGTTTTGTAACGCTAACATGAGAGGGCCATTGTCAACCCTGCCGTACAATAGCTCCATGGGCGACGTTTGATGACGAAGAATCTTTTGTGGCGGGGCCGGGACCCACGGGCTTGGGGGACCTTACGGCGGCGTCTGAAGAAGAACGGTGCCTTGTTATGTGTGTGTGTGCCCTGCCCTGTCCTGGCCTGCCCTGTTCCGCCAGGACGAGAGAAAAAGTCTTGGATCAGGGGTGGGGGTGCCTTCCAGGCGCTATTAACTGTCGCCAAATAACCTCCGTTTCTCCCTCTGTGTGTGTGTGTGTGTGTGTGTGTGTGTGTGTGTGTGTGGTGTGTGTGTGTGAGAGAGAGATTCTCTGTCTGTCTGTGTCTGTTTGTCTGTCTGTCTCTCTGTCTCTTTCTTTCTTTCTTTCTCTCTGTCATTCTCTGTCACTGTCTCTCTCTCTCTCTCTCTCTCTCTCTCTCTCTCTCTCTCTCTCTCTCTCTCTCTCTCTCTCTCTCTCTCTCTTCTCTCTCTTTCTTCTCAGGGGTTGCTTTCTCAAGGAAGTCACTGTCCTGCGGTTTTAAAGATTTTTTTCTTTGGGGTGGCTTTTTTTTTTTTTTTGAAGGTTGAAGGAATTCATTTTTCTTGAAGGAGGGAAAAACTCAACAAACATGACTGTTTCTTTCTGATCGGGGCGAGGGCTAGGAAATAGGGAGGGGAAGAGAGGGGGGGGGGGGGGGGGAGTTAAGAAGAGGAGAGCTGTGTGTGTGTGTATGTGTTCTGCAGGGTATTTGTGTCCAGAAGCAAAAGGGTTATAGTGCTTTTGGGAGAGAGAGAGAGAGAGAGAGAGAGAGAGAGAGAGAGAGAGAGAGAGAGAGAGAGAGAGAGAGAGCAATAACTTGCCAAGGAGTGACAATGTAACCATTCCAGTGTAACTCTATAATCATAGAACATTGACGCTCTGACTAATAGCAGCAGGAAGAATTTGGTGCTGTTGATAGTGAACGGTTTTACCTGTCCTTTCAAGTGTGTCTGGTTGACGACTCTGCATTTAATCTTGAACTTAAAACAAACGAATAAGTAAAGCATGACACTGAAAAGACTCATGCCCTCTACCTCTTCTTAGTTATTAAGTATATACATACCTTTCTGGTGAAAACTAGGCGAAGAAAACAGGCTTTGTGCTAAGGTAAAAGCACAAACTTTCATTCAGCAAATAACGGTGAAATGGTATGCTAGGAATTTGAACTTGTTTAATGCAAACACATATTACACCCGATTTTCGATTGAGCCCACTTTCAGGAGATCTCAACGACCCAAGAGAACTTTTACAAAATTGAGAACGTAAAAAGGAGTGAGGCTTTGGATAGCCATCATTGGTTAGTATTAAGTTACCTTGGTCCTTGTCTACTTAGTGAGTCCCAACCATAACCTTTTTTCGTCTGTAACCACGTCTTGTCGCTAACCTAGCATCTTACACAGCTTTATCCATCTGTTTCATAGTTCTACAGGCAAAAGTCATATTGAACTATCAGCACTTGTTAGCCATGACATCACAAGCCAAAGAAGACTCAGCATTGTTGTTGCATTTTCTTAAGCAGTGTCGATGTCCAGCAGCACAATAATTATGTTATCTTGCAGTCACAGAACACTAACTCCATACTATCGACAACGAGGATTCAGTCACAGAGCAAGTTTAGCACGTTATTGCTTTTACCTTACACCCTGTTCGACTCCTCTGGTCAACAAATTCCCTTGATTGTTCCCCTAGCCAGTCGGCATGAATTTATAAATCCTGAAAGCCTACCTGTGTATGCAGTGATCAGAGTGAAGAAAAATTTGAAACTGCAGTCACCATGGAAATAGAACAAAAATGGCCAAAGAACTGGAGCCAGTTTGTCTGAATTTTGTGATGGCTGAAGAAAATTGTGATGACAATGATCATGACACGAGGATGCAGAGCTGCAATACAGAGCTACACTTCACTTTAGGTTTCCATTCCTAAGGCGCCTTATCAGGAACCAGACCTGACAGATGCAATCACATACAGTGCCTGCTTGAAAAGTCTATTGGCGAATAGAAAGACCATTTCTCTTTACATTTTTCCTCTGTATGAAAGATAGTCATCAAATTAAGCAGAAATGGTCTCAGGTCTGTGGGCAGTGCTTGAGAAGTGATGTCTTTCTCTCAGGGCACCATGGCTAGTGTTGTTACAATGGCGTTTGAAAAACTACGATAAAATGGACTGTAAATCACGTCTCAACCGTCCTTTCTGCTAGGAGTGGTTTTAATGTAGTTCCGTTGAGACTGTTGTCAGTTGTAACACAGTTGAAAAATATGTTTTCAGTTACACTAAACGACTTTGGCCCAAGCTAAAAGCTTAGCGTTGTCAGTTTTCGAAGTAAGTTTACTTACTTACTTTACTTTACTTTTTCCTTCCCCTTGTACTCTGTGGCGTCGCGGGGAGATATAACTGTCTGTCTGCTGCAAGGCGGGTAGCTTGGAGGAGGGACAATCCATGGACTTTCAGTGTTTCTGCCACGGAATCACTCCAGCGTCGCCTGGGTCTACCTCTGGCCCACGTGCCAGAGTACCTCAAGTTGTAAGCACGCAAGGCTGGCTGGTTTGGCGGCATCCGTGTGAGGTGCCCGAACCACTTGGTTCGTTGTTGTTCAATATGGTGTAGGACGGGTGTGGCTCCTACCATGTCTCTGATCACCTCGTTTCTTATCTTGTCTCTCCTGGTCTTGTTGACGGCTCTCCTCAAGCACTTCATCTCACACGTTACCAGTTTCTGCTCCAGGGCTTTTGTCAGGGGCCATGTCTGGCACTGGTAAGTGAGAGTTGGCAGGAAGATGGCGTTGATCAGCTTTGCCTTGGTGCTCATAGGGATGTTAGGATGTCGCAGGAGTGGGACAAGTTGATAGCTGACTGCGTTTGCTTTTTGACAGCGTGTAAATAAGCAATTGCCAAAATTCACATAAAAATGTTGTAATACCGTACACTTTTATGGAGGGTTTGTCTTAATGCATAAAAACTCCTTATATAACAACTTATATCATCCGTTTAAAAGAAAAATCCTCGGAGGTCGGAGTACGGCTGCCAATATGGCGAGGTATTTCAAAGCAGCCATTTCGGTTATCTTCTCATTAAGTGTGTTCTCTCACAGTAATTCCCAGGTGAAATGAATGAGGCAGAGTGCATGTTCTGGGTGACTCTCCGGGTGCTTAAGGTTGGGAAATGTTCAACATTAAACAGAAATGTTCAACATTAAACAATCTTCAGTTTTGCTCTAATACATAACAAGTTTCACGAGACTCAGACCTGGTGGATATTCTTGACATAATCCTCTGCATGCT
>CM054152.1:21867575-21870075 GCA_028751875.1 Rapana venosa | reverse complement strand
CTCTCTCTCTCTCTCTCTCTCTCTCTCTCTTCTCTCTCTCTCTCTCTCTCTCTCTCTCTCTCTCAGCCCCTCCACCCCTTATTGTTCTCTTGTTTGTCTCCCCCTGGCTTCGTCCCTTTCCGCCAAAGTCTTTGAACTTACCCGGGAGTTAGGTTTCCGCGCGGCGCTACCCCCTCTCTAAAGGTGGCCTTTTTTTCCTTTTTTTTTTCTTTTCTTTTTTTAAAGAGGTATGTTTGCGCAGACGTCGTTAAAGAAATTGTCTTTTAAGGGGAGGATACCCTCTTGTCGGTGCTTAAAAAAGTGTTTTTTTCTTTACTTTTCTTTTTTTTAAAGGGGGAGGGGGGTGTATAGGGGGTGGGGTTCGGATAATGTTATTTCGTTTGAAAAGAACATTCGGAATGTCTTCACTATCGGTCTTTCTTTTTGGCTTAGCTTCAGATAGCTGTCCAGCCCCTATCCAGTTCAAAGGTATCTATTGGCGACTGATGTAGATTATATAATAGGATTAGAATGTAGAAATCGGGTGCTTTGTCGAAAAGTTACTTGCAGAATCATTGCATTGATCTTTCTCCAATGACCAATAATTTCGCTTCTTTGATTTTTTTGAAGATTAAAAAAATATATAATTAGTTAATTCGTTCAGCATTTCCCTGGCTTAAAGGAACTGACGAAGTTGTAGTTATTGTTGGTATTGTCAGTTTGTTTTAGAGGCCTCATGAAACCAGTTATATTGCCAGGACCTTGGGTTAGAATTGGCTAACCCTAACCATCAACCATTTTTTCCCTAACCATAACAAACCCTTTTCTACCTAACCCTAACCATGACAGATTGGGTTGTTTTGGTGCGGTTTTTTAAATTTTTATCTGACCCTAACCTTAACAAACCCTTCTGGCTAACCCCAAACTTAACAGAACCTTCTTGCAAATCTTAACTTTAAAAACAAAACTCTCCTAGCCAACGTTAACTTTTGATAGCCAGTTGTACACATTGCCTTAAACCAGCTTTTTGTGACCACGTCCCTTAGGAAGCTGTTTTAGGTCTTTAGTATACAACTTTCTGTTAGTGTAATTTTGTGGGAAATCTTACACGATTTCAAAATGAGTGCAAGAACAGAGTCTTTTGCTGTCTTATATACATCTGGACTAACTGCACTAAAAGAAAGACCCCTCAAAACTTGTCTTCAGAACCAGAAAAAGGCAAGAGGCACTTAAAATGTACACTGTAAATTCTCCCCAGAATACACTAACATAGACCTCCGTACACTAGGTTATCTAAGGTCGAATCACTTTGGCCTAAGATTATCCAGGTGGCCTGTTTAGTGGACTAATAAACGGCAGGATTAAAGCCACACAGGTGAATGAGGCCAAACACAAAGTTTTCAAAAACCCTGGGTGAAGTGCATTTTTATCCTTTTCACCTTCAGGCTCTGTACAATCCGATCATAACTAAACTTATACACTTGAAGGTTAAAAAAAACAAAAAACCTCACCGGACATAAAAAGCGATTGGACATGTGAGGCAGAGCACAAGCATTCCAATAGCTTCAGACAGGGGAGAGCTGTCCATAAATGCACCTCAATAGCAGTCGCTTGACGTTCCGAGGCCAGAGTGAAAGACCTGCAGAGGGCAGGCCAGGCTAGGCGGGCTTTTTTTGCGGTCGTCAGGTGTGGAACCATTTCAGGGGGCTGGGGTTTGTTGACACAGCGCCCACCCTTTGCCCTGCTCATCCAGCCAGCCAGCCCTGGTGTATAGAGCCCAGGACTATAATCTCAACAAGCCCGATCCTTGATCTTGTGAATAGCAAGGGCCGGGAAGAATACAACCCACAGGGCGACCACTCGGGGCCTTTTCTTCCACCTTTCTTCCAGAGGCCATTTTTACCCACGTGGAAGTACAAAAAGTCAGTGGTCCTCTCACCGACACCAATGGCCTCTCAATCATTCATCCGCCAATGGCCAGGATAATAAACGGCAGTGTTTCGACGTGGTAACGCTTTTCCGCCGCCATTCAGCTTTCTCAATCAGTACTGCTGCCGCTCTTTGGGTGGCTCGTCCTGGAGGGTTGGTTGGGGGGGACAGAAGGAGTAGTGTTTTGCTGTCTGAAGCACCTGGGGCCAGCGTGGTCGGCTATGGATCGATGGTATTAATACGTATTGGTTTGACGTTTTTTCTTCAGCCTACGCATCTGTACATGGTGTGGACAGGGTATTAATCACTCGTTTAGCCCTTCCTCAACGTCTGTCCACTCCTGATCAAGGATTGCCGAATGACCGGATACTATGATTCTGCCGTTAACGCAGCTCGCTGATAGTCCCAGACTTTTCCATTTCTTTGCACTGTATTTGATATTCATCCTTTTATATTACAGTCCGTGGCTGTCCAGGCTCGTCCTGCTGAAATCTTTCCTTCTTTCTTTTCCTTTCCCTTTTTTCTCCTCTGGGCTTTGGTGTGTTGTCAGTGCGATCCATGGGGTTGTATGACGATGTTGACTTTGCCCCTG
>CM054152.1:21850075-21862575 GCA_028751875.1 Rapana venosa | reverse complement strand
CCCGGCCACACTTTTCAATCAAGCTGAAGACGGGTGCAGCTGACAATAGAACAACTTGTTGTCAGAATCAACAACAAGAAGCTCAGTTACCAAATCAATTTCCTCTCAAGATTGTCGGTTCAAAGTTCACGGGGATTTTGAGGGGTGGAGGAAAAGGAGGGGGTGGGGTGGGGTGAATTGTCAAAAAATCATTTTTCTCTTCCAAGTCCTCGCAGTATGACAATAATGACAGGGACTTTTGTTGAGATCGGTTATAGTGTGTGTGGTGTGTGTGTGTGTGGTGTGTGTGTGTGTGTGTGTGTGTGTGTGTGTGTGTGGTGTGTGTGTGTTGGACACACAGAAAGAATTGTATGATTGTGTGGATGGATGGATGATGTGCGGCGCGCGCGCGCGCGGTGGGGTGTGTGTGTGTGTGTGTGTGTGGTCGCGTGTGAGTGTGTTTGTATAGTTAAGAGAGAGAGATAACTGTGTATGAGATCATGTGGGTTGATGAATGGGTGTGGGCGTGCACGCGCGTGCATCTTAACAATAATTTATTTAGATATAATCATTAAGTTTCTATGAGTTTGTCCTTACTGGAACTAAATCCCTAAATTTATAATACTTCATGCGAGTTCCTTAACATTTCTCCTTGCAGAACAATTCACCAGAGTAAACACGTACCCTAAGAAATTCGGGCCCAGCAAAAGTACAAACAGCGAGAAAAAAATAATGTTGTCAAGGCTTGACCTGTCTTTTAGGGAGGGTGAGGAACGAGTATTGTAAGGTATAGGAGTGGAGGAGTGAAAGGAAGTTGGGGTGGGGTGAGGGTGGGGTGGGGGTGAGGAGAGGGGACTAAAGGAAGAGAGGGAGGAGGGAGGGAAGGGAGGAGGTGTGGACAACAAGCAACAACCGCTGCATTGAATTATTTGCGATTTGACAGCCACCCAGGCAGAATAATACATTTGCATTTCTTTTTCTTTTCTGTTTCATGTTCTTTTCCCCGTTCTCTCCCGTATAGAGTGTTAGTGTTCGATTCATAGACTTCTCTTTCAGCCCCCAGCTAAACACACAAGTGCTTTGTCAGGCCGTTGTGTGTGTGTGTGTGTGTGTGTGTGTGTGTGTGTGTGTGTGTGTGTGTGTGTGTGTGTGTGTGTGTGTGTGTTGTGTGTGTGTGTGCTGTTGTGTTGTGTGTGTTATGTTGTGTGGTGCGTGTGTGTGTTGTGTGTTTGTGTTATGTGGTGTGTGTTGTAGTGTGTGTGGTGTATGTTGTGGTGTGTGGTGTGTGTGTTGTAGTGTGTGTGTGTGTGTGTGTGTGTGTGTGTGTGTGTGTGTGTGTGTGTGTGTGTGTGTGTGTGTGTGTGTTGTAGTGTGTTTGACGGACAGACAAACAGACAGGGAGCAAGGTTAATCGCCCAGAAATGCAATTTGTGAACGTCTTCAGACTCTGGATGACTCGTTCGTTGTCCACTTCCTATGCCAAATAATTGAAAACCGGGCACTGATCACAAGTCCGTGCCGTTTTGCCAGATTGCAGGGGCAAAATCAAAACAAAAGAAAAGGAAACGAAACGAATAAAAAAAAAAGAATCAGGCAGATTTTCAAAGATGGTAATTCCCAGTTGATCGATATCTGCACACAAGTTTCTGTTCTTCACCCGGCCAGTCTTCTTCTGCGTCTTGGAGAGAGTTGGGGTTTTAGTTCCCAGGTTCGAACTTGCCCTCCACAGCTCACTGCCTGCCTGAACACTTCAGTTTCCACCGTGAGGATGCCAGGGACTTGTCAGTGTGAATAGCATCCCCACCTTCTGGAAATTCGGTGCTAGGAATTCCCTCCTTTCTATCCCCGTTTGTTTCTGCCTTGTTCCTTTTCTTCCTGTCTCCCCCGTCTTGTCTATTTTCTGCCTTCTTCGTCCATTCTCCAGCCTTCCTCCCCACCCCCCCACCCGAAAGTCTTTAAAGATAGGAGTTCTCTCCCACGCCAAAGTCGGATGCGTTGGGCCTGAATTGTCAGGCACTTAAACGGCAGCACAGCGTATTTTTCCTCATGTGACAAGACTATAGTAGTTACTGGCTGAGCGTTCGACAACGACGACGTCGATGACAAAGAAGAACAAGACTTCAGTGCGTGCCCTGACGACTTCTCGGGGAGTTAATGGTCAAATCAGCAAGTCAGTTCTTCTTCTACATCTTCAGTGTTGCCCACCCGTGTCCCTCAAATGCTTTTACTACATGGCTTTCATAAAGTTGCTCTCCCTGATCTATCCTCAAGAATACTACATAGAACAAAGTCATCATGCAGTTGCAAGACTGGCAGCTAGCAACAAACACCACATGTGTTGCAGTCCTGCCCACTACACGAGGCACTCCCAACGAGGATCTGGCCTGACCCATACCACCCCAGTGGCCAAGAAGCTCTAAGATAACTTGGGGGACCTGCAGTATACTGCTGCCTTCATAGCAGAGACTGAGCTGTCCGTTTGATGAACGCAAAAGATGGAAAGTAAATAATCATTATTTGTTTGTATCTTGGTTCTGGACTTGAAACTTGGAGAATCGCCGAGATTGTTTTGTCTCGAGGCTACGTTTTTGATTTACCGTATTTTCTGTTACTTTTTACTGCAATTCTTGTTCCTTTCATTACTGATTGCTGTTTTGAAAAGGGATGGGTGAGCTGGGAAGAGGATTAAATCAGTACTTGTTGTGCAATGTTTACTAAGGATGAATAGAAAGTTGTCTTTTTATGTTTTACTTTCTTTCTTACGTTAAGTCTTTCTTTCATTCTTTCTTTCTTCTTTTTCTTCTTCTTCGTCTTCATCTACTGCTACTTCAAAAACTGGTTTAAGACAAAGAGCATTCGGCTTAGCCTGGAACCAGACATTTAAAACACGTACTTTTGTGCAAGTCTACTTAAAGATATAGTTAACCATTCTTTAATGTTTTAGGCATTACTGATTCCTCTTTGAATACCGATTTTTTTTTTAATGTTCTCTTTTCATGTGTATGATTTGTTTTTAACGAATAACAGTGAACGTTAGTATGTCATCAAAGTCGAATGCTTCTGTTTGGGTGTTGTTGTTGTTTTATATTCGTTTTTGCTTTTGTTGTTTTGTTTTTATCAAGTCGATTTTATCAACATAAGCTCTGTAACTAAGGTAATTATGTATTATCAAATTGTCCTTCTTATTCATTCTAGAATGACTGTTCTTTAAGTTTATGTTAGAAACTGTAAGACTGCTCACTGACTGGATTAAAGCAAATATATTCAGACAATAAAATAATTATGAACTATCCTACCCATGAATGATTCAATCCATAGTGAAGAAGTCAATCAACTTTAGTAACCATTTACTCTCACTCTCTTTTGCTACTCATGCTAGCAACGGAACCAAAAAGCTGACGTCTTGAATCTTCAGCACACCCTGGCTCCCTATAATCATGTACACACTTTCGTCCTGAAATAGACGGCGTGTTCTTTATGGTCAACATGCACGCACCTCAGAAACTGACCACAGGTCATCCACATCTTGGACCCCTTTTTGTTAGGATAACGACTCTGCGCCTTTGATAGTGACCTGGAATAGACCCCAGCTTTCCTTTGATATTTAGTTCTGCATAATTTACTATGTTAATGTCTAAAAAAAAAAAGTAAAACACAGGCCACCAGTTTCTTTTGATGTCTAGTTCGGCACAGTTTCAGTGCCTTGATATCGCTTTTGACTCTAAAGCGTTCTTTCTGTATGGAATGAAAAGTCTTGTGAAGGTGAAAAGTGTGTGGGTTTTTTCCAGGTTGATCTTAGGGGTGGTCTGTTGGTTTTTCTGTAGGTTACTGAGTATTAAAGTTGATGTTTTAGCTATCAGCACAGGAGAGGTTTTTAGCTGCTGGGAGTGGACACCCACATAGATCAGAGGACAGCAATATACAGCAAGTTTGAATGCTGCCAGAAAGATTCTGAAATAAGCAGGATTTTTTAAAAATCTTCCCTGTTTACTCTGTTGTATTGTCTGGTCGTGCTCCTCTCTCTCTCTCTCTCTCTCTCTCTCTCTCCTCTCTCTCTCTCTCTCTCTCTCTCTCTGTCTGTCTGTCTCTCTGTCTGTCTGTCTCTCTCTCTGTGTCTCTCTGTGTTGTTTTCTGTCTGTCTCTGTCTATGTCTGTCTCGGTATGTCTGTCTGTCTCTGTCTGTCTCCCTCTGTCTCTGTCTCTCTTCCCCTGTGTGTAGTGGTGTAGTTTAGTGTAGTGAAGGTTAGTGTAATGTGATGTGGCGCAGTATAGTGTAGCGTTGTATAATGTAGTGTAGTGTAGTGTGGCGCGGTGTAGTGTAGCGTTGTATAATGTAGTTAAGTTTAGTGTAGTGTAGGTTAGTGTAGTGTGATGTGGCTTTGTATAGTCTAGCGTTGTATAATGTAGTGTATTGTAGTGTAGTGTGATGTGGCGTTGTGTAGTCTAGCGTTGTATAATGTAGTGTAGTGTAGTGTGATGTGGCGTTGTGTAGTCTATCGTTGTATAATGTAGTGTAGTGTAGGTTAGTGTGATTTGGCGTTGTGTAGTCTAGCATTGTATAATGTAGTGTAGGGTAGTGTAGTGTGATGTGGCGTTGTGTAGTCTAGCGTTGTATAATGAAGTGTAGTGTAGTGTAGGTTAGTGTAGTGTGGTGTGGCGTTGTATAGTCTAGCGTTGTGTAATGTAGTGTATTGTAGTGTAGTGTGATGTGGCGCGGTGTAGTGTGGTGTAGTGTAGTATGCATGGCATGACGTATGGTATGGTATGGCATGGCATGGCATGGTATGGTATGGTATGGTATGGCAAGGCATGGAATGGTATAGTATGGTATGGAATGGTATGGTATGGTATGGTATGGTGTGGTGTGGTGTGTTTTGGTGTGGTAGGGTATGGTATGGTATGGTATGGTATGGTATGGTATGGTATGGTATGGCAAGGCATGGAATGGTATAGTATGGTATGGAATGGTATGGTATGGTATGGTATATGTCGATCGTTGGTGTAGCGGTAATCAAATCGTCTAGAAAGCACAAGGCCGTGGGTTCGACTCCCATGAAAGCGGGACTTTTTCCCCATCCCCTAGACCATGAGTGGGAACTAGTCTCTAAGATGAGATGAAAAACCGGGGCTCCGTGTGCAACACACATTTAGCACGTGTAAAAGAAAGCGCGGCAAACACAGGACTGTCCCTGTCAAAAGTCTGTAGAATAAGTCTTTCTCATACGAAAACAAATGTACCTATATACAGGTAGAACTTCTCGTTTTTAATTTAAGATTCAGTATTGAGAGAGAGAGAGAGAGAGAGAGAGAGAGAGAGAGGAGAGAGAGAGAGAGAGAGAGAGAGAGAGAGAGAGAGAGAGAGACTCAGACTCAGACTCAGACTCACTCAGATTCAGAATGTATAGGCCTTGGAACTTTACAAAGGGAGCGAACATAGCATTCCGTAAGTACAACATTAAACAAAACATATCATTATGCAATCGCAGCGTTAAACAAAACATGACATTCCTCAATCACAACATCAAACAAAACATGACATTCTGTAATTACAACATTGAACTCAGTTTTCTGATGTTTAGTGCTAACATTCATCACAGTTGCTTTGTTTCCAGAAGCCAACAATGAACATTTAAACATACATGAATGTATACAATATTAAGCTACTTGGAACCAGTTCTGTTCTAAGATCATTGTGCTTTCGGCACTGAAGCAAAACCTGTACTTATGTTTCTAGTATGTCATTACAGAAAGGGCATGTCGAATTCCGTGTGTTACTACGATTTTTGAATTTCAAAAAGCTACAATGTAAAGAAGACTCCCCTCCCCTTCCCCCCGCCCGATTCAAATTCCTACAGAAAAGGCTTTTATGCAGCTTAACTATCCACTTGATTTAAACAAAACTTTAATAGTTCAGAACAAGGTAGCACCACTACATGAAAAACTGGGTACAAGAAGTCAGGCTTGTAATAATTATGAGTACTGTAGCATTTACATTCACAAATTAATGGGCTGCAGCTGAACAAAATTATGTCAAATAGATGAAAAATAAAGTAATATGATGTGCCCTTTGTGACAATAACTGTTTGTGGCTATTGTACACGTTATAAAAAAAATCATTATTCTCCAAGGCAGAAAACCAGTCTTGCGCCCGCGTGCGCGCACAGGAATGCGAATGCGAGTGTTATTCATTATTGGCCTGAGAGAGAGAGACGAGAGAGAGAGAGAGAGAGAGAGAGAGAGAGAGAGAGAGAGAGAGAGAGTATTTCATGCAGAGAAATCGATTGTATAAGAAGTTTTGAGCGTAATGGAGAACTCATTAGAATACAATACAGTGCAGTAACGATATGATGGAATTCAAGACAATGAAGTTCTGTATATATCACATTGCTATGAAGTTTTGCATTGTATCTGTTGTATTCCATTTTTTTATATTGACTGGGTTGTATTGTAATTCTACTGTGCTACTTTGAACTGATGGCCTTCAACTGGTAGACAGTAAGTAGCCTACTTCGTGTTGGGATTGAAAGAACGTACTAATGAATTGCTATGCTGTTGTTGCTTCTGTTTACTCGAAAGATATTAGATGAAATATCTATTGTAATGCATTGTTTATAAATTGCTATGTGAATGGTGTTATGGCTGAGAGAACATGCTAATTAATTGTCATGTGATATGAACCTTCACTCCCACTCCACATTTGAACACACACTCACTGCGCTTTGAGTGCCCCCTTGCCTGTAAATGAACTGAAGCTTGGTGTGCTGCAAGTATTTTTTTCAAGTGCACAGAAATATTTGATATTGTCTTCTGCCCAGAACACAGTATTGTGGAAAGGGCATCACTGCGATCCTATTACCCTGTGATAGATTAACTGCAATGGGATTATTTAAAAAAAAATTTCTTTCAACGCATTTGACAACTACAGTCGCTAGGACAACTGCAGTCGGCCAACTATGAGTGCCTTCCATCAAACAGCTCGAACTCCAGCCCACTGACACAAAGCTCTAACTATCAGGCTGGACTTACTTCAGGCAAAGTAAGTTGTCGAATTTCTATCATCAGATCTCATGGGCTGTAACTACTAGTGCTGCCACAGCAGTCAGTTCCCCCAATTTAGCTACTCTCAGTGGTCAGTTCCCCCAATTTAGCTACTCTCAGTGGTCAGTTCCCCCAATTTAGCTACCCTCAGGGCCTATCCATTCCATCCCAGCTGGTGCTAATTATAGCAGGAACTGACCACACTTGGACTTGGTAAAAGGAAGGGACTAATTTTAGCACTGGGCCCTGAACCCTTGACTGAGTGATGCTGGATTTGCACTCTGTGGCTGGTATATCCCCATAGACTGGCTGGCTTCAGACAAAGTAATAATAATAATAATAATGTATGGAATTTATATAGCGCTGAATCTTGTAAAGCAACAAATCAAAGCGCTCAATAAGTAAGCTGTTCTGACTACAACTGACTGTGAATAGAATGCAAAACTGCATTGTTTCATGTCAGGTTGTCCTGGTTCGTTCTGTTTTATATCTCCTTGTGATGCCATTTTCAAAAGTGGTGTGTGTGTGTGGGGGGGGGGGGGGGGGGGTGTTAAATTTAATTTCCAGACAGTACATTGAATAAGTGTGTGTGTGTGTGAGTGTCTCTCTCTCTCTTCTCTCTCTCTCTCTCTCTCTCTCTCTCTCTCTCTCTTCATACTATCATATCATATTAATATATATTATTATTCTTATATATATATATATATATATATATATATATATATATATATATATATATATATATATATATATATATATATATATATGTTTGTATGTGTTGTGTGTGTGTGTGTGGGTGGGAGAGAGAGAGAGAGAGAATATGACAATGGTTTATTGTGGTAAGCTTTCAAGCCCATTCACAAGGGGACAGTGGGGAGGGGACTGGGCACAAACACATATTCAACTAAGAGGACAAAGCAATTCACAACAGCCCAATGACCACATGGCATGGATTGCATGTCATGGTTCAACAGCTGCAACAAAACATAGTTATTGTAAACTATGATTGATTACTGTGATTCTTTAGTAGAGTGAGAACAACTACCACACTTATTGCTGTTAAAGCTTTGCCAGCCTGCTTGTATACAGCACTGCCTCTTGTGATTCATTGAGACATGCCATTTGTCTGAAAATTTGCGACATGTACAAAACTAACTGTGACAGGAAAAGTTGACGTGGAAACCATGTCAGCACAATTTGTGATTGAAATAACTTGGCAAAACAAGGGGGAGCAAAAGGCACTGGCTGCATACTATGGGTCTGTGTAAGGTGTGTAAATGCCCTAAAGGTGGTTCTCTGGTTTCAGAGAGAAAGATATAGAGTCCTCTTTTCAAGGGTTACAGAGAAGCTTTACATTCTTTTTAATCCAACCCTTGTCCTGACCAAAGACTACGATAGTAACATTCAAGCTCTGATCCAAAGAAAAGAAATGAGAAGAAAGGATATGACTAAAAATAAAAAATAAAACTTAATCAGTATACATGCACCTTGTTGATTTCAAACTATCTTTCAATGTAATGCCAAATAAATCAAAATCATCAATACACAGAAGAAAAGACATACTCCTTTGCTGATTCAAAAATATGCACATTAACACAAGTATATTGATTATGGGTACATTATCTGGATATAGGGAAATTGAGTGGAGACAGCAGGAAGCTCAGAGAGAGACAGAGAGAGAACAATGAACAAAAACAATGAGGAATGTCCATGCCTAAGGCAAAGCCACCCATTAATTAGGTCAAGCAATCAGGAATGATGTCACAAAGAGCTTGTAGATCACACTGTGGGAAGATCCTTGTCTCCTTGTGTACTGATGTGGGAATATGTTTTTCCCATTTGAAGGCTGGACAAGTATTCTTGGGGGAGAATGTTGGTCTGTTTTTGTTTGATCAGCCAGTAGGTAAAGCAGAGATTGTTCTGATCACAGGTGTACTCCAGCACAATGTCATCAGAGTGACAGCCCAGCAACTCTACTATCTGAGTGTTGGACAGTTATTTTGTGGAAAGTTTTGTTTCAGTTTGATTCCTCAGTCGCCTCTGAACTGAACTGTCAGTCAGCTGGTTGACATAATCTTGTACTGAATTTACACCAAAAAGATCTGACAGTGCTGTTAGTGGTTTCCTTACTGTCGATGTCTTGGTGGCTGAGGAGTACACCAGTGTTGCTGTCAAGGGTTAGGCCCAAACATGACACACCTAACATGTCTTCATTCTGCTCTGTGTTGTGAGTCATGGTGTACTGTGTACCTCTGTCTGCAGAGTGTTGTTTCTCTCTACAGTATCAGCTAAGTGTGGTGCTTTGACAACATCGTTCACACGCTCGTCTCTTTTGTCTCATTCTTTCCTGGTGGTAATTGGCTTGGAGCTTCTTCTTCTTTTCCTGAAGTACTGAACCTGCCTAGTACTTTGGTTCAAACATGAGTTTGGCCATGTTCCTTGATACTGTAGATAGAGTTCGCTGGTGGTAGTATGAGACTCTGTTCTGGCCGTCACCAGATATTTTCCAACTTCAAACAGAGCTGCAGGTTAACAGGGCAGTCAAGGCAGACTCCATACAGCAGCTGGCAGTCCAGTTACTGGCATTGTGACAACTAGACCATGGTTTTTCTTCACAGCTGATTCAAGGTTTGCTCCTCCTCACATGACCAGAGAGAGAGAACTCTGAACTCTGAAATGGTTCAATGGTACATTGGCCTTAGGCCACACTACACAAGGCAGGGGGGGGGGGGGGTGGAGTAATGAAATATGAAATCACGGGATACATTTCACACATACTATCATCATCATCATTAGCCATTACACCCAGCGGTGTGTAGGGCAGCAACAAAGCGCTTCCACTCCTGCCTATTCTGGGCCAACCTAGTCACTGATCCCCAAGAGTGCTGCATGGCCTTCATCTCACTTTCTACAGTTCTTCTCCACGTTGCTTTTGGTCTTCCTTTCTTTCTCCTTCCTTCTGGGGTCCAGTGCAATGCTGTTCTTGCGATTGACTGTGGGTCTCTTCGGAGGATGTGCCCAATCCACTTCCACCATCTTCTGGTGATGATGGTTCCCATGTCTTCTTGCCTGCATCTCCGTAGTAGGTCTTCATTGGAGATCTTCTCTGGCCAAAAGATCCGGAGAATTCTTCGCAGGCATATGGTGTGGAAGGATCGAAGTTTGGTAAGATCCACTTCCGTCATCCTCCAGTACTCAGAACCGTACAGGAGCGTAGACACAACACAGCTCTGGTTTAGCTTCAGCTTGGTGTTGGTGCTGTACTGAGTTGATCTCCAGATATTGTTCATATCCCTAAACACATTCCTGGCCTTGCCCAGTCTGTTGTGGATGTCTTCTTTTGTGCCGCCCTCTGGTTTGATGCTGCTGCCAAGGTATGTGAACTTGTCTGTCTGGCGCAGGTCAGTTCCATTCACTTTCATCACACATACTATAGTCAATGGTAAATTTGCACTCATACAAACATTTCTACTCCACCAAAGTGAGACTATTTGCTTATTGCATCATTCATACTGTTCACTATATTCATAATAACTGAAAATACCAGAATAAACTCTGGTCTGAATTCACCAAAATGTATTTTTCCACATCGTCTTCCTCTCCACAATATCAATCTTATGTACATAAAGTGAGTGAATAATCTACACCTTCCTTAACATGAGAAAACCGCATAAGCATCACTATACTGGATAATGATAATACATTAGAGAAAGAGAGAGAGAGAGAGATGGGATGTGGTCATCTGTAGGCTATATTACCTTTACCCCTAAAACAGTCCTTTCTCTGACAGAAAATTTGTTATATCCATACGAAACTGTACCATAACTTTCGCGAAGAAGTACTATTGTATAACAAATTGATAACTGTAACACAGTGTAACACAGCATCATGGGCACCACATACACACACACACACACACACACACACACTCTCTCTCTCTCTCTCTCTCTCTCTCTCTCTCTCTCTCTCTCTCTCTCTCTCCATCTCTGTCTAGCATCAGAGGAATCGATGGCGCACAGCAAAATACGTATGTTGTTGGAAGAGCTAGATAAATAAATAAACAAAAACCATAATCCCCCAGCACTTGGTGGAAAGTTGAGAGAGAAAAAAAATGAAGAAGAAACGTCAAGGGTTTTGCACCAAAGACTGGGTCGACAGATTAAGAAGTAAAAAGTGTGAAGAACCCTCACTGCTGCCGGTATCTCCGCGATCGATACCTATAATGGAAGTCAAACAGCCTTTTTCTTTTCTATTTCTTTTTCTTCCTTTCTTTCTTTAACCCTTTTCTGCCTCGTGGATGCTTTCCTTTTCGGGGATGAAGAGCACGAAGTGGTACGTCACAGCAACTCTCCATCCTCTCTCTCTCTCTCTCTCTCTATCTCCCGTTCTCTCTCTATCTCCCGTTCTCTCTTTCTCTCTCTCTCCTGTTCTCTGTTTTGGAAATCTCTTCCCTGCTTCTGCAGTGTAGCCCCTCCCTCTTTACATGGCGTCTTGCTGACCAGGAAACCTTCCCGCCAATCAAAGGAAGTCGGCAGTGCGAGCTCCGCCTTGATTGACGCTGCAGCTGTAAAGAGCAGCCTTTGGCCACGCCTATCCTCTGCGCGCTCTCCCATTGTCATGCGCATAGTGGCTGGGGATGGTGGGAATTGAACGACACGAAGAACAAATGTTTCGTCGCTTGTCGGCGGGCGGTGCTGCGCTAGGAATCATTCATCCTTGCCACGGATGCTCTCTTGCGCGGCCAAGCGTGCCCGTTTGTTCACGCTGAGAGTTGAACCCCCTTTTCTGCTCTCTTGACTCTCCCACTCCTCTGCCGACTTGACCCGAACGTAGACGATTGGTGCCGAAGTGAAGCAGTGTGTCTGCTTGCGTTTTTAACAGTCAACAAAAAATCTTATGGCGTTTCTGTAGAATTCTTGCATAGCATACACAAACCAGTTGTTAGCGATCTTTGGAGTTTAAGTAAACAACGCTTGAGGTTTTGAAGAGGAGAAGAACTGATGGAACTGGGCTGTGTTGAGAGATAATCAGTTGACCAGCCATTGGTTCAGAAACTCCTCCAGCTGCGCCCAGTTCATTTGACCAGCGCGTGACAGCAGCATCCTTGACCACCTCGCTGACAGTTGGCACGTGGCAGTGTGACAAGCTAGCGGAGGTGATAGGGAGGAGGATAACAAGTCACCATCCTTGAAGAACTATTTTCTACAAGCGCCAATTTTTGTTTTGGCTGAAACCTTCAGAAACGCAAGTCCTCCAGCAGCCAGCTGTCTCGGATGTGAGGGAAAAGAATCGCGGCGATAACTTAGTCTTCCATAATCCTGCCACCCTAGGCTGTTGTTGTTTCTCGCCCTCGCCATAATCACTGACTCGGTGTTTGTCCTTCGCTCGAACGCGCACCAGTGTATACCGGAGACTGTAATTAAAGGTAGACTTTACTCAAAGCTGTTTGTTGTTTGTGTTATCGGTTCATTGACTGTGCTTCA
>CM054152.1:21807575-21842575 GCA_028751875.1 Rapana venosa | reverse complement strand
AGAGTAGGCCATTGTGTGCCGGTGGGAACGGATGACAGGATTTACAAAACCGCATACACACAGGGACTGGATGTAAAAAGGCACGAACACTTATTCCATTATCCTCGATATAAAAGAATAAGATATAAAAAAAAATAAAAATAAAATAAAATATAAATAAAAATGGTGTCTAGAAATGAGAAATATCTCTATGATTTAGTCTGCCTATTTACGGTCAGTGTTAAGGGGGGAAAATGTGATTCTAAAAAGGAAAAAAAATACAACCTTGATGCGGATGGAGTTGAATATTTTTGTTGCTTGTGTTATTTCTTAATCTGTATTGTTTAATAACGCATGCTGTTTAATTGTAATTTCAAAATGCCACTCATAATTTCTCTAGTTGAGACATTAAAGTATTCTTGAGTCTTGAGTAGGACAGTTGGTGTATTTCGGGTAGTAAAAGCGTGTTATATTTCCACTTTACTTCTCGACCATCTTGCTTTTGCTGTCAGTGCATTGGTTCTATGAGTTTCACTTGACTTTATAAGTACTATGAAGTTATCATTCACAGTGCTGATTATGGAAGGAATAATTTTATTGTAAGTTCACTTGTTGCTTAGCCAAAATCTACCATGCTTGTGCTTTGTGACACCGTCTTTCTTCAATAAAGTTCTGTTAAAGCAAAATTAGCATGCGGCATTCGATCACAATAACTATGTAAACTCAAGTGTCATAGAAAATAACTCGTCTTCTTTGCCTGTCTTAGGTCTTTTTTGGACGTGTTTTATACGTTAACAGTAATGATAAACTGAAGAACATATTTTAAAACTTACTTTGTTATTGGTCAAAGCTTTACTGCATTGGTGTTACTGGTATATGAGTGTTATTATTTGTTAGTGTTATTGTATTTAATTTTTTTTTAAAGGTGGGGGGGTGGGGGTAGGAAATAAATACATACACACGCATGCGCGCGCGCGCACACACACACACACATACACACACACACACGCGCGCGCGCGCGCGCGTACGTTAAAATCAGATAGCAGCTTCTTCACCCATACCTATACTTCATTTATTTTGTGAATTTTTTTAAAACTGGGAAAAGAATTCATCATGTCAGAATGATAGATGCTTCACAAGCCTTGACTGGCATGCTTCGGGCATTATTGACTTGGAAACTGACAGTACAAATTCAGAAATTTACAGATGAATGGTAAATCTGCCACATGCAAAAAATTGTGAACGTATGTGGATCGGTGGTTTAAAGGTAACGCACCTGCCCAGAAAGCGAAAAGTCCAGGTTCGATCCCCATTAATTTTGTGCCCGAAACTTTTCCCCCATCCACTAGACCGCGAGTGGTGGTCTGGGTGCTAGTCTTTTGGATGAGACGATAAACCGAGGTCGCGCGTGCAACACGCATTTAGCGCGCTAAAAAAAAAACCCCACGGCAACAAGAGAGTTGTCCCTGCAAAATTCTGTAGAAAAAAGCCACTCTGATAGGGAAACAAACTGCAGTTGCAGACAGGAAAAGGGAAAGAAAAAAAAGGGTGGCGCTGCTCTTGGGACGAGGCACTCTTCCACGGGAGAGCAACCCGAATTCCACGCAGAGAAATCTGCCATAGCTTAAAATGGTATGCAAGTACAAATAAAAATATTTTTAAAAAACATACAAAATAAGTGTACCAGGAGAAGGGATATGTACTAACCAGTTCTGGAAATCACGAAACATTTTCAACCTAACAAATGGAATTTTTGCAATTTTAACGAAGTTTTGATTTTCGTTGTGTGTTCATTTTAAGAAGTTGAATTATTTCATTTGTATGACATTGAACATATTTATGCACAAAAAATGACATGTTGCGTTTAATAACAGGATGTCAATATTATAAAACGTAATGAAAATCATCTCCAGTGTCTGCCGTTGGACAGAGGTTATAATATTTACGCACATCTCTTATTGCAGTTTTTAATCTGTAACATTGAACAGGAAAGTTGTGATTAGACAGTGTGGATTTAACCAAAGGCCTACGAGGAAAAATTGATAGGATGAACAGTTGTTTTTTTTCTGGACAAAAGCTATCTTAATATAATAATAATAATAATGGAATTTATATAATATAGGACAGTTGTAGCAGGCACCACACTGACTGTCAACCATACTGCTTCTCCACGTATAAACATGTTGGTCTTTGTTTCACAATACTATTGAATTGGTATAATCAATAGGATAGGCTTTCCCAAACAAAGGTGGGGGTGGGGGGGGGGGGGGGGGGGGGGGAGCGTAATTGAATGTTTGAAATGCCGAAATGTTCTGTCTTTCGTTAATTTAACGTCTGTTGACTCAAAGACCAACACAAACAAAAAGAAAAGAAAAAGAATGATGTACGTGTGTGTGTGTGTGTGTGTGTGTGTGTGTGTGTGTGTGTGTGTGTGTGGTGTGTGTGTGTGTGTGAATGTGTGTGTGTGTGTGTGAGAGAGAGAGAGAGAGAGAGAGAGAGAGAGAGAGAATTTGTGTGTGTTATTATCATTATTATTTATTTTTATTATTTATTCTTTTATATCGAGGATAATGGAATAAGCACTCATGTGCTTTTTACATCCAGCCTCCGTGTGTATGCGGTTTTGTAAATTTTGTCATCTGTTCACACCGGCACACAATGGCCTACTCTTTCGAAAAGCGGAACAGGGTTTGACGCGTGCGCAAGATGTTCTGCGTGTGTTGGCACACGGGGCCTCGGTTTCTAGTCTCATCCGAAGGTGTGTGTGTGTGTGTCTGTGTGTGTGTGTCTGTGTGTGTGTGTGCGCGCGCGCGCGTGCGAGCGCGTTCGTGCGCGTGCACGCACGTTTAATAACTTCCACAAAATTCCACGAGTTAGGAGAGGGTGTGGTGTGGGATGGGGAGGAAGAGGTAAAATAACTAACTACTAGGCCTACATGATGTCACAAGGACGTTAGTTAGTCTGCAAGCGTCACAGCGGATGACGAATCAGCGAGTGATTCAGCAAAGCATGGCTGTGTGGTTGAAGGCCGACACAGATATCTAGCTTCCTGATTGACTTGCAGAGAGCCAGACCTGTGTGTGCCAATGTCAAGTGCCACCTCCCTCTCTCTCTCTCTCTCTCGCTCTCTCGCTCTCTCTCGCTCTCTCTCTCTCTCTCTCTCTCTCTCTCTCTCTCTCTCTTCTCTCTCTCTCTCTCTCTCTCTCTCTCTCTCTCTCTCTCTCTCTCTCTCTCTCTCTCTCCCTCACCACCACAGGCACGCAGGATGGCAGGCCTCTTGCGTGTAGTGTAGGTGTCCTGTTCTGTTCTGGCTAGCTCTGGCACAGCTGGGGTCCTGTGTCTGTTTCTGTTCTGGCTGGGAGAGTGTGCGTGTGTGTGTGAGAGAGATAGAGAGGGGGGGGGGGTGGGGGGGGGGAGGTAGTGTGGGTGGGGGGGGGGGGGGAGGGAGGGGGGGGGGGGTCGCGCGCGTGTGTGGGTGGGGGGGGGGGGGGGGGCTCTCGTATGTGTGTGTTTTTTTTTTATATCGAGGATAATGGAATAAGCACTTATGTGCTTTTTTACATTAGTCCCCGTGTGTATGCGGTTTTGTAAATTTGTCATCTGTTCCCACCGGCACACAATGGCCTACTCTTACGAAAAGCGGAACAGGATTAGTTCCAATCCGTGGAAGGTGGTTTTGTTTCGGGGGGGGGGGGTGTGTGGTGTGGGTGGTGTGGTGTGTGGGGTGGTGTGGGGGGGTTGGAGTGGAGGGTCGGTGTAGGCAGTGTGTATGTGTGTGTTTATATGTCTGTGTTTGTCTATGTCTTTGTGTGTCTATGCTAGTTGTTTTGTATGTCTGTTTATGTGTCTGTGTCTTTGTGTGTCTGATGGTATGTATGTTTGGTGTTTGTATGTCTGTGTCTATGTGTCTGTGTGTTTGGTGTCTGTGTTGTTGTTTGTGTGTTGTATGTTTGTGTTTATGGCTGTGTTTGTGTGTCTATGTGTATGTCTGTTTGGTGTTTGTATGTCTGTGTTTATGTGTCTGTGTCTTTTGTGTGTCTATGTGTATGTATGTTTGGTGTTTGTATGTCTGTGTTTATGTGTCTGTTTTTGTGTGTCTAATGTGTATGTATGTTTTGTGTTTGTATGTCTGTGTTTATGTGTCTGTGTCTTTGTGTGTCTATGGTATGTATGTTTGGTTTGTATGTCTGTGTTTATGTGTCTGTCTTTGTGTGTCTATGTGTATGTATGTTTGTGTTTGTATGTCTGTGTTTATGTGTCTGTGTCTTTGTGTGTCTATGTGTATGTATGTTTGTGTGTTTGTATGTCTGTGTTTATGTGTCTGTGTCTTTGTGTGTCTATGTGTATGTATGTTTGGTGTTTGTATGTCTGTGTTTATGTGTCTGTGTCTTTGTGTGTCTATGTGTATGTATGTTTTGTGTTTGTATGTCTGTGTTTTGTGTGTCTGTGTCTTTGTGTGTCTATGTGTATGCATGTTTGGTGTTTGTATGTCTGTGTTTATGTGTCTGTGTCTGCATCCTCTTGTGGCTGTGTGTGTGTACTTGTGTGTCTGCTGTCTGTCTGTTTTTATTTTTGTCTGTGTGTTTGACAGCCTGTTGTCTTTTGTGGTTCTGACTGCATATTTGCGTTCTCTTGAGTGACTGTTATCGCTGTGTTTGTATGTCTGTGTCATCTGTTTATTGGTGCACTGTTTTTCAGATGTGTGTGTTGTGTTTGCTGTGTTGTTGTTGTTGTGGGGGGGGGGGGGGGGGGGGTCCGCAATTCTCTGTTGTCAAGTAAAGCGAAAAGATATTTATTGAGGGTAAAAGTCAGCTTTATTATTTTTCTCCAATTTATTTAGATTCTTTTGTTATCACCTCCCACAAAAAGGAACTGTTTGTGTTTAGTATTACTAACCTAGATTCTTTAACTGCAGTCATCTCCCTTATACTGCAGGACAAGAGTAATCTCTCTTTGATTTTAGTTCCCATGACTTCTTTCTGTCAGTTATTTCCTAATAGGGCAGTCAGTCAGAAAGGTTGTGTGTGTCTGAGACTCTCGTGCGTCTGATGTTCCCATTAAGGTATGGTTTGTCTTTTTAATTAAGCGACTTAAGCTTAATGCAAAATAGTTTTTTTTAAGTTTTAGGAGATACATGTTTAATTTCATTTAAGAAGGTTTTAAGCCTGTGAACTTAGTATTGACCATTCTGAATAAAGAAAGCACGTGGCGAATTTGTTTTTGTAATGATTTTTATCACTGAGAATGTAAACTTTCTATTTTTTGTGAGGAATCACTTAGCAATTCCAAACAGCTGCAATGACATTGGAATGTCATTGGGGTTGATCTGAATCAAATTGAAGATTTTTTTTTATAGTAAAGCTTATACAGTTTCATAGGATGGACCATTGTAAGTGAAACATGTGTAAGACTAGTTACTGTATGTGGTAATTTTAGTGATTTGTTAGATTTGTTTTGAGAGTAATTATTCTGATAAGAGTTGGGAACTGGGTAAAGTGAGAGTACACTTTGAAGATTTGTTTTATCGTGACAAACTCTGATTTGTGTTTCAGGGGTTGCTGGATAACAGGGTGGGTATTCATATTAGTTTAGTTATCGTTAATATGTTACGCCTGAAAATGTTGGTATTGTGGTGATTTGCACCCCCTGACCTGTAATAATGTTTGTTTTATGGAGAGATCGAACGGTTTATTGATTGTATGTTGCCTTTCCAGTTCAGGGTCATCCCTATCTGCTTTTCCATGTTACTAATTCTTTTGGTTTTCTGTGATCTGTGACTGATATTTGATTGGTTGTGTTTTGAGGACTGGACCAGAAAAAACGGACAATAGCAGAAGTTTGTGAATGTGTCTTACTTGTCGTACAATTGGTGTATGATTTGTAATTTCTATGTTTTAGTTGATTAGTAGCTTGTCGGTAATGAAATATAGTTGTTAACCCAATTTGCTTGGTCTGGAGAGTGGCATTGAATGACTGTTGTTATTCGTTACATCCACTGTGTATTCAGTGTGGCTGCTGAGTGAGTTGTGATTAATTAATGTAATTAATTACTTTCCTTCTTTATATTTCTTTTCCATCTTTCTTCTTTCCTCTTCCTCCCCCTTTATCATCCCAGCCCAATAAGAAGGCGATCCCTAATCCTTTCTAGGGATACTTAAGACAATAGAAAAAGATCTAGGATTCCATTCCTGGTGCCGAATCAGGTGGGGCTAGGAATTGAAGTGGCGATCTAGAGTTTCCCCGTGTAGGACTCTCTACACTTTCATTTCGAGGATAATAATTATGTGTCTGTTTCTGCTGGGATGTGTATCTGTGTGTGCTTGTGTCTGTCTCTGCTGTAAGATGTGGCTGTCTGTGTGTTTGTGTGTCTGTCCCTGCTGTTTGTCTGTCTGTGTCTGTGTGTTTTGCATGCCTGTCCCTGCCCTCTGTTTTGGGCTATGTCTGCGTATCTGTGTGTCTATCTCTCTTGTCTGTTGTGGCTGTATCTGTATGTTTGACTGTGTCTCTGTTGTCTAGTTCTCTGTAGTTTCTTTCCTCTGCTCTCTTACTTTTCTTTCGGCCTCTTTGAATGGCCATGTGAGTTTGTCGGATTCAGTCCTTGATGCACATGTTGTGTCTGTGTCAATGTTGGTCTTTGACAGTGTGCAAAGTTTACACTGCCACTCCAGAATTTCTCTTTTTGAAGCAACAAAGTACTCTTTGAGTCTGCCTGTCTTCTCAGTGTTTGACTCTGTCTGTTTGTCTCTGCCCGTCTCTGTCTGTCTGTCCGTTTGTCTGTCCGTCTCTCTCTCTCTCTCTCTCTCTCTCTCTCTCTCTCTCTCTCTCTCTCTCTCTCTCTCTCTCTCTCTCTCTCTCTCTCTCTCTCTCTCTCTCTCTCTCTCCCTCTCTCTCCTCTCTCTGTGCCTGTCTCTCTCTCTCTCTGTGCCTGTCTGTCTGTCTGTCTCTCTCTCCCTGCGCTGTCTGTCTGTCTGTGTCTGTCTGTCTCTCTCTCTCTCTCTCTCTCTCTCTCTTCTCTCTCTTCTCTCTCTCTCGTTTGCATGCTAATTTTTTTCTAAAGTCCATTCTTAAATGCCGAAACGTTATTGTCAAAGTTTGGACAATAAACGTTAGCAAACGACACACGGTTAAGTAGCAAACTATTTACTTCAAGACATTGGCCATTTCATGAAAAAGTCAGACTTACATTCTTTCAGCTGTACGTATCTATTCTTCAGAAAAAAAACAATTCTCAAAACAGAAGCTACAAATTACGCAAGAAAAATCCTAGTTCCGAACAGCACAACTCAACCCAACTGTCTCTATCGCTGCTGTCCTGGGTAGGAGCTCCACGCAATGCCATCAGCTTTCGCCATTTTTCTCTCTCTATCTCTGCTGAGTTCTACGATCTCGTGTAGCCCCACCATCCCCCCCCCGACCACTGATCTCAGTGATATTGGCAATGTAGGATATTGGTGGTCTGCTTCTTTTCCTTCTGCCCTCAACCTTACCTTTGAGAAATGTCGTCATCAACAACATCCAACAGCAGCATACATATATGTTTTATTGTCCTCATTCTGTAGAAAATTCTCTGAAGTCTGAGTATGGCTGCTTGTATGGTGAGGTACTTGAAAATAGTCATGCACGCAAACTTCTCATCCGGTTTTCTATCTCACAGTGATTCCCAGGTGGGATGAATGAGTCAGAGTGCACATTCTGGGTGATCCTTAGGTTGTTAAGCTGGGGAACGCTCAACAATAACAACAACAACATTTTATAGAAAGCATATATCTAATATATCTATATGGTGACGAGAAGAAATGAAACATATAAACAGCGTAATACAATCAAATTAGGCTTTCACATGCTGGTTGTGTACCCTACAAAATTTGTGCTTTTCGTTTCATTAAGAGGGATGGACGTGTTTACTCAGTGTGTGTAATAGATAAGTATTTTATCTTTTTTATGAAGGGAGAAAATCTGTACTTTATTGAAAGTTTAAAATGCTTTTCCTTTCAGCAAGTGCACAACACACACACACGCGCACACACACACATACACACACACACACACACACACACGAGCGCGCGCGCGCACACACACACATATACATGTACGCACGTATGTATGTATTTAGGTTATGAGTATGTATGTATGTTTGTATGTATGTATGTGTATATGTATGCAGATAAATCACATTTCTTCTGTACCTTGTTTCTCACTCGCTCTCTCCCTTCTTTCCTTCTTATGTGTATTACGCATCAATTCATTCAGCTGTTTTCTTTTAAGCAAAAGACATGGAACAACAGTAAACTGCTAAGAAAACTTTGCATATCAGACTATCACAGATTTCTGAGAGAGAGAGAGAGTCACCATTCACAATCAGACCTTGTCAATGCTCTCCCCTGTGACATTTAAGACTTCCTCTGAACAGCAGATGTGACAGAAATTTGCCAAGGGAGAAGGAGTCAGGCAACCTATCATTTTTTCTCTCTCCCGAAATCAAACTCCGATGCTGGGATCTTAAATCAACCACTGAATCCTAATGCAGGGATCAGTAGTAAAGATCAGCCAGCATTCCGGATTTCCGCCACATGAAACTGGTCCATTGATGTTGATTCACTAAGGGGTAACAAAACTGAAAGGTGGTTAGTTGTCGTGGTCAACCCTTTGTGTGCCTGGTCGTCAGTTCTCTCTAGGTATGGTGTTCAGCTGTTGCCAAAAAACATAGAAATGTTCGTTCAACTTTCTGCATGTTTCTTTGCAATCAGCACCAGGTGGTACATGAATTGAACATGCTCCAAAATACATACAGCATGCAACTCAATGTGATTATTTATATTATGACTAAACTAATGGTATTTGGAAGGAAGGGGTTTCTATCAAAACATAAGAAAAGGTTTATACAGGGGCGTTAAAATAGAAGTAGTCAACCGTTACTGTTATTCAGGTTTCAGTTTTACAACAAAGATCAGTGCAAAACCAGGCACAGAACACCTGGTCATTAAAGGGAAGAAGGCATTTGTCCATTTGAACATAGTATACTGGAAGTATAAAGATATTAATATAATTTTTAATTAAGGCTTTCGATCCTAAGGTTAAAACGGTTTTGTTGTATTCATCAGAAATATGTGGTTTGAGTAGACTGGAACAAATTGAGAAAGTTCACATGGCATTTAAAGATTCCTTTGAGTACCAGTAAGAACCCAAATATAATTATAGGGGGAACTAGGTAGATACCCTTTTCATTTTAAGCTTTTTACAAACACTCTGAGACTTTATTGTTGTTGTTGTGCGTTCCACAGCTTAACACTCTGGGGGGCACCCAGAATATGCACTCTTGATGGACTCATCACACCTGGGAATTACTGTGAGATATGAAGTACACAAGATGAGAAGTTTACGTCTATGATTCTGTTCAAGTACCTCGCTACGTAGGCAGCCATACACAGACTTCAGAGGATTTTTCTCCTTAATAGAGAGTGCAGGTTGTTATGTTAAGAGCTTGTCATGACTGAAGGCAATCTCAACACATTTTACAACATAACCATAACAAAATTTTAGTATAGTCCTTGGTACTTAGCTGGCATCAATAACACTGAGATTAAGGAGTAAGTTCTTAATTAGACACAACAATATAATTATCATTCCCAGATTTGCTCCGAGCAGCAAACAGTGACCTCAGACATAAATCTTTCTAGGTTCATCATTCAATAGAGGAATTTTTTTTTACCGTTTGCTATGAACGAGACAGCGTCATTTGAATTAAGCGCAAAAAGAGTGTATTTGTCCTGATTGCTTGCTATGTACATAATGCACTTTGTCACTGATTCTCATTAAGGACAAAAACAGAAGAAGAAAGTAGCTTTTAGATATACCTGCAGTTTCATCGGATACTTACCACTTGGTTCAATATCACTGTGTTTTGATTGGCCCCGAGCCCGATTTTTGTATCGTTGTCTGGAAGGGTTGTTATGCATTGAATTTGTTCAGAGTTCAGTGCTCTCTCTCTCTCTCTCTCTCTCTCTCTCTCTCCTCTCTCTCTCTCTCTCTCTCTCTCTCTTTCTCTATTTCTCTCTCTCTCTCTCTCTCTCTCTCTCTCTCTCTCTCTCTCTCTCTCTCTCTCTCTCTCTCTCTCTCTCTCTCTCTCTCTCTCTCTCTCTCTCTCTCTCTCTCTCTCTCTCTCTCTCTCTCTCTCTACCTCTGCCTGATCCCCAATACTACCCCCTCCTCCCCCGTCCCACCCCCTCAAACACACATAAACCACTAAGTTACTTCCATCAACTCTTTTTGTTCATTTCTTCTTCCCTTCATCCATCCCATACGTCTTCTTCCACAGCCTCTCTCTGTTCCTTCAAAATCAACGCTCTTTCTGTGTTATTGTTTTTGGTGGTTTTTTATCCTCCCAAAACCAGCTACAAAGGCGTTGGTCGCAGGGACCTCACCCCTCCGCAAAAGGGGCTCTTTGAATAAACATTGATGGGGGGTGAAAAATAGCTGTTGATTTACTATGACCCTTCCGGCTTGGATCGATAAGGGACTAACTTTGCTACTGGGTTTTTTTCTTTCCCCTTTTCAAAGTTTAAAAACAAAACTGACAAAAAGCGGGGACAAGCGGTCAGGATTTGTGGCATGTTTAAAGAAGAGAAAGAAAAAGGAGAAAGAAAGGAAGGAAAGAAGGAGAAGAAGAAGACGAAGAAGAAAGAAAGAAAGGAAAAGAAGAAGAACAAGAACAAGAAGAAAGAGACGAAGAACGAGGAGGATGAGAAGGAGAAGAAGGAAGACGAGGAAGAAGTAGTAGTAGAGGAAGAAGACGGAGAAGACGAAAGAAAAAAGAAGCAGAAGAAGAAGAAGAAGAAGAGAAGAAAGAGAGGAAGAAGAGACCAAGAGGAGGAGGCTAACAAACAAAAAAAAGAAAGAAAAAAAGTATTCTGCTTGGGTGGTCAGAGCCCTCCCACGGGATAGTAAAGGGTGTGCCAATATAATCGGACAAGTCATCGAGAGATTTGTATTAAAAGAGTCGCGACGACAGATTGGGAGAAACGCTGGAGCTTATAGTTATAGAAGGGGGTGAGGGAAGGAGGAGAGGAGAGGGGATGGGGTTGTGCAGAGGGTAAGAAAAAGCAGCGGGCGTGTGGGTTGGGGAAGGGGGGAGGGGGGGTGCTGTTGTGTGTGTGAGACGGTTGAACGTTGAAGGACATCGATGTGTGTGAGGGGGGTGGGGGGGGGGCTGTTGTGTGTGTTGTGTTTTGTGTTGTTGGGTGTGTGTGTGTGTGTTGTGTGTGTACGTGTGTGTGTAAACTTGACATTTGGAGGATACTATGAGTGTATGCGTGTGCCTTGTGTCATGTGAGGCTTGGAAGATATTGGCGATCTGGGATGTGCATGTCACAATGAATATGCAGTCAGATATGCATCAGTTAGCGTGCTCGTGCTCATGCACATGCGTGTAAACATGCCTAGATGCGTGTGTGAGTGGGAATGTTGTTGTGTGAGTTGATGTGGTGTGTGTGTGTGTGTGTGTGTGTGTGTGTGTGTGTGTGTGTGTGTGTCGTGTGTGTGGTGTGTGGTGTGTGTTGTGGTGTGTGTGTGTGTGTGTGTGCTGACAGTGGGTATACATGGGTGCATTGCGTCATTGATTTAAAAGGGTCTCGAAAAATAATTATGGTATTAGACGTGTGCATTTCTAGTGTGTATGTGTGTGTGCGAGCGCGCGCGCGTGTGTGTGTTCATTAAAAAATATCAATGTATTCTTTTATTTTGAGGATAATGGAATAAGCACTCATGCGCTTTTTTGACATCCAGTTCTTTTGTGTGTGTGCGCTCGTCCTCTCTCTCTCTCTCTCTCTCTCTCTCTCTCTCTCTCTCTCTCTCTCTCTCTCTCTCTCTCTCTCTCTCTCTCTCTCTCTCTCTCTCTCTCTCTCTCTGCTTCTGTTGTGTGTGTGCGTTCTCTCTCTCTCTCTCTCTCTCTCTCTCTCTCTCTCTCTCTCTCTCTCTCTCTCTCTCTCTCTCTCTCTCTCTCTCTCTCTCTCTCTGTGTATGTGCGCGCACGAGCGAGCATGGGCAAGCGTGTACAAGCACACTGTGTGTGTGTGTGTGTGTGTGTGGTGTGTGTGTGTGTGTGTGTGTGTGTGTGTGTGTGTGTGTGTGTGTGTGTGTGTGAATGCGGTCTGTGCTGAGACTTAAACGCAGATGTCGCCGTCGTTCGTCGCTGACTGTGTGATTTACAATGCTTCCGTGTATAGCCTGTGTTTTGATGTATGGTGTGTGTGTGTGTGTGGTGTAGTGTGTGGTACGTGCGTCAGTGTACGTAAATGTGTGTGTGTGCGTGCACGCACGCGAATGAATGCGCGCGTGTGTGTTTTGTTCTTACTGTTATTGTTGCTTTTCCTGTTGCTGTTATTTTGCTTGCCATTATATTAGTTTTCGATTGGAAAAAAAAGAAATTCAGAACTCGTGTGGGTGTGCTTATTTAGTTTTATTTATTTATTATTTTATTTCGAATGGAATAAGCACTCCTGTGTTTTTTTTTACATTCAGTCCCCGTGTGTATGCAGTTTTGTAAACTTTGTGAGTGTATGTGAGAGAGAGAGAGAGAGAGAGAGAGAGAGAGAGAGAGAGAGAGAGAGAGCGAGTGTGTGTGGTGTTGATGTTGTTATTGTGTTGTTGGCATTATATACAACTTTTGACGTCAGCAATTGTACTCTCAGTTCCGCAAGAGGATTTGTTCTTTGATGAATTTAGTTTTTTTGTGGGTTTTTTTTTAAAGGCAGACTAAAAATATATATCGCAAGGAGAACAGTAAGTGGCGTTGGGTACCCATCTCCCTTCCTTCCAAACAAATGTTGTCAGCAAATTTCAGACTGGAAGGTCGCGGGTTCGAATCCCATAAGAGTCATAGGGATTTTTCGGTCGGCTCCTCCTACCCAACTCAGAACAGGCATCACTGAACACCACCAAAGTGACACAGCAGCAGAGCAGGGCCCCTCTGGCTGGTGGCCCCACGGCGGCCTGATCTTGATGGGCTCCCTATGGACTTCCGACCCTAGGGATGAGACATATCGAAACTGGGTATGGCTGTGGCGGAGAGATTGGGATGAGCGGCGTGGGAACAGCAGGACGGGGACGTCACAGAAGATGAGGCAACAAAATAAGAAATAAACAAACAAAAAATGTCAGCAAATTTTAACAGCTTTCCATGCGAATGAACAAGAAACGAACGCTGCTTTTAAAATTCCTGTCCTATATTATTTTTTGTTGTTGTATTTATACATTATATTTATCTACCATGAAGAAATTCCTAATTGATGTGTCGATGGGAAAAAAATGTGTGTCCGAGAGAGAGAGAGAGAGAGAGAGAGAGAGAGAGAGAGAGAGAGTGTGTTGTGTGTGTGTGTGTGTGTGTGTGTGTGTGTGTGTGTGTGTGTGTGTGTGTGTGTGTGTGTGTGTGTGTTGTGAATGTCATGTTGTGTGTTTGAGAGAGAGAGAGATCAACAAGAAAGACTGTTCATTACAATATTGATATATTGTCTACCATCAACAATGTTGCCATTGTTACGAATACATTGTTTATTATTGAGACTTATCACCTGCCTGCCATCTATCAGTGCGTAATGTGATCGCTGTCGGCCTAGTGTTAGCGCTAATATCGTTTTGACTTGATCGTCTGTGAATACTCTTGTTGTTATTGCAGTGGTTGTGCCTGACTTGTTATCGATCTCTTTATTTATTCATTTATCTGTCTATTCTATCCAATCTGTTTTACTGGTGTGACTGATTTCTCTTATTATTTGTGTAATTCATGATTGTGTCTGAGTTTTAACTATCCATTTATTTATCTATCTATGTTTAGCTACTCTATTTAACTTGTATGACTGATTTTTTTTTTTAATGTATGTATTCATTTATTTAACCTGTTTCTCTACCATGTCTTGTAGATGTTTCGATCTAACACTTGCAGTCACAAAATGATTATTCTGAAATTCTCTTCAGGGCTTTTAAGTAGTATTCCCTCCTTTTAGAATTTTATTCATTCATCCATCCATTCATCCATCCATTCAACCATTCGTTCATTCATTCATTCATCATTCACTCATTCACTAACTTATTCAATCATTCATCCATTTACTCATTCATTCAATCATTCATGCATCTAATCTTTCTTTTCTGTCTATGTGTCTGTCTGTCTGTCTGTCTGTCTTTCTACGTGTTCTTTGTCTAGTCGCATGTACGTTCTTTCTTTCATTGTTAATCAATCCAGTCTTCCATTCAGTCATTCTCACATTCATGCAGTGATCGATCTATTGTTTCTTCCTCTAGTAACTCGCTTTTGTTTCTTGCGCATTCTTGACAGAGTTTACTCATTGTACGTACTCTTGTCTTTGCAAGATACAGCGCTATATAAATTCCATTTTTTATTTTTATTTTTATTTTGTTTTGTTTTGTTTTGTTAGTAGTAGTAGTACATTATTATTGTTATTATTATTATTATTATCATCATCATCGTCATCATTATGATTATTATCGCTTTGTTGTTGACATCAATCTTGTACTCTTTGTCTTTCTGATTCAATGTATAATTTCCAGCTCTCTGTCTGTATATCTGTTTATCCCCCCCCCCCCCCCCCTCTCTCTCTCTCTCTCTCTCTCGTTTGTGTCTGTGTGTGTGTATTTGAATTTGTTAAAAGTATTAACTTTAACTGGTTGCATGTGAACAAGTAGGATGAGTGCAAGCGCTTTGGTTTGTTTTTGCAAGATACAGCGTTATATAAATTCCATTTAGTAGGCCTAGGTAGTAGAAGTAGTAGTAGTAGTAGTAGTAGTAGTAGTAGTAGTAGTAGTGGTAGTTGTAGTAGTAGTAGTAGTAGTGGTAGTTGTAGTAGTAGTAGTAGTTGTAGTAGTAGAAGTAGTAGTAGTACTAGTAGCAGTAGTACTAGTAGTAGTAGTGGTAGTAGAAGTAGTAGTTGTAGTAGTTGTTGTGTTGTTGTTGTGTTGTTGTGTTGTTGTAGTATCATTATTATTATTATTATCATCATCATCATGATTGTGATCATTATTATTATTATGTGATCATTATTTTTATTTTTATTATTATTATTATTATTATTATTATTTCTCTGTTTCTCTCTGTATCTGTTTCTACTGCTGCTGCTCCTACTATTGCATTACTACAGCTATTATTACTAAAGATGCTACATTTATTCATACTGCTGATCTTTGTTGTTGTTGATGTTGTTGTTGGCATCGTTCTCGTCAATATTATTTTTTGTTGTGTTTTTTTCCCCAGAGTGCACCACGAAGGTGACCCCCTCCCCTCCCTCGATTCCGACTCTCCCCCTGCTGACAAACATGAACGGTAAGTGTGTGTGTGTGTGTGTGTGTGTGTGTTATTTTTTTATTTATTAATTATTTATTTATTCTTTTATATCGAGGATAATGGAATAAGCACTTAAATGCTTTTTTACATCTAGTCCCCGTGTGTATGCGATTTTGTAAATTTTGTCATCTGTTTCCACCGGCACACAATGGCCTACTCTTCCGAAAAGCGGAACAGGATTTAACGTGTGCGCAAGATGTTCTGCATGCCTTCGAACACGGGGCCTCGGTTTATAGTCTCATCCGAAGGAGTGTGTGTGTGTGTGTGTGTGTGTGTTGTGTGTGTGTGTGTGTGTGTGGTGTGTGTGTGTGTGTGTGTGTGTGAGTGTGTGTGTAAGTGTGTGTGAGTGTGTGTGTGTGTGTGTTGTGTGGTGTGTGTGTGTGTGTGTGTGTGTGTGTGTTGTTGTTGTTGTTGTTGCTTCCATTTTACATCTGTTCACTCAAAGTGATATAGACGATGGGGAGTGGAGGGGGGGAGCACTTATGTTGATGGTTGTGTGCGGTAAAATGGGTATCTACTGCAAAGTAACGTAGAAATGGGCTAAACAATGATAACAACAAATAAGTACATAAGAAATGCCAACATGACTTATAACTATAACGAATGTCCTATACGACTGTTCATTAAAGATTTTGTTATGCGAAACGCCAAATTAATTATTTTTGATATCTTATCCAAGGAGTTCTCAGAGAAAGAGAGAGAGAGAGAGAGAGAGAGAGTGTGTTTTATTCTTTATCCAGTCACTTTAGCATAGCATAGCATAGTATAGCATAGCATAGCAAAGCATAGAACATCTTGCGCACACGTTAAATCCTGTTCCGCTTTTCCTAAGAGTAGGCCATTGTGTGCCGGTGGGAACGGATGACAAAATTTACAAAACCGCATACACACGGGGACTGTATGTAAAAAAGCACATGAGTGCTTATTCCATTATCCTCGATATAAAAGAATAAATAAATAAATAAATAGTATTGTATAGTATAGTACAGTATTAAATCTGTTTGAATTTGGCTGGTTGATACAACACAACTGATAGAATACATCACAAAAACAACAAATAAAATGGTTGGGTACCTAAGGTGAAGTGATTCAGGTAGTTTAGTGTTATCTAAGAAAATAGACTACAACCCGATTCGGTTTTTTGTTGGGTTGTTTTTTTAAAGCAGATGGTTCGTTAACTGTGTAATAGGCTTAGTAGCTTTGTTTAGTACAGACACCACAATAAATACAACATAGTACAATACCACGCCATTCAGCATAAAAATGCATACGGCTGGCAACATAGGTTGTAGGATAATGAAATGGACGAACTCCGTTGCTTCAGTTTAAGAAAGATAAGTGGACGTGAAGCTAAACGGTTGCCGATTACAGGTGAGAATCGAAGGCTGACTAGTGTCTTGTGAAGCTTAGTCCATAGATCTCAGTGTCCTGTTTGCTCCAGGCTCGACACATAGGCCTATTGATTGACTGCTCAGCGTATCACTCAGGGTTCGATTTCATTCTGAAGAAAGGTGTGTGTGTACATTGTGTGTTGTGATGGTGTGGTGTGGCGTGGTATGTGTGTGTGTTCGTGTGTGTGTGTGTGTGTGTTTGTATGTGTGTGTGTGTGTGTGTTCGTGTGTGTGTGTGTTTGTATGTGTGTGTTTGTGTGTGTGTGTACGTGTGTGTCGAGTGGAGTGGTGTGTGTGTGAGTGGTGTGAGTGTATGTGTGTGGTGTTGTTGTTGTACGTGTGTGTGGTGTTTGTATGTGTGTGTTCGTGTGTGTGTATATGTGTGTTTGTTTGTGTGTGTGTGTGGAGTGGAGTGTGTGTGTGTGTGTGTGGAGTGGATGTGTGTGTGTTTTGTTGTTTGTGTGTGGAGTGGGATGTGTGGTGTGTGTGTTTATTTATCCTGGCCAATACACCTGTATTCATTTTGCGCGTGCGATTTAGTCCTGAGATAGTATTGTTGCTCGTGTTTAGAAAACTGTGGGAGCTGCCCTAATCTGAAATAAGTGCTAGTCAGTTCGTTAGTTAGTTGCAAGTTAGTTAGTTAGTTAGCCAGTCAATTATTTCGTTCGTTCATTTGGTAGTTAGTTGGTCAGTCGGTTGGTTAGTTAGTTTATTAGTTTTGTTGGTTAGTCGCATACTTACTTATCTAAACTGTAAATTTTCATAACTGTCAATATATTCTGTTGGTCTTTATATGGCCACTGTTGTGGGTGTTGGAATAAAACCAGCCTGAAATGTCATGGAATAATTCATTGAGGAGTAGCTTTTTTGCGGGTGTTTATACTAAAGGTAAAGGTGTCCCATAACTTATATGTCGTAGGGGAGCGAGGCATCAGAGACCTCAGCTTCTCTAGGGGACAGCATATTGAGGGTGGCGCCCATCTCCTCTCCCTCGCTGCTTTACCTTCCCTGACCCTAAAGAGACAGGTACCCATTTACATTCGGGTGAACTGGGGGACTGTACTGAAGCCAAGGCGCGCAAACGGTCATCCATCCAAGTGGTAACCACGCTCGATGCTGCTTAAATTTTGGCTGTGGGAAAGCGAGAGTGCTCCAGCCACTGAGCTATCCCGTCCCCTACCGTTTGTTTTGGACAATTACACTTAAACTAATCTTTATCAGTTTAAATGTAATGATACATTAAGTGTATCGACTTTATCTTTTTTTTCCCTAGTTTTTGTGTTCTATACTCCGTTTGTATCTCTTAGAATCTTGATTCACACCCTTGTTTTGTTGCTTATTTGTCTCTTCATTCTCATCGACTTAAAGTGTTTTATTTAATTTGTTCGTCATTTTTTAGGCTTACGGGTATTTAGGTGGGACTTATCCTTGTCAATTCATAATCATATTACATAAGCTTATGCTTTTTTGTGCTCACCCTTTTTGTTGTTTTGCTGCATCTTTTGAAAGAAAACAATTCTGTTGAAATGATTAAAACATAACTGAGCTTGCCTCCCCCTCCTCTCTCTCTCTCTCTCTCTCTCTCTCTTCTCTCTCTCTCTCTCTCTCTCTCTCTCTCTCTCTCTCTCTCTCTCTCTCTCTCTCTCTCTCTTTCTCTCTCACTCTCTCTCTCTCTCTCTCTCTCTCTCTCTCTCTCCTCTCTCTCCTCTCTCTCTCTCCTCTCTCTCTCTCTCTCTCTCTCTCTCTTGGATGTTAGGCAGAACTACATCCCTGTTAAATATAGTAGACAGCCTAATTTATTTAGACTCTGTTTACTCCTGGCATCAAGTCATCCTGAGGTTGTGCGCAGCCTCACTTTATATTATTTTGTGTAAAGCTTTCAGAATAAGAGAGATATTGTTATCCTAAGTCATATTTTTGTAGCTTTTTGTTGTACAGTAACATGTTGTCATTACTATTGCTTTTACCCCCACCAAAATACTAAGCAGTCCGGCAACCCCCTTCATGTATGGGCCAATGGCCTTTTTGTGAATAAATCATTCGAGTTCTCTCTCTCTCTCTCTCTCTCTCTCTCTCTCTCTCTCTCTCTCTCTCTCTCTCTCTCTCTCTCTCTCTCTCCTCTCCTCTCTCTCTTTCTCTCTTCTCGTCTTCTCTAATCTTCTCTTCACGGCATTTTCATTATTTTCTATTTTTATTCTTTCTTTCTTTCTTCCTTCTTCTTTTTCTTCATCGTCATCATCATCAACAACATCACCGCCATTAGTAATAGTAGTAGCAGTAGCAGTAGCAGCAGCAGCAGCAGCAGCAGTAGTAGTAGTAGTAGTAGTAGTAGTAGTAGTAGAAGTAGTAGTAGTAGTAGTAGTAGTAATAGTAGTATCATCATTATCATCATCATCATTATTATCACCATCATCATCATCACCATCATCATTATAGTTTGTTTACTTTTCCAACTTATTTTTGCAATCAAACTTGTACCCGTGTACATGTATTCTCTTAGAACAGCAGTCAAGCGGTTCAGTTGTTGACATGCTGCTTGTTAAGTTGAACTGATTATCATTCTCTTCTTTATTACTTTGTCAACTTTTTTTTTTTTTTTAGCAAGCATAGCATCCTTACAATCTGGAAATTTTGTGCTAGAAATTTCATCTTTTCTATCACTCTCTTTGTTCCTACCTTGTTCCTTTTCTTCCTGTCACCATTTTCTTGTCTGGTTTCTTCCTTTCTTGGTCCATTTTTCTGCCTTTTTCCCCAGACAGACTTAAGAGATAACAATTCTCTCTTATGCCGAAGTCGGACCACTGGGCCCGACTTGTCAGGCGCTTAACGGCAGCGTGGCGCATTTTCGCTCATTTAACAGACAACAATAGTTGTTGTCTCAGCATTCGAAGAAGAAGAACAACAACAACATAGAGTCTATGAATTTTTAATACTGTGAAGTCATCCGTCATCACATGAGCATGTATTTATGACAAGATTGTCGTAAGTATATTTGCTGTCTACCAAACTTATGCGTGTGTGTATTTGCGACGCCCTTCTTGAAGAAAATTCTGTTAGAACCGAACACAAACAGAAATATAAAGCACCTTTTTGCAACATCATCTTTGTTTCTAAACGGATATATGTTGGACCAAAGGATTGTTGATCGTATCAAAACATTCGTAAAATGTGTACCAAAAAAGTGCACGAAGCATATTCGTTCTCTTCTTGTTTTGCTATAGCAGAAGCAGGTCGTTTTTTTGTATTTACATATATCACTAACATTACTTAACTGGCGATGTTTTGTTTGTACCAGTTGATTACCAAATAAGGCTGCTGTTAACAACTGACTGCTGATAGAAAGAAAACTAAAGAAATAGCTATTCTAATTTTAGCTCTCACACACTGTTACACTCACACACCCAGAAATTTAACCCACGATCAAAACAACGAGGAATTCCATTTGATAGAAAACAATGCGAAGGAATGCCTAAATGAAACCAGACTCCCCTAGACCACCGAACCCAGACAGGTTCAATTAATTAGGAAACTTAACATACGTACCAGGCTGCCATCCCTTGTATTCAAATTAGATGCAAAATAGCACGAGAGGTTTGACACCTACTAGACATGGTGTGTCACTCACTACAGATGGCCGGTCTGACGGCACAGAAAGCTAAGAAAACGACAGTGGGGAAAACAGAGAAGAAGAAAAAGCTTCAGAGACCACAAGAATTAAATATGGTCAGTGTCAGACAATGGTAAATTAAGTAAAGTGTCGGCGTGGCCATGTGTTTGCATTCTTTGTGTGCTGGATTCATTATTTTTTTCAGAACAGCACAGCACATGTTCACGCAGACAGACAGCCAGACAGACAGATCGACACACAGACACACACACACACACACCTACACACACACACACTTGTTTTTCCTTTGTGTTTGTTTTTGTATGTATAGTTTAAACGAGCATTTGTTTTCCTTTTACCTTCTATTGAACTGTCCAAACAAACACACTGACGTTAATTTTTCATTTCCTTCCATTCCCCATTACCCATCTAAAATCACTTTTTAGTGGATAGATGTTACAACGAAGGCACACACACTCCACACACACTCTCACACACAGAGGACTCTTTCACTCACACACCACACACACACACACACATAATATATATAATAATAAATATTGTGTTTGTGTGTATGTATGTATGTATGTATGTATAGACCCTTTCATCTGTCCCAACACACACACACATCACAACAAGCACACATATATATATTGTGTGTGTGTGTGTGTGTGTGTGTGTTGGGACAGATGAAAGGAAGAACCACATCGACACTGACTTTTTAAAACCCAATGGCATATAACCATGCATTCCCGTTTCAAACAGAACATTAACAAAGATAATGATTTAATCAGAAAACATGGTGAGAAAAGCAAACAAACAAACCTCTGTCAAGAACCGCAGCAATAACAAGAAGGAACAAAAAAGTAAAACACACCACCCCCACCCTTGGGCGGAGGGGTGGGGGGAGGGGAGAGAGAAAGGATTAATTCAGTCACAACAAACAACAGGCAAACAAACACCCCCCCCCCCCCCCCCCCAAAAAAAAAAAAACCCAAAAAAAACCACCTTTTTAAATAAGACAGTGCATACGATAGACAAGTAGAAACAAAGAACCATTGGAAATCTGACAGTTCTCTCTCTCTCTCTCTCTCTCCTCTCTCTCTCTCTCTCTCTCTCTCTCTCTCTCTCTCTCTCTCTCTCTCTCTCCACACCACACACACACACACACACACACACACACACACACCACACACACACACACACACACAACACACACACACACACAACACTCGCGCGCCACACACACACACACACACACACACGAACAGTCCAGCGCAGTATGACACCTCAGCTGACCAGTCACTTATCTTGCATCTGTCTGGTCTGGCTGACCAACGGGCTGACCAACAATGGTGGGTGGAAAGAGTGTCATAGAGGTATGTAGGGGGGGGGACGGAGCCAGGGGGAAGGAAAGAGGTGTGTGGGGGGTGGAAGGGAGAGGGAAGCCCTAGGAAGGAGGAGGGGGTGGGGGTGTCTGGACTAGTGGGCTACTTGACCGCACACACACACACACACACACGTTGAAGTGAGTGATAACTTTAATGGAGATAAAAGGTACTTTAGCGCTAGAAGACAAAGAGAATGTGGATGATCGGGTCGGTCTGATCAGCTTGTGTCCCCCCACCCGGTTTTGATCGCTTTGTTCTGGGGGTTTTTGTTTCGGTGTGTGTATTGTTATTGATTGATTGTTGTTGTTGGTCGGTTGTGGTGGTGGTTGTGATATGGGCATGAACACTGTGACAAAAATATAGAATAAGATGGACGCAATAAACAACAATAACAATGCCAAGCAATTAAGCGAAGCAAAATAAAAAAACAACAAAAAACATAAACAACAACAAAGAAAAAATTGCTTAGCTCTCTCATTTATACAGAAATGTATTTATGGCATATGTACACTGTAAGCACTCATACACACGCGAGCACACACACAGACATATCTCTCTCACTCTCTCTCTCTGTCTCTTTGTGTCTCTGTCTGTCTGTCTGTCTGTCTCTCTCTCTCTCTCTCTTCTCTCTGCTCTCTCTCTCTCTCTCTCTCTCTCTCTCTCACTGTGTGTGTGTGTGTGTGTGTGTGTGTGTTTCTCTCTCTCTCTAGTTGAGGTAATAGTCTTCTCAAATCTCAACGTAACACCAGCGACCCAAAACGTAACATGGCGCAAAAGTGTAACAACAACCAGCAGAAAGTAGCAGCACAGTGCAGCGCAGAGCTAGAGACCACCGATGCCAAACCTATCTCTCTGGCTGTATATATATAATGTATGGAATTTATATAGCGCTGAATCTTGTAAAGCAACAAATCAAAGCGCTCAGATGACTTTTTTTTATATCGAGGATAATGGAATAAGCACTCATGTGCTTTTTTTTTTACATCCAGTCCCCGTGTGTATGTGGTATTGTAATTTTTTTCATCTGTCCCCACCGGCACACAATGGCCTACTCTTTCGAAAAGCGGAACAGGATTTAACGTGTGCGCAAGATGTTCTGCATGCGTTCGCACACGGGGCCTTGGTTTATAGTCTCATCCGAAGTATATATATATATATATATATATATAATATATATATATATATATATATATATATATATATATATATATCCCGTTGTGTTTTGTTGGATAGAGCCGTGTATTCAGAGCGTTGACAGCCGTTATCAAACCTGCCACGTCCCCTTGTCACCAAGTGTCAAAACAAACAACACATCGACCGGGCCGCTTTCTTTTGATCGTCTGTTTCACCTGAGAGTCCATCAGGTGTCGCTAGCCAACCCCCAACAGGTGCTAAGGACGCGATGACACTCTCTCTCGAACGTCCAAAACCTGAGCGCTTAGTATATCATAGCATAGGACAGCATAGCATAGCATCCTTAATTAAACATAGCGTAGGGTTCTTGTCCGCGTAAACTTGCTGCCGTACAAACGTAGTGTGGATAAAGGTTGTTAAACCTGGGGGCTTGACTGACACTGATACTTGAGGTTTGGCGGTTTTTGATGCTGGTGGACTTGAACTGATAGAGTCTTGTTTGTAGTCGTTGACTTAAGCGATATGTGTCGCAGGGGGATCGTCACGATGTGTGATATGTGGCGTTCCTCGTTCTGATGGCCGGGTTAGTTTCGTTTAGTTTAGCGAGAAGAGAGGGAGCAGCGATGGTAGGAGGGTGTGTTTGATGCTCAAGTTGCAATCAGTGTTGAAGTTGACTCGCTGGATGAAAGTGATAGGGGGTCCGTTATGATTTGTAATCCTCTGCCTCTCATTCGGTTGCCAGGATATAATGTAGGAGAGGAGGTGTAGCCGAGGAAAGAGTGTGGGGTGGGGTGGACTGATAGTTGGGAAACTCTGTGTGTGTGTGTGTGTGTGGTGGTGTGTGTGTGTGTGTTGTGTGTGTGTATGTGTATGTGTGTGTGTATTCTCGCGGGAAAAAACCGAAGCAAAAAGGTCTTAAATATTTTTTTGGGGGGGGGGATGCGGGGAGGGTTAAAGGGAGATTATTACACTGGAAATTTTCACCAAAAGTTCTGTATAATGGTAAGACCCAAAAAATCTCTGACTTCCATTGTTTTGTTGCTATTGTGGGATGTTTTGTTTGTTTGGGAGGGTTGTTTGTGGGTTTTGTTTGTTTATTTCTTGTTTTGATTTTTTGTTTGCTTATTTGATGCTTCAGTTTATCACAGTGATGAATAACGATGTGACCGCCATTCATTGTAAATATTATAAACAACTGGACTCAACTGTCTTCATCGCGCTGTTGTCAGTAGGAGCTCCACGCAGTGCTACCAGGGTTCACCATCTTTTTCTTAGTCTGTCTGCTGAGTTCTGCCTACGATCCCCCGAATCCCAGCCAGACCACTGATCTCAGTGATGTAGGCAATGTAGGATGAAGTTGGGGGGTCTGCCTCTTTTCCTTCTGCCCTCGTCCTTACCCTTTGGGAACTGTCGCCGTCAGATTTTTCTGTTCATTATAAGGCCATGTTTATTTTTCTTAATTTTTTTCTCCATCTATGCTTGCTCGCATCTACACCAATATCACTCTATCAACACACACACTGTCTCTGCTCTCTCTGTCTCTCTCTGTCTCTCCTGCCCTGTCTCTCTCACCCCTTCCCTTCCCCCCCCCCCCCCCCCTTCCTTTTTTTATCACACAATGATCACAAATTGAGATAGGAAACACCCAAATTTCTTTGAAGTGATTGATTAAACCTAACTTATCTAACTTTATTCTCAGTGCATCATCTCTGTCGCGTCTTCTCTCATGTCCCCCCTACGTCCTTTGAGACATGGGACTGAGTGAGTGAGTGAGTGATCATGTCTCAACCAACCAGTAAATCAATGGTCAGTGTTAGGGTTCTCTTCATAGATCCTACCATCACTACACCACCGACTCCTTCCTGTCAGTATTAGAACAGCTGGACATCCCACACACACGCCAACCAAAGAATCCACGAACCTTCTGTTCTGTTCATGCACTCCTTTACTCAGCGTACAGCGTTACGTATAAACATCACCACATATGGCATAGTCTACCCAACAGTTTAACTCAGCATGCTTCCTTATTCAAGTCTTCAACAAAACCTCATTATTGTACTCATCCGATAAAGCCGAAACGTCAACCGCCCTTGTATGGGAAAAACTCACCGTTCAACATCTCTCCAGGGTCTCTCTCTCAATCTCTCTGTCTCTCTCTGCTGTCTCTCTCTCATCTGCCTCTCTCTCTCTGTCTGATCTGTCTCGTCTCTCTCTCTCTTTCTCTCTCTCTGTGCTTCTCTCTCTCTCTCTCACTGCCTCTCTGTCTGCTGCTGTCTCTCCTCTCTCATCATCTCTCTCTTCTCCCCTCTCTCTCTCTCTTCTTGCTAACTCCCCAACATACAGGACAAGCGGATTAAAGCTAATAAGATAGACAAACGAAGCTGTAATGGAGCCGCTTAAGCCTTCAAAACCGCCGTGCTTACGGAAGCGCTTCACACCCCGGAGACAGCGGCCTGGCTCCCCCCCCCCCCCCACCCCCCCCCCCCCCCCTCTCTCCCTCTCTCTCTCTCTCTCTCACTCTCTCTCTCTCTCTCTCCTCTCTCTCATCGTCTGCAGAGAGACACAGGGTTCCGATCTTGTAGCGGTCGGTCGGTGTTGCGTGTGAAGTTGAACGCTTTAGAAAGTGTTGGGAGAGAGAGTGTGTGTGTGTGTGTGATAGGGCATGGTAGTGGGATGAAGATGAAAAGATGCTAGCTACTAGAAGGATGAAGATTTTGTGGTGGGTATCATTGCTTAGGGGGGTATCATATGGCCTGTGATGAGGGGTGGTCTGGCGATATTGATAGGAATGATCCTCTTCCTCCTTTTTGCTCCTTTAAAACTGTATCTTCTTTGATTTTGCCTTGACTTTGTGTGTGTGTGTGTGTGCGTGTGTGCGTGCGTGTGTGTGTGTGTGTGTGTTAGCTCACTTATGTGCGTGTATATGTATGCACGATCGCACACATAGTTACAGTGGACTTGGTTACTCTTTGACTGAAAACCCCCCACCCAAACTCAAGAATGTTACCGTTAGTATACAGTCTTTAATGACAAAACAGAGAAGAGAGACAGGGACGCGGGTGAGGGTGGTGGTGTGCGTTAAACACACGCACACACGCACACACTCACACACGCACACACACACACACACACACACACACACACACACCACTCACACACAGAGCGAGAGAGAGAGGGGAGGGATATGCTATTTTTGTGAAATCTTCCGTATGTTCTGCTAAAGGCTATGTGTTAAGTCACGATAATTGGGGGAGAAAAGGGAGGCGTGGGGTGGAGATAAGAGTCTCCTCGCTTCCCCTTGTTAGATTGATGCAAAACAATATGCACAGCTTCCTCCACATTCCATGCCCCCCCCCCCCCCTCTCGCACTCATACACACACGTACGCACGCACGCACGAACACACACACATTAATGAGAGGTAGATACACACCTCGATACAAAACTAACCAAACATAATATTATATAGTCTAATTATTATTCAGACATGCATAATACACACACAGATGAACAGACACGCAAAAACAGACCAGGCAGAAAAAAGGCAGGAATATATATATATATATATATATATATATATATATATATATATATATATATATATATATATATATATATACCCTCGCCGTTTGAAATTGAAATCCGCAGCCCTGCGACAAACGGCAAACAAATTGTTACTCTCTCAAGATGGCGCCAGAGCTTCGTTTGATGTTGGCGCTTACAGGTCGTTCTGCGGCTAATGTCCACACGTTTTGGCTCGCTCTTCTCGGCTCCCGAAAGCTCCGGTCAAACAACAAGTGTTGATCTACCTTCCGTTGATTGTCGGCAATCCTTTGTGTGCTTTTGCCCTCCGCCTTCGGCCCCCCCTATGACCGACACGAGCTGAGAAAGGCACGTCATTGTGCGCGAGCTGTGTATCCCCCTCGTCCCTGATAGCTCAAGGGGTCAGATTTCGACAAGCGAAGTTCTGAAAAGATTCACATCCCCGGGCTGTGCTGACAGCTCAAGTTAGTTATTTTTTGTGATGTGTTTTTTTTTAAAGACTAGTTGACGAAAGGTACTTCAGGAGAGATTTGTGGAGGAGGGTGAGGGGAGAGAGAGAGAGAGAGAGAGAGAGAGAGAGAGAGAGAGAGAGAGAGAGAGAGAGAGAGAGAGAGAGAGACGGTTGCCTTAGACCTGTCGTTTTCGAGCTTGCAAAAATAATGAGTTTTTGAACCAGCCCTTGAAACAACATTGTACCTTCTCTTACACTCACAAGTCGTCATATTATTAAAAAGGAAGGGAAAAAAGAACAGAAAAAAGAAAAGTAGGAGAAAGAAGAAGAAGACAGGGGGGGGGGAGGAGGGGAGGAGAGAGAGAGAGAGAGACCGACCGACCGACCGACAGACAGACAGACAGACAGAGAATTGAAACGATATCATTTCAAACCGCCCAACGTGATAATGTTGTGGAACCCTGAGGGTAAACGGTGTCTTTAGTCAAAAGTGGCGGTTGTTGTTATTATTTTGTTTGTTAAAGTTTTAAAAGACTACAAACAGAAGAGCAAGAAGGAGAAGAGAGAGGGAGAGATGAGAAAAATAGACATGGAGACAGAAAGTTCTGAATGCATTGATCAGGGAAAACTTCATAAAGACAGAAAGTTCTGAATGCCATTGATCAGGTGAAAACTTCATAAAGACAGAAAGTTCTGAATGCCATTGATCAGGGAAAAATTCATAAAGACAGAAAGTTCTGAATGCCATTGATCAGGTGAAAACTTCATAAAGACAGAAAGTTCTGAATGCATTGATCAGGGAAAACTTCATAAAGACAGAAAGTTCTGAATGCCGTTGATCAGGTGAAAACTTCATAAAGACAGAAAGTTCTGAATGCCATTGATCAGGGAAAAATTTCATAAAGACAGGAAGTATTGAATGCTTTGATCAGGGAAAAATTTCATTGAGTTTTGAATGCATTGATCAGGAGCAAAATCTCAGTGAGATATATAGTGTTGAATGTATTGATCAGAGAAAAATATCAGTCAGAAAGTATTGAATGAATTGATGGGGGTGGTGGGGGTGAGGGGTCTCATAGACAGATAGTTTTGAATTTATTGATCAGGGAAAAATATCAGAGTCAGAAAGTATTGAATGAATTGATGGGGGGTGGGGGGTGGGGATCTCATAGAGACAGAAAGTTTTGAATGCGTTGATGGGTGAAAATTCTCATAGACCAAAAGTATTGAATGCATTGATCGGGAAAAGGACTCACAGAGACAGAAAGTTTTGAATGCATTGATCATGAAAAAAATCTGTCTCCGAATGACACCTTTTCTGTAGGCAATCCCTCACTGCTTCCCACTCCCCCCTCCCCCCTTGCCCTTTTCTTAATATTGATGTCCATTCACCCCACCCCTCATTAGCTGCTAGCTGTGCTCTTAGGGCTCAACACATCTGTGAGATTATTGAGATTATTTTTGCAGGAAAAAACGACTACATTAATTTGGAGGGACTATTTTTGACAGGCACACATTAAGCTTTTGTCATGTCAAGTCTGAGAATCAATGTTTCGTTTAGGCGTAGTACTTTGTTGTGTGTTTTAGGTGGATTTCACGACACATTAATGACAGTACAAATTAATGGCAGTATACTGGGCAATTCGCAAGTGACATGAATGAAGGTCGAAGTAGGGTACTCACTGCTATGTACTGTTTTATCTACCACCTCCGTGTCTTATCAGTTGACGCAGCAGTGCACACTGCCACCAAAACACATACAAAGCACGTTCGAATCCTTCAGCCAGTTCCGACTGAGCTGAATTGTCATGCATGCATGCCGCCTTCAGCGAAGATAGAACACACGAATACACACACATCCGCTGTATATATAGCCAGACTTTTGGCTTTTCCGAGTAAGGCGAAGTTATTGTGTGTTGTCATCAGGAGTATGTTTGTATCTTTGCTGGCTCTGTGTGTAAAAACGCCTTAAATATGCTGAATTTTCTAAAAAGGGAATGATACCAAAAACAAAACAAAAAATTCGCTAAAATCTGTTTTGAGTGCTGTAATGATGACAGAAAATTTGGTTGAAATACAGAAAAAATACTGTCCAATTATTCTGTGCAGCTGTGTGTGGGCATGCCCTATGTAGGCGTATGCTGAATTTCTTGAAAAAGTGTTTGCCAAAGAAATCGCTAATATTTGTTTTCATCTGTGATCTATTCATCGATGGTAACAACAATTCGGTTGAAACAAATCAGAAGTATCCTATTAGATAAATGTTCGAAAATCGCACAAAAGAGGTTTATTTCCCACTCATTTTGCACCATCTTTAGGAAGGAGCGCTAAAATTTCCTGTTTTTAGCAAAGTTGACAATTTGTACATACATAAGCAAATGATTGTGATATTAGATTATGAAGAATTACAAAAACAACAAAAGGACTATGAATATGAAGAAAAACAACACATGAGTTCATTTCCAAATATTTAAAGTATCGTTACAATTCTAGTATTTGTTAACTCATGTAACTAAGATGTGTAAATCTTTGCTCATAACACGAATGGATTTCTTCGTTACAGGTAATAAAGTATTTGAAAGAACGAGTCTGCTGCCCCACCCGAACCAACACTGTTTAAACATGTGAACTTTGCTGGCTGAACTGGGTTGAGAACACAGAATGGTACTCCATCCAAAAGTGTTGGTTTTTCCCCCAAAAGTTTTAGCCTAATTAGTGAGACCTGTGGGTGTCATTTGGAGATGACTTCAGTGTAAATGTTAGCCATTTGTCTGCTTGTAGACCTGGGCTTCAGAGAGAGGGAGTCTTCAAACTGTTAAAACTTACAGAATCAGTTGACAGTAGGCGGTAATGTCAAGACAAGGTAGATTTACTGATTAAACAGTTTGACTTTTAAAAATTTTTTGTTGTTATTGAAGGGATGGACAAGTCTGGATAAATGATTTCTTTCTTTTGGTTACATGTGTGTAGTGCTGGATGTGTGTTTGTGTGTGCGTGTATGTAAGTTCACAAATCAAAGCCTTCTTAATAGAAAATCTTGTTAATGAATGGAGAACTGAGCTGCGGAATAATTGTAGATGCCTTTATTATAAAAACTATATACTCGATTTTGGAATGTAAAAATATATAACTTGTCTACCAGATGTATATGTTTAAGTTCTTATGAAATTTCGTTGTAGCTGTCACAAGCTTCCTATTGAGGTTGGACGTTTCCATAATATACCACGGGAAGAAAGAATATGTTCAAAATGCAATATGTCTGTTTTAGGAGATGACTTTCATTTTATCATGGAGTGTCCCCACTTCAAACATTTACGAAAAGATTTCATTCCCTGACATTTTCTTCAAGCCATGTCCAGTTATAATTTTTGTAGGCTAATAAAATGCAAATGTCGAAAAGTTCTCTTGTCGTTCTCCAAATTCATAAGATTTGCAGGTATTTATTGAAATTTCACTTGTCTTTCACAAGTGTAGGTTGTGTCTTTTAAAGAAATGTGTATACTTTAAAAAAAAATAGTCCTGAGTCTTTGATACTGTTTGCGTATCATTTTGCGATGAACTCTTGATTTTCAGTTCCTGTTAGTATTGATATTTTTGGGTGTATTGCTGTTAGGTTTGTTCTCCTGTTGAGTTTCTTTGTAATCCTCCAAACCCCAAAAGGGGTGAAAGGAATTAAATCTTGATCGTGTGTGTGGGCGCGCGCGGGCGCGCACACATGCACACACACACACACACACACACACACACACACACACACACACACACACACACACACACAAATACAACCGAGACATAGAAGTAGACATACATATTTTAGGAGAGATGTTATGACAGAGATGTGGCGAGGTAGGGGTGGAATAGACTTGTGCTTAGAGTATTGAGCTTGTGATCAGACGGTTCGGGTTCGAGCCACCACCACAAGGGGATTTCCCCCCTGGAGTTAACACCAGTACTGACTCCACTACCCTGGAATTCCTTCGGATGAGACTATAAACCCAGGTTTTGTGGGCGAACGCTGGTAGAACATCTTGCACACACGTTAAAATCAGGTTTTGCTTTTTGGAAGAAAAAGGCCATTTCGTGCCGGCAAAAACAGATGACAATATTTGAGAAAAGCATGCAAACTGATGCCATGTTTAGACATCATCCTCTGAAGTCGGAATGTGGCTACCTTGATGGCGGGTAAACGGTCGCATACGCAAAAATCTTACCATCGGTGAACCACCGAGGAACGAAAAAAATGGCGAAATAAACTAGAACACCATGGCGAACGGGAGCTCATTGTAATGCCTTTTTTTTCTTCGTTCCTCGGCCAGAGCTCCGAGGTTTACCGATGGTGACATTTTTGCGTATACGACCGTTCCGCCCCCCACTCAAAACCATCATTTAGGTAGCCGCATTCCGACTTCGGGGATCTTGTGATGCTTTGATTTGGACAAACGAGACATAATGACATGGTCACGGTGACGTAAAAATATGGGGATTGAAACGAACATAGACATACTGCCATATGCACATGGTGATGCAAACACATTTGTTGACAAAATATCCACATTTGAAAACACAGGTTTGGTGCAAATAATGTTGTTTTTTAAAACAGAATTAAAAACAAACAAAAAGACACACACACACACACACACACACACACACACACACACACAACACCACAAAACTAAAACGGTGGCATACAGACCTGGTGACACATGAACACGGTAATAATTCTGGGTTTCTTTTTCTTTAGTATTTTTTATTATTGTTCATTAAACACGCAGTGGTCATTTTCACAAAAATGTCGGGTTCTGAATCCCTAGTGTTAGTCTCAGGGCTGGGGTTTCCAACAACTTACAAACTTGCCAGTGCGCAAAGCCCTTTCCTGTACATACTTAACACACACACAACACACACACACACACACACACACACACACACACACACACACACACACACACTCACACCACACCACACACACACACACACTCACACACACACACACACACGCACGCACGCACGCACACACACACACACACACACACACACACACACACACACACACACACACACACACACACACACACTATTTTATCGGTTTTCCTCTTTTTAACCGGTTCAATTTAATGGTAAAGGTTGCAATAATGTAGTACTTCAGTATTATCATTAAGAAATTTGTTCTTAGATGGCCTGAGGGGAAAAAAGCTACTGCATTGCTTAGTCAATGTACCATCTGGAAATAAAAATTTGACTTGACTTGACTTGACTTCACACACACACACACACACACACACACACACACACACACACACACAGGATGAAAGGTGCATGCTAAAGCTCCAGTAATTTATGTCAGCGTTCAAGAGATGAATCAACGGATTACTACTAATAGTTAAAGCCAGCATGAACCGGGAGCGTCATCAGTGCATTGGATCATGCACTGATGAAGCATCTGATCGATCAATGGATTCATTGACAGATGTGGGGTACTGTAAGAATAATGTAGGAAAACCTGTCCAGTCAGTTTCTGTATTATCGTTTATGTTCGTCATGTTTCTGTAAGTAATAAAATCTTGTCTGATCTTTCCATGTACTTCCAAGTATCAATTTTCAGTTTTCTTTACGATTTGGTGTTAGAAGATAATAATGATAATAATATTATTATTAAATAATAATAATAATAATAGTAATAATAATAATGATGAGAGATCAAGACAAGGTAGGTTATCTTTTGATATGACGTCACTTAAACGGCGATAAGAGTGGGCTTCATAATTTAGTGATCTCATTAATTTTGGTAATTGGTTGAACACACACACACACACACACACACACACACACACACACACACACCACACACACACACACACACACACACACACACACACAATATGATTCTAGAGTCGTAACTATGTTTTCTATTCTGGTTTGTTCAGGGAAAAATTTTTCGTTCTTGTTTATTTGGTTTTTGTTGTTTGTTTGGTTTTTGTGTTTGTTTGTTTGTTTGTTTTTGGGGGGGTGTCTTTGTTTGGGTTTTGTGTGGCTGTTTTGGTATATTTGTTCGCTGTTTTCTGTTTTGTGTGCTTCTATATCTTGAAATGATTTTTATTACGCTGCTGTCTTTTAAATTCGTAGCAATTCTGAGGAGTTTGTTCATAAAACGAAACAATGTCAGCTCCTTACTGATATCCCTTGTGAGAGAATGTTTCTGACTTTTACAGCTGTCGTCGGAAAATTCAGTGATATTCAGGTGTCTTTCTTTCTTTCCCAGTCTGTTATCTGTATCGTTATCGTCCAGCGCGAGTCCTTTGTGGTCAAAAAGTTTAAACCAGTAAGTTTATTCGGAGGCCAGTCATTAATAAGAAGAAGAGAAAGAAAAAAGAAGATGATAATGATAGATGATGATGATAATGATAGATGATGATGATGATCATCGTGACGATGGTTAATACTCTTCAATTTGGATTTATTGCTATTACTGTTGCTGCCGACTACAGATATTTTCTAAGATTTGAAAAAAAAATGCCTAAAAACAGTTCCTTTGGGTGTTATATTTCTTAACAGAAAAGTGCACATAATTTCATTATAGAAAGATTCAGTGTTAAGTTACTGAATGGACGTGTTAGCATATGTTCCGAATCCAAAGGAGGAGAAAAATAAAACGGAAAAAAGTATATTGTGTCTCCCGTGAGTATCGTTTTGTCAAATTTTGAAATATAGAAGACAATCATTTCCATGGACAATTTTTTTTTAAACCAACAAATTGCAATTGTCTTCATGGGATGATTAAAGTGTTTTTGACTTGACAAACAAAAGGAGAACCCGCCATTGACAATCACAGAGGAAGACCGAACGAACGAACGAACAAAAAAAAGAAAGGAAGAAGGAAGGAAGAATCTCCAGAAGAAGAATTATTCTTGAGAAAAACACCAAAGACAAATTTGACTTGAACATTAGTGTAACAACTACAACGTTGTTCAAGATCAGCTCTCTTGACTTCACATCAACCAAAAAACCCTGTTGATATTCAAATCACTTTGTCAGAAAAACCAACACAAAGTAATATAAAACTAAAAACCACATTCATCTTGAATACATCACATTCAACTCAAGTTAAAAAAAGACGTAACGCGACCTTTAACCGAAAAAAAAATTATCTCTCTCTCTCAGAAAAAAAAGTGAGCCAGATAAAAGAACGTACACTCGTACTCTTCTTATCTCCTAGAGTCAGGCTACGGTCTAGTCTACCACAACAGTCACAGAGTGTTGTTTTCACTTAGCTTCGGAAGATACTGGTAGCGAGACTGTTAGGTAAGATGGTGGTGATCCTACCCGGGGCAGGCACAGAGATAAGCCGTGGTCACTCCAGACTCCCAACAAGGTCGCCACGTTCCACTCCCTTCTGGTCATGGACTCATGAGAGTAAGTAGTCATCATCTTGTTTCTTCCTCTCTACCTGCCTACCAAACATCCACATCAATAATCAACGATTAATATTCTTGTATCCGAGCCGTCAATAATGTCTTCTCTTTTTTTCTCCCCTTCTGACAGATTGAAGTGAAATGTACGAGTGGTTTGTTTGATAAGAAGTCATAGTTTGAGCGTGTTCGAATGTCAAGTAGGTCATCGGCGTTGTGGTATCATATTCGGATTAAGATAGCTGGAAGTAGCGTGTTTTGTTACCCCGGTTTGAAACAGAAGCCGGGTCTCGAGAACGTGTTGTGCTCTAAGAGCTGTCAAACAGGACATGTTGTTTACCAGAAATGTACACAAGGAGAGCGTGCGCGGTTGTAAGGAAGCGAGCGTGTGACGTGGGGAGCTAACTAACTTGTCTGTTTTGACCAGAATCAGATCTTTGGCACATTTTGTTTAGTTGGGGTCCTACTTGGCTTCCGTTTTCAGAGAGTCGCTGATTTGAGAATCTGACTTCCCCCCCCCCCCCCCCCCCCCCCCCCCCCCCCCTCCGCGTCACCGTCTTCCGTCATTTTCTGGTTTTTAAATTTCAGATCATGAATCACACTAAAATAAAGAATAAAAATTTGAAAGCATTCCAGACGTGTGTTTTGATTGAGATTCGTTCAGAATATTTAGAGGAGGGATGAAAATTATAAAAGTCGGTAAAACCCCGGCTTCTTGCATTAGATCATAGACATCAATGCGGCACG
>CM054152.1:21795075-21802575 GCA_028751875.1 Rapana venosa | reverse complement strand
CCCCCCCCCCAATCCCCCACCTCACTTCTCCAATCCCCTCACCACCACCACCACCATCACCACCACCCCTTCCACACACAGACACAGACACACACACACACACAACACCGACACATACACAGACGAATTCACACACACACACACACACACACACACACATACACAGACGAATTCATACACACACGCGCGCGCGCGCGCGCGCGCACACACACACACACACACACACACACACACACTCACACACATATATATACACACTTTCTCATTCACTCTCTTTGGCTCCAGCTTTTTTTCTGGGAGGTGTGTGTGTGTGTTTGTTTTTCTTCTTTTCTTTTGGTTTTGTTTGTTTGTTGTCTCCCTGTCAGTCTGTGCGATATCTGTCTTCTAGTTTACACTTCAGCGATTTAGATAGGGAACATGGTGTATTCTAAACAGTCCTCTGTGTGTGTGTGTGTGTGTGTGTGTGTGTGTGTGTGTGTGTGTGTGTGTGTGTTGTGTGGTGTGTGTGTGTGTGTGTGTGTGCGCTGTGTGTCTGTGTGTGTCTGTGGTGTCTGTGTCTGTGTGCTGTAAGGCCCATGTGTGTGTGTGTGTGTGTTGGAAGGGGGGGTGTGGCAGTGTGTTGGAAGGAGGTGGGGCCGTGTGTGTGTGTGTGTGTGTGTGTGTGTGTGTGTGTGTGTGTGTGTGTGTGTGTGTGTGTGTGTGTGAACAGAATAGAACAGAACATCCTTTATTGCCATGGAAGCCCAGAAGACGTATAGACACAAGTAAACATGTTTGTAAAGAAAAACATGCCATCGAAGATTCATGCAGTCAAAAATATGCGTTGCATACATGTGTGTGTCTGTGTGCGCGCGCGCGTGCGCAGTTTGAAATCATTTGGCTAAAAACAGTTCCACTATTAATCTCCAGTTATCTGGATCTCTACCTGTTATCCTCTTTCATATTCCACTATTAATCTCCAGTTATCTGGATTTCTATCTGTTATCCTCTTTCATATTCTATTTCAATATCCTCTTTGATATTCCTTACTTTCTTTTTCCGGTTTTCTTTTCTTTCTTTTTCTATTTTTAAAAAAATAAAACAACAGATACTTTTAAACGTGTTTTTTGTAAAACTTGCCTGGTCTTTTAAAAAAATAATATAATAATAATAATAAAACGACGAATACTTTCTAGCCAAGGTTTAAAAACTTGCCTGGTTTGCAAAGGATTATTTTGGTATAAGGCTATCGAATTGTGTCGGTGTGTGCGATGCCATGATAACTTGTGGTAAAAAGAATAATGGTCACCGTTATAATGATGATTACTATTATTAATCGTAAGAGGTAGTAGCAGCAACAACAGCAGCAGCATTGTCATCATCATCATAGTCGAAGTCGTCCTCAACATCATCATCATCATCATCATCATCATCATCATTCCCCTCCACACTATTAACATTCATGTTCATGGCACGAGAGAAACACGGGACAACAAAAACAAACAAAAAGATAAAAACCATACACAACTAACAAGTACACAACAAGAATTGTCACGGCTAATAACAGTAAAGAATGCTTATAGCACATCTAGGCGTTTCTATTTCTGTATGAACTGGGGGATGAATGGTAGTTAACCTTCCTTTTTTGTGTAGTTTTTTTTCCTTTTATTTTTCTTATTTTGTGCTCACTTTGTTGTTTTGCTGTGGGTGATGCTGTTTTTGTTGTTGTCGTTTTGCTTTGTTTTTTGTGGGTGTTGCTGTTATTGTTGTTTTTGGTGATGGTTGCTGCTGGTGTTGCAACTGCTGCTGCTGTTTTTGTAGATGATGATGATGTTATTGTTGTCCTAAGACGGCTTAACGGAGAAAAATAAAATCCCAAAAGCAAATACCTTCATATTCAATGTACCATCTAGAAACAAAAATATGACTTTGTATTTTCGTGACTGACAGGGTGGAAGCCATGAAAGAGAAATCGAAAAATGCTGCCCGGACGCGCCGCGAGAAGGAGAATGCGGAGTTCTATGAGCTGGCCAAGCTGCTGCCTCTCCCCTCCGCCATCACCAGTCAGCTCGACAAGGCATCCATTATACGCCTGTCGACCTCCTACCTCAAGATGCGGGCTGTCTTTCCTGATGGTCAGTTTTTGTCTGTCTGTGTGTGTGTGTCTCGTATATAATTATAATTATATATATATATATATAATATATATATATAATTGAGAAAATAGAATGAGGAAAAACAAGTGCAGGTAACCAGTTACAACTTCACTCCCATCATAAAAATTATTTTTGTCCAAGATTCGGGCAAAAAATGTTCACTACAGGATAAAACTTTGAAGGCAGCATTTGGGGCATATTTGAGTAAGGACCATGCCTTTGGCCTGATCTGTCTGAATTTCGGCTTCTGGTTGAGCACTCTCCAGAGGTCCCAGCAGTATTTGAAACCTCTCTCATCCTTTGTGGTAGGTAACAGCAAGACACCCTCCAGAATTTAGAAGTGCTGCCCTAAGAATAAATAGACATTTTGGGGGCCTACCACCGATGCCAGCAAAATTATGAAAAACAGAAAGAGAAGAAAACTTATACGAAAATAATAGTTGTAAAAAAACAAATGTATATGAAAATAAGTGGCTAACGAATCTTTGTGCCTTATGTTCTTTGGGGATCCTTTTTTTTTCTATCAAAAGGATGCAAGGGATATCATACAGTCTGTATCCAGCCAATGGGTCTGTTTTTAGCTGGAGAGCAATGTTAACCCGAACATTGTCGGGCACTTTTGAGTGTTGACGCAGGCAGAAGAAGTTAGAGATAAATGGCCTTTACTTGGATCTCAGATATATATATATTTACACACACACACACACACACACACAAACACACACACACACACACACACATATCTATACATATATATATATGTGTGTGTGTGTGTGTGTACAAGTCAGATTTTTTGTTGATGTACTCTTCTTCTTCTTCTTCCCCTTTATTGTTGTTCTTGTTCTCCTTTTTTTGTTGTTGGTGGTGCTCTTCTTCTTCTTTATCATAATCATCGTTTGTTATCATCATCATCATCATCTTCTTCTTCTTCTTCATTATCATCATCATCGTTATCATCATCTTCTTCTTCTTCTTTATCATCATCATTGTTATCATCATCTTCTTCTTTTTATTCTTTATCATCATCATCGTTATCATCATCTTCTTTATCATCATCATCATATCATCATCGTTATCGTCATCATCTTCTTCTTTATCGTCATCATTATCATTATCTTCTTTTCTTCTTCTTCTTCTTCTTCTTCTTCTTCTTCTTCTTCTTCTTCTTCTTCTTTTAATCGTTACGTTTCTGCTTTGATATCTGCTGTTCGTATTCATGTTCTTTAGTCTTCTAGCGTTTCTTAAGTTCTTTCTCGTTTCTACTTGCACTACAGTATCGTGTCAGTGTTTAGTTTTGCCATTTATTTGAATTTAGTGCAGCTGACACAGTTATCTGTTTATTTAGAGGGAACAAACAGACGACAGTTTTTTTTTTTTTTAAATAAATAAAAGAACGGGAGAGATCAGTAACGAATGCTTTTTTTTCCAATAAAGAGGCATCACAATAGTTAACTATGTGTGTTGACTTGAACAACAACAATAAGACACATACACACACACACACACACACACACACACACACACACACACACACACACACACACACACACACCACAACAACAACATAGCATCCAACATTCAACACCAAAAATAAAAAAAGTAGCCTAACCCAAAACCCACACCACAACCAAAAAGCGAACTCAGTCACCTCAGACGAGGAGAGATTATGATACCACCAGTACAGTTGTCTATAACATACACAGACACAGAAGACCCCAGCGTGACAGTGGCTGGTGGTAGGGGGAGATAACTGGGTTGTGGGAGACCTCCAGTTGGTCCTGTAGCCTCCCCCTATCAGGTCAGTCCATCAGATCACAGAGCTGGAGACCCCCACCGACCTCCCCACCCCTCACTTCACTTGGTGTGTTTTTTTTGTGGTGTTTTTTTTTTGACCACTTCGCTTGTTGGCCCTGTCAAGATGGCAACCCCCATACGTCTGGAAGTTGATTGGGCCACACTCCAGCTTTAGGTCAAGTAGTGTTAGTTATGGAGTGCTACTAAGATGTCAAGAGGAAAACGGAAAATCAAAATTACAAAAGTAACGTTAAATATAGGACAAGAAAAAAAAATTATAATGGGTGGCGCTGCTGTTGTGGAGACGCACTCTCCCCTGGGAGAGCAGCCCGAATTTCGCGCAGAGAAATCTGCCGTGACTTAAAGTGGTATAAAACGGGTATGAAACGGTGTACTGCTATGTTTGTATTACGTCTTCTTTGGCGGTTTTGAGGACATAGACTGACATGACGTCAGAAAGTAGTGATGAAAAAGTTGGACAAGATGACCATGAGGGTCACTTGCATTCTTCAGAGTGATGCTCAGAAGAAGAAAAGAAATCAATTGTGAAAACATGCTGCAAGGCATGAGATCATTGTGTGATCGTTGGGTTTGTTTGTGGACATAGGCATAGGCCAGGTAGATAAATTATGAGAAAGCTGGAAAGGATAATAATTTGAGGATTGTTTGTATTCCTCCTATACCAATGATTCTGTACATGTAAGAGGTTAGAAGGATAACAGACGACAAAGAAATAGGGGTGGGTGAACCATGTTTGCTGACTTTTTCTTTTTTAGTTCAGACTTATCAAATTTGTTTAGAATGAATTATGAGTCAGAAGCTAGTCTTTAAAAAAATTGTGTTAATAAAAACTTTTCATTTTGGGGGATGCAATGGCAATGGCTGTATGTGTGTTTGGGTTTATGTGACAGACAGAGGGAAATGGGTAAAAAATATTAAAGCTGGTGTGCGGCCATACTGGCTTCGTGCGCGCTCCTGGCAGTGTAGGCCGAAGTCGATTACTTCCCTTTCTTGGGGCAATTAATTTGGATTTATTCCCATTTTTGGGACGAAACAAAATCGAAGTCACTGTGTGTTTGGGGTTTTTTTAATGGATACATTGGGAATTTTTTTTTAATTGTATTGTGATATTTTTTAAGGAAGTGTACGAGCTCGATAGAAATGTAAATAAAAGAAGAAAATGTAGCAACGGTACCCGAAGTTTCAGACAACCACGTTCATATTGCTGTTGCTTTAAAACAAAATACTACTTCAGAAACTGTTGACTGGAAATGGTATGGTTTGTTAGCATAAGTCATTTTCTGCGTACACACAGAGAGACAGACAGACAGACAGAGACAGAAAAAAACTTGATGAATTTTTTTGTATAAAATATACTTTGAAGAAGGCTTCAGCCACCAGTAGTCCTCTGTACATCTTCCCATCTTCATCAAATTCTTTTCAGAAACCATATCAAATGGAGGCGGAATGAAATCTAGGCTGTCACTGACTTGGCGTATGTTTGTTTCGCCACACACACACACACATACACACGCACTGGTACTGATTTTTCTTGGCATCTGTTTACCGTCTATCTGTCTGTCTGTCTGTCTTTCTGTTTGTCTTTATCTGTCTCTGTGTGTCTTTCTCTGTGTTTGTGTTCTGTCTGTCTTCCTGTGTTCTTCTCTCTCGACCACCGTCGTTCTCATCTTCTCTTCTCTTTCATCCCTCCCTCTGTTGTCTTTGTCATGTGCTCAATCAAAAAACGCTTATGCGTAATGCTGACACACACAACAACAATATATATATAATATAGATATATATATATATATGTATGCTGTCGTACTTGTACGTTTAATGGTGAGTGTCTTCCACGTACGTGTTCATGCCGCATGGTCTGGTTTTATTACATCATGTCACATTTGTGGCAGTACTTTTAACAAACAAACAAACAAACAAAACCACCGCCACCAACAATAACAAAGCAGTAGGCCCCTATGTGCAAAGCAAAAAGCGCGCGTGCTTCGCACTGCCACCACTACACACTTCATACCACAACATGCCCGCAGACCCCTGTATACTGTATTTGTCTCTGCTGCGTCTGTCTGTATACCTTCTCTCTTTTTGCTTTTCCCTGTCTTTTTTTCTTTCTTCTTCAACTCTGAAACGTCGCAGGGTTTGTTTTCCTTCAAACATAGGCGAGTGGGTCGCCACCACGAGATCAGATGAATCCTTGTGTGTTTGCTTACCCACTGTCGAGATCCCACCAAGTCTCAGACCTACCCCTACCCCTACCCCCAAACCTCTCCTCCATGGGTGGTGAACGTGGGGGTGGTGGGGGGAGAGAGGAGGGGGAGGGGGGTGTTAGCATATGTGTATGTCTGGGTGGGGGGGGGAGGGGGATGTAGGTAGTGATATGGGTGTGTTTAAGTGCAAGTTTTTTGGTAAAAGATTATCGACTTTGTGGGTCAGTAAGTTCTAAGGATACAGTCATACTGGCATGACTATATAGAGGTATGGACGCGTGCGTGTGTGTATCTGCACACACAGTCAGATGTACACGTGCTTATGTACGCGTCCGGTCCAAGCATGCACGCAACATACGCATACCAGGCACTCACAAACACACGCACGGACGCTCGTACGCACGCACGAACGCGCATACACTTACTCTCGCGCGCGCGTACACACGCACACACATTCACACACATACACACACACTTTCACACACAATACACACGCAACATACACACGCGAACACACACTAACACACACACTACACACACACACACACATCACACACACCCAACACACTACTCTCACACACACGACACACACACACCACACACAACACACACACACTGACATCACACACACACTGACACACACACTAACGCACATACACACTAAACACACACTAACACACACACACACTACACACACACACACTAAACACACACACAACACTAACACACACAAACACTCACACACCCACTAACACACACTCACACACAACACACACACACATACACACACACACACTTTTCCCCCTCATTCCTGTCAGTCTTTTCTAGCAGAATTATTCCCTGAAGTTAAGATAAGGTTTGTTTCCCGTTTTCTCTATCATGAAAATGTCTTGCTGAAAGCCTTTCATAGGGAAGAGGTGAAAATGTTGGGTTTTTTTCTGTTATAGACGAGTAGATTCGCGCGCGCGCGCGCGCGTGTGTGCGTGTGTATACACACATGTGTGTGTTTGTGTAAGTGTGTGTACGTGTGTATAGAAGTTGTAGTAGTCTTCAATTATACGTCTTTCCACATGAATTGGAAAGAGAGACAGACAGACAGACAGAGACAGACAGACAGACAGAGACAGACAGGGGTAAAGGTAAAGGGGTCCCATAACCTATAAGGTCGTAGGGGAGCGAGGCGTCAGAGACCTCACTTCTCTAGGGCCAGCATATTGAGGGCGGTGCCCATCTCCTCTCCCTCGCTGCTTTACCTTCCCTGACCCTAAAGAGGGCAGGTACCCATTTACAGCTGGGGGAACTGGGGGAACTGTACTGAAGCCAAGGCGCGCAAACGGTCACCCATC
>CM054152.1:21775075-21790075 GCA_028751875.1 Rapana venosa | reverse complement strand
ATTGTGTTGTGTTGTACTGCATTGTATTGTGTTGTGTTGTAGACCACTTTCAGTCAAAGCAGATTTCTCTGTATAAAATTCGAGCTGCCTTCCACCGGGGTGAGCGCGTCGCAACAAGAGCAACCCCGCTTTAAAAAAAAAAGTTTCTGTTTCCAGGACATCAGACTTTTTTTTTTATAACTGATATTACATAAACCGAGGCCCCGTGTGCGAACGCACGCAGAACATCTTGCGCACATGTTAAATCCTGTTCCCCTTTCCGTAAGAGTAGGCCATTGTGTTCCGGTGGGAACGGATGACAAAATTTACAAAACCGCATATACACGGGGACTGGATGTAAAAAAGCACATAAGTGCTTATTCCATTATCCTCGATAAAAAAGAATAAATAAATAAAAATCAATCAATCAATCAATGGGGAAACTAACTAGAGTTGAATATAAATAAGTGACTGAGCAACTAAGTTCTGCAATAAAAAGTTTTTAAAAATTTTTAAAAGATAGTACATCGAAAAATGATCTACTTGATGCCTGTCTCCTTACGTGTCTGCAAATACATTTCATAATAATAATAATAATAAATGGAATTTATGTAGCGCTATATCTTGCAAAACAAATCAAAGCGCTTAATCAAAATTTCATCAAACCAAATAGTTCATTGTAATGCCAAAGTCATTATATCATACAGAGTAATATACAAAGAAAATCCGGTGCGTTTTGTTTGAACAAGTATAAATGATTTATTGTTTCGTTAACGGCTTGAGCTCAGATGTTCACCAATGGGGAGATTTTGTGTATGTGACCATTTTTATCCATCTTTAAAGGTGCCTGATCACAACACACACACACACACACACACACACACACACCTCTCCCCCCCCCCCCCCCCCCCCCCCCCTCCTCTCTCTCTCTCTCTCTCTCCTACGTCATCGCTTTCTCTTCCTTCATCTGACTATCCTTCTTTCTTCTGCACTGTCATCTTTTCCCCGTGTTCTTAGTTTTTACATTCTTCTTCCTTTCAGTCATTACATCCTTCTCCTATTATCCCCTCTCGTTATTTTTATTATTATTAATTTCTTCTTGTCATTATCTCCTGTCTTTTTTTTTTTGGCCCAGTGGATAAAACAAAGAGAGAGAGAGAGAGAGAGAGAGGAGAGAGAGAGAGAGAGAGAGAGAGAGAGAGAGAGAGAGAGAGAGAGAGAGAGAAGGAAGGGTGGGTGTATAATTTAGCTAATTTCTCCAACCTGGCTCCTCTCCTTAGGGCCAGCCGGTCAGCACTCACTGAATTGTGCCAGAGATGGCTACCAGGCCTTCCTTATTTCTTTTTCTTTTCTTTTTCTCTTTCTCTTTTGTGTGTGTGTGTTGGTTTTAGTGCTAGCCAAAATTGGCATTTTTGGAGGAGAATGAGGAGTACCAGACTTGGTGGGAAATTAGAGTAAGAAACTGATAAATTATGAGAGGGAGAAGGGGAGGGAGGGAGAGAGAGAGAGGAGGAGGGAGGGGAGAGAGACATACAGACAGAAAGACATACAGACAGAGCACACAGAGAGAAGCACAAGAAAAAAGAGACAGACATACCTACAGACATGCAGAGAGACAGAGGCACACAAAGAGAAGCACAGGAAAAAGAAAAGGAGAGAGAGGGAAGAGAAGATGGGAAAGAGCAACAGTAAATAGTTTTTTTAAAAGAGAAAATGGATAGAATGAAGAGGTGAAATCAATAAGAGAGACACTATTGATCAGTGAAATGAAGATTGTACTGTGAAATATTGCGTCCAGTTATCGAATCGCCGTGTGTTTGTTGTGTTTGAATTATTCTGCAGTAGTGATACAAAAATTTACACACACACGACACACACACACACATACACACACACACACACACACACACATACACACACACACACACACACACACACACACACACACACACACACACACACACACACACACACACACCACAACGAAACAGAAAATGATTAGAAAAGATCAAAATGGCGAGGATCCTGAAAATGACAGCCATGACAAGAAAACTCAGGTTTATGAATCAACATTTTGGCGAAAATCCCTTTTACCAAGTTTGACCAAAGTATGCAGCAATAGAATAAAAGTAAGCTTGGTTGTTTTGTTTTGCCTTCGTGGGGTTTTTTTTGGCTTGTTTGTATTTGTTGGGTTGTTTGTTTGTTTGCTTGCTTGTTATTTTGCGTGCGCGCGTGTGCATGTGGGTGGGGGCATTTCCGAGATCTTTTTACTTTGCAAAACAAAAACAGAAAACCAAGGTGTTTTTTTTTAATCATACATCTAAGGAGGGGGTGCTACAGTTTTGCTCGGGGGCGGGGAAGTTTTTCAAAGGCTCCATAGAGAAAAAAAATGAAAGCAAACAACCTTACAAACAATAACCTATATAAAGATTTTCCTTGGAAACAACAAACAATATAGTACAACACGCCCTTACAACAATCAAAGACATACAAATAATAACCTATCTAAAGATTTTTCTTGGGAAAAAACAAACAAACAATATAGTACAACACACCCTTACAACAATCAAAGACATACAAACAATAACCTATCTGCAGATTTTCCTTGGGGAAAAAACCCCAACAAACAATACAGTACAACACACCCTTACAACAAACAACCAAAGACAAATGTCCCATCTTGCATTCAGACAAACATAGCGCTCATTTCTACCATTTGTCCCGCTCATTACCATCTCTACACTCCCGGCCTCGTTCCCCCTTTCATTCTGGGATGCCGCTCCTCTCCCACCAGTCTCTCTCTCGACCCCCCCCCCCCCCCCCCCCCCCCCCCCCTCCTTGGCCATGTCCGTTGATCCAGAAAATCCCCAGGGGCTGTCCAAGGGGTGGGGACATCGAAGGATGCCTAATTGATAGCGGTTTTCCAGTCCCCCTCAGAGAGCTAGCTCACCGATGACTAGCGGTGGGGATGGTGAAAAAATGAAGTCCCCTTAGAGCGGCAACACAGACGTTTTCTTCTCATTGTCTTCTCTTGATTTTTGCTTTCCTGTCGTTAAAGACAAGGTTGACGTTAATTCAAAGGCGACGACTACTACTAGTACGACTGCGGCTACTACTACAGTGCCAATAAGTCTACTACTACTACTACTACTACTACTACTACTACTACTACTACTATTTCTACTACTGCTACAACACTACTTCTACTACTACTTCTACTACTACTACTACTACTACTACTACTACTACTACTACTACTACTACTATAAGAAGGTGGTGTCTTGATCGCAGATTTTAGCAAGGTTTTAGTTTTGTTCGTTTGTTTGTTTTTGGAGTTGCTGTTAGTTGTCTCAAGTGGTTGTCCTTTTCTTCTTTTTTCTTCTTCATCTTTTAACAGAGAGAATGATTTTGTAATTGACGATATGATTTTTGTGTGTGTGCTAATTATTTTCAGTTGCTTAGTTTGATTTGTGTATCTTTCTCTGTGTGTGGGTTGTTGTTGGGTTGTTGTTGTTTTTATCAAGAAACGTGAAACTGAATTCGTGTTGTTTCTCTTTGACTGCAGTTTAGTGTTTGATTATCAAATTTAGTTAACTATCAGTTTTGGGTGGGTGGGTGGGTGGATGGATGGGTGGATGGATGGATGGGTTCTCAGTCATTATCTAAATATTCCTTTTTTGTACAGTTAATCCCTCTTTAAGAAATGAAAATGATTATATAAATGTACTTCTTGTATAATAAAACTTGAGGAGGTGAATTCAACTAGATTTTCGTAAATTGTTTTGCATTAATCATCAATATCATCATCAGTCTGTCCACCTAAAATATAATAGTCGTTGAAGGAACACAAGCGACACGTCGATCGACAATTTTGTTTTTGTTTCTTTTTTCACCAGACAAGCCAATCTTTAAATCATGTTTGTAACGAAACAAAGATACTGGACAAAACACAGATTTATGACATATACTTGGGTTACCTTAGGTTCAATCTGAGAGTGGGAAGAACTAAGGAAGATGGTAACTGAGATGGACGGAGGAGGGTGAAGAGGAAAAAGAAGGACGAAGTGCGGTGTTATGTTGTTTCGTTTGGCGGTGTACATTTCCCAATGCTTGAAAAGGCAGCGATTTGTTGCGTCATGGACAGTGCCAATACGCTTAAATGTAGTGTCTGCTCCCCAGGCCTTGTGTGTCTTTCAGATTACATTTCGGCTTGATCCTCTTTCTCGAGGAGCCACTTTGCATATCTCACAATATACTTGTGTGTGTGCTTGTGTGTGTGTGTGTGTGTGTGTGTGTGTGTGTGTGTGTGTGTGTGTGTGTGGGGTGTGTGTGTATGTGTGTGTGTGTGTGTGGTGTGTGTGTGAGTGTGTGTGTGACTGATTTTGGAGAGAGACAGACAGACAGACAAGACAGGCCTGTTAGCGCGTTAGTGACTGATTTTGGAGAGAGACAGACAGACAAAGACAGGCCCGTTAGCGCGTTATCATAGAACCATTGTTAAAATATGTCATGAAAAGTGTTGCTCCTTGCTCTTTTCTCCTTTAATTTCTTCTGTCGTTGATTATCATTACAGTCGTGCAATTTTTTTTCAGACAAATCCCAACACTGTGGTGAGTTATTTGCATTCCACATCAATTCATCGTATCGAAAAAGATGATCACCTACATCCCAAGTCAAGATCAGTTTGTGACATGTGTTAAATTCAGTCTGCGCGTAGTTTTGATAATTTTACCACCAATCGATACATACGTTCTGTCAGTATAAAAACTGACAAAGTGTGATAATAATGATTAAGTTAACTTTTGTGACAGTCTGGCTGGTTACACAAATTATTACCGATGTTTTACCTCCAATATGAATTTCAAAACTTACAAGAATTTTTTTAACGTTAAAAGAGAGAGAAAACTAAACATAATTGTATGCAGACAATTTAAACAGAAATAAGTCCCAAGCTTGTTGTTGCCCAAATCATGTATTATGCTGTGCAACATTAATGTTCTCTTTTCTTCAAGAATAAAGATGATCAAACAAACAAAAATCGCCGATTATTGACTTACGCTATGTCAATAACGAACAGGCGTCACGGGCTACAATAGATGAGAAATTAAGCCTGAAAGAAACACTACTTGCATACTATGAAGCCTCTGCCCCAATGCACTCCACATAATGCAGGACACTTGCTATAGGCTGTTGACTCAACAACCAAACGGAGCATACCCCCCTGTACGTAACGGGACATCACTCCCAAGCCCTAGTTTCTACACCATCTTTTTGTGCCCCTTGGATAAATCAGCAACAGCGGTTATCTATCGGTTATCTATCGTTGGTTGGCTGGGATAACAGGCTGATAGCAGGGTGGCAATAGGGTACTGATTTATCGCCCTGGTCTTTTCACGTTCCCCTCCGTTTTTCACAGTGAAAGTGGCAAGCGTGAGCGAGACTGAAGAGTTATTGGTCCTTGGGGAGAAGTTGTTGTCAGCAGTTATCGCGGGCTGTTTGTGCTGCAAATTGGTGGCGGGGTGATAGTGGTGCTGGGCGAGAAAGGGTTAATAGCCAGGGCTGCAGATTTAATGAACTCCGCCGCCCCAGCCACTGATCTGGAACTGATGTAGGCAACAGATCGGCCTGCTCTGCTCTCCCTTTGTTTCGCCCTCCTCCCCTGCTGTCTGTGCGTGCAGCTTGCTATGCCATGACTGGAATGTTTAGTACTGCGGCATGGTCGCGGTAGTGTCGTGTCGGTGTTGATCAGAAATGTAGATCGTTGTGGCATTGTTTTTGCCTTGTCCGGATTTTGTATTGTGAATTTAAAAATAAAAGGTCAAAATGTGACCACAGTGTCTGACTGTAGTATTCTTTTTTAGTTTACGCATTTGTTTAGCTTATGTCACATACATGTACTCGTGCTTAGGTGCTACGAATTTATACACGATGAGTGAGGTCGACGAGAATTTGTGTACCAATATCAAGTGATACCTACATCATCCACTCAGCTTTCTGAACAGAAACAAAATAAGACACACTAGGGAACAAACGGCACAGGGTTTAAAATAAAAGATGCTCTGAGCCTTTCAGGTCGTTTTTGAAGATTCATATTGTCTAGTCTACAGTAGAAACTATATTTGGCGTCTCTGTGATTTTTTTTCTTCTTTTTTATCGAAAGAAAGAATTCGAGGTGTCCAGAAGTTGGAATGCATGTCTACGTACGTTAGAACTTATACTCTGTCTAGTGTGTGTAATAACATGAATATATAATTGTACCCTCGAGCAGAGTTGGGGGCGGTTAATGCCTAGGGACAACACGACTGTATAAGTAACGGTTATCATCTACATAAAAGTTATGTTGAAGAGTTGAGTCAACTTTGTGCTTGAAGTCCGCAAAGGCTCCTAAGCCAAGGTCTTTCAAAGACCACACCCTGGCAAAACTGAACTCTGTAACCCCCACCACCCACCCACCACCACCACCACCTCTCCCTGTCCTTCTGCCTTTGGCCAATACTTGTCTTTCCTGTGTTGTTTTTCTTTAGCTGGTTGGCTTTTGTTTCGTTCTAGATTTTTTTGTTGGTTGGGGTTGGGGGTTTTTTAGGGGATGGGGGTGGAGGAAGTAAGGGATATTCTCTCCCTTTTCCTATAATCATCGCGTTTTGTTTGAACCTTAAGTACAGTAGTCAATCCACTCATCAGACTGAACCTGACTTTGACCCCCCCCCCCCCCCCCCCCTAGTAAAAGTGTAACATTAACAGTGGCGTTAATTCTTTAGCCAGAACTGGCTTCGACCGCGGCTGTGTGCCGATCTTGACAGCATCAAGACTGTCCGTCTGTCTGTCATTGGCCATTCTCCTGCCATCTTTTGAAGGGAGGCTGGCTGGCCCATGGGCTAGATAAATAAACCCGATCATTTCCATCGCCTAGGGCATGGAGTGGATGGATTCATGGCAGTGATGAGTTTTTCAGACCTGGTGGTTTAGGCTGCGGCTCTGGAGAGAGCGGAGCTTGTTAACTTGAGGCTGTCATCGCCAGGTTTTTGATAAGGGAGGTTTGGGTTTAGACAAAATGCGAGCGAGATGGCGGTATACGGTTTGCTGGGTTCTCATTCCTCGTATATTTTTTTTCTTCTTTTCTCTTCGTTATATTCAACTTTTGAAGATAAGCTGTTTACTTCTTCTTCTTTTTCTTTTTTTTCGTTTTCTTTTTTGGTCGTTTTTTCTCCTTGATCTTATTCTTCATGTTCCTCTTCTTGTTCCTCCTCCCCCTCCTCCTCTTCTTCTGCTTCTGCTTCTTCTTCTTCTCTTCTTTCTTCTTCTTCTTCTTCTTCTTCTTCTTCTTCTTCTTTTCGTCTTCTTCTTCTGCTTCTGCTTCTGCTTCTGCTTCTTTTATTATTCTTTCCTTTTTCCTCCTTCTCTTCTTCCTCCTCCTCCTTCTTCTCTCCTTCTCCTTCTCCTCATCTTCCTCCTCCTCCTCCTTCTTCTTCTTCTTCCTCTTTTTCTCTTCTACTCCTCCGTGATATTCAACTGTCGAAGATAAGCTGTTTTCTTTCCAAAGTGCCGGTTATGTGTTTATTCCGTGTGTGTGTGTGTGTGTGTGTGTGTTGTGTGTGTGTGTGTGTGTGTGTGTGTGTGTGTGTGTGTGGTGTGTGTGCTCTCTCTCTCTCTCTCTCTCTCTCTCTCTCTCTCTCTCTCTCTCTCTCTCTCTCTCTCTCTCTCTCTCTCTCTCTTAAAGAGATCATACACTCTTTTGGTATTACTTGATTAATTCACTTCCTTGAGAGCTGGATGGGGAAACAAAAGCTGTTCTTCATGCTTATCCCTTTCCTTCAATGAAAAAAAAATACTTATTTCATTCATTCATTCATTTTGTTCGTGCTCTCTCTGTCTCTCTCTAAATTTTTCTCTCTCCCACCCACCCCCTCTCTCCTCCAAATCAGAGACGGGTGGGCCTTGTCAATTCAGTCATAACGGTCTGCTGACCAGTATTTGCCAACACCAGCCACCCCCCTCACCACCTCCCCTCTCCCCCCACCCCCACCATCTCATTCTGTCCCTTAACCTTGTCACCCCCCTCTTAACCCCCCACCCCCACCCACCACCTTCCCTCCCACCCACTCCCACACTCCCAAAGTCTCCTCACACAACTTTTTTCTCCCTAGAAAATCTTCTCCATTGTTTCAATGCAAATCACCATCTCGCCCTCTTCACAACACCCATCCATGCAAATCGTCTGTTTGTTGTGTGGAGCCAGAGCGCGTTCATTCTCTTCTCTGCATCGCTAATTCTTCTTCCTTTTATTTTTATTCTTTTTCTTTTTCTTTTTGCTAAACTCTCTCCATCCCTCCTACGTCTGTTCAGGAAGATTATCGCACGACGGCGCCGTGTGGTTGTGATTGGAATGGTTTAATATGCACTGTCGATTGGTAGTCCTTGGCATTCTCCCGTCCACGCGTCCACCCTTTTCAGTGCACAGACGCTGTCTGCATTGTTCCTTGTTGTGGGGGTTAAATTAATTTCGAGTTGCACCTCCGTCTTAGTCTCTTTGTTTCCTGTCTTCGTGCCTGTGTCTGTCTGTTCTCTCTGTCTGTCTGTTCTGTCGCTCCTCTCCTCCCTCTCTCTCTCTCTCTCTCTCTCTCTCTCTCTCTCTCTCTCTCTCTCTCTCTCTCTCTCTCTCTCTCTCTCATCTCTCTTCACGTGCTCAATAAATTAAAAATAAAGATTGATTTGATTTGATTTTATTTTGATTTCTCTTTCTTTCTTTCTTTCTTTCTTGTTTGTTTCCTTTTTTTATTGTCGTGTTAGGGTCTTTTCCCCTTAATTTAAATTGATCGTAAAAGAAATTGCAGTCTGTCCTCGGTAGTCTGGATTGAAAAAAAAAAAGCATGTATATGTTGTCTGTCCCTCTTAAAAATCTACATTAAAAATGCATCCCACTCCATCACACTATCACCATCTACCTCTTATCATCATCACATCCTCTCTCTCTCATGGAAAAAAATTTTTGCTTATCTGCAACCCTTGACAAACAAGATTATTCTTTCATTCTTCTCGACATCTTCTCTCTCTCTCTCCCTCATAATCTATTCTTCATCATCATTCTCTCTCTCTCTCCTCTTCTCTCTCTCTCCTCTCCTCCATCTCTCTCATCTCTTCTCTCTCTCTCTCTCTCTCTCTCTCTCCTCTCTCTCCCTCTCCTCTCTCCTCTCCTCCCTCTCCTCCCTCCCTCCCTCCTCCTCTCCCTCCTCCCCTCTCTCTCTCCTCCTCCACTCCACCCTACCCCCCCCCACCCTTTCACCTTATCCCTCTATTCATCTGCACCCTCTCTCCACCCCACTGCTGTCACCCCCAGTTAACTCATTCAGGACAGTGACAGTAGTATTTCAAGCTATCATTGAAGGGTCGCGTGCCCCTGTCAGAAGCACTCTCTCCAGAAGTGACGATATGTCGGATACACATACTTCACATGCTTCCTGCCAGCCAGCTATTTCAATTTTTTGCTGTGCCCCTTACTACACCCCTCGTCTGTCTCTGTGTCTCTCTGTTTGGCTGTCTGTCTCTGTCTGTCTGTCTGTCGTTCTCTCTCTCTCTCTCTCTCTCTCTCTCTCCTCTCCTCTCTCTCTCTCTCTCTCTCTCTCTCTCTCTCTCTCTCTCTCCTCCTTCGCTCTCTTTCTTCTAATTTCTTGTGTTTTCCTCCTGGGTGTGTGTGTGTATGTGTGATGAGAGAGTGTGTGTGTGTGTGTGTTGTGAATGAAAGAGAGTGTGTGTGTGGTTGTGTGTGTGAATGAGAGAGAGAGAGAGAGAGAGAGAGAGTGTGTGTGTGTGTGTGTGTGTGTGGTGTGTGTGTGTGTGTGTGTGTGTGTGTGTGTGTGTGTGTGTGTATAAGAGCTATCCTTGAGCTATTGAAACGCATTGGTGCGTGCATGAAATGTCAATGGCTCCTACAAGAATTTCCGTTTCTCTTATTCTCTTCTCTCTCTCTCTACTCTTCTTCTCTCTCTTCTCTCTCTCTCTCTCCTCTCTCTCTCTCCTTCTCTCTCTCTCCTCTCTCTCTCTCTCTTCTCTCTCTCTCTCTCTCTCTCTCTCTCTCTCTCGCTCTCTCCAAATATTGCTTCATTCAGGACTTTCTGCATTCAGTCTCATGTCAAAATTATGTTGACGAAAGCAAGTCTTCAAAATAATACATCGAGAATGACGAAGAGACAAGACATGAATACTTCCAAAACAAAATGTAGCTATGTACAGAAAATACAGTACACAATACAACAGTTTATATTCCACTGTCATATAAAAATTATGTCGAGGATAGCAAGTTTTGGAAATACGCCAGTAATACTAAAAAAATAATTTAAAAACCGCATGAAAACAACTAAGAATAGAGATTGCAGCGCAAGTGTCTTTGTCTCTGCCTGTTTGTGTGTCTCTGTCTGTGTGTATCAGTCTCTGTCTGTCTCTGTCTCTCTCTTTTTAACTCGCACAAACACACACTAAAAATAAAGCGAAATAAATAAATAATCCAAACAGAATAACACAAAATGAAATAAAACAAAATAAAAGTAGAGAAAATAACATAAACGAACTGAAAACAAAATCTTATTAAATAAGATAGAATAGGTCAGAAACACTGAAAGGCTAAACGAAAAACATAGCAAAATGAACTAAATTTAATAAATTAAAAAAAAAGAACAACCATCAATATAAGATAACTACGGTGAATACAGAAGCAAAGAAGAAAAGAAAAACCCAAGGATCAGAAGAGTATGAAAACCATGACCTGACCTATGGCCAGCCATTCAGGGTGTCCTCAGTGACCTCTCTGTGCAATGAACACACGTTGACCTCTCTCTGACCACGCATGACCACGACTCTTCAGAAAGATTGTATACCCTGACCCCACCTCACCTCACCTACCCATCGACTCCCCACCAACCCTCACCCCTTTCCTATCTGTATGTCTATGTTTGTGTCCTTGTCTACAGGTCTCTGTGTTTCAGTGTCTGTCTGTTTTGTGTTTAGTCTGTCTGATTGTCTCTTCCTGTCTCTGTCTGTCTGTCTGCTTGTCTGTCTGTCTCTCTGTCTGCCTGTTTGTCTGTCTGCCCCCCCCCCCTCCTCTCTCTCTCTCTCTCTCTCTCTCTCTCTCTCTCTCCTCTCTCCTCTCCTCTCCTCCCTCCTCTCCTCTCCCTCTCTTTCCCCTCCTCCACCCCCCCACTCCAAAACCTTTCTTTACTTTTTCTGTTCCAGTCTCGTGTCTTCTCTACCACCCACCCTTGCAGCTCATTTCTGTCTGGCATTCTGAGTCCATTGTGTGTGTGTAGTGTTACCATTGTCACACCCACACTGCCTACTATACCTCTGTGTACTTTGTTCCCCATCTTCCGTACGTATAGTCTGTTTGCCACCTTCGCCATCGTTCCAATAATGACTTGGTTGTGTGGGTGAGAGGGGAGAGAAGAGAGAGAGAGGGAGAGAGAGAGAGAGAGAGAGAAAGAGAGACAGACAGACAGACAGAGATGGAGACAGAGATAAAAAGGGAAAGGAGAGAGAAGGGGGAATAGACAGACAAAAGACAGATACTGGGATGGATGGATGGATAGATGGATGGATGGATGGATGGATGGATGGATAGAGATAGATAGATAGATAGATAGATAGATAGATAGATAGATAGATAGATAGATAGATAGATAGAGCAAGATTGTACAGCTAAATGAATTTATTGATTTTTTTCATCTAATTTGTAATTCTTTTTAGTTAATTAGCTAGTTAAAGTGGCTTTTTAGTTAGTTGGTTGGCTGTTTAGTTGGTTAGTAAGTTGGTGGGTGGTTGGGTAGGTAGGTAGGTATATAAGTATCAATAGGAGTGGGGGTATTTTTTTATTTTCTAAAGTAAACGACTTTGCACGGTTGAGAAAGGTTGTTAAAAAAAATTTGTGTATGCTGCATGCAAGCTACTCTGCAAGACTGAGGCTCCTGAGCTGAGCTGGATAACCAGCCATCACTTCAGAAAATCTCCTATTCCTCCTCCTCCTCCTCCTCCTCCTCCTCCTCCTTCTCCTCCTCATCTAATCATCTCTGCTGCCGACCAGACAGCCCAGCTTGCAACCAGCTTTGTACCAACACTGAATATCAGTCAGACAGCCTCCCGGTGAAAAGCTCCCTTGTTCTTTCCTTGTATTTCTTTTTCTTTTCTTTTTTTCCGTTTTTTTTAGTTTTACACCCTGCAAAATGTGCAATGATTGTCATCGGCTGGGAATTCGAAAATAGGGAAAGGGGAGAAAAAAAAGTGAGGAGATGGTGGTGGCTGTTGTAGTGGTGGGGGGGGGGGGGGGGGGGGGGGGGGGGGGAGGCAACAGCTAGAGCGTCTTGGTGTTTTTATTGACGTTTACTCGTTCCATTTCAGACTAGACTGTTGGGGCTAGGACGACAGCCACACAGCGTTCTGGGTTAAGCTTTATACTCTTTAACAAAAAAGCTAGATATTTTAACAACCCCAAGCATCACTGCGAGCAACAATGTAATCGCACAGTATATGATAATATACTGAAAGTCTAAAAGTGGCCCAGAAAATATGCAGCACCGATGCAGAAACCTACAAATGTGACATGGAAAACACCCACACTTGTACAGAAATCTGTAAATGTGGCCCAGGAAAAAGAAACCACCAACAAGACAGAATTCTACACATTTGGCCCTGAAAACAGACACTAGTACAGAAATTTATAAATGTTGCCCAGAAAACACCCCCAAAAACTGAGACAAAAATCTGTAAATGTTACCCTTAAAAAGTTCTACACTGATACAGAAATGTACAAATGTAGCCCAGAAAAAAAAAAACCAACAACACTGATACAGAAATCTGTAAATGTGGTCCAAATTAAAAAACGAAAACCATGCAGCAGCGGTACAGAAGAGCCATTGAAGGAACGTCCTTTACTAAAAACGTATGGACAATCTGTCTCTGTGTTTGTTGGCTTTTCTTTGGGTCCTCCTCCTCCTCCTTACCTTCCTTATTTCTTTCTCTTCGTTTTCATTCTTTCCTTTCCCTTCCCCTGTCCGTCTGTGCCTCATTTCGTCTCAAAGCCACAAGTGTGTTGAAGAAAGAAGTTATTAACGTGAGGTATGAGGGCAAAAGGAAGGAAAGATGGGGTGGGTAGGGGAGGGAGGTGGATAATCCGCGGCGACAGCGCTTTGGTTGAATGGTTGAGAGGAAGGGGGAAGGAGGAGGGATAGTGTACTGAGGTGTGGTTGAGGGTGTGTGTGGGTGGGGGTGGGGAGGGGAGAAGCTCACTCCAGCTGTGTCACAGAATTATCTTGTTTCGCTGTTCACAACCGCTGGTGAGATATTGAGAAAGTTGGGAAGCAACAGGCTTTTACCGGTGCACAGTAGCTCCAAACTCCTCTGCTTAGCACCTTAACACCTAGGGACAGGATGGATGTAGTCCTCCCTCTGTAGCAGCCCTCCCTCCATCCGTTCCTGTCTTGTGTCCCAGTGTGCCATGTCACGCTCATGTATTTCTTGGATACCATCAAGCCATCTGGTTGCCGGTCTGCTAGGGGTTTTATGGCTGTATCTTGGTTGCCGTCCAGTGCACTTTATCGTTCATCTGTTGTCTTTTCGTCTCAGCTGGTGGTTTTAAAATCCAGGGATTTCTTGTAACCTTCTGCTCTAAAAGAATATCATCTGAGCGCTTTGGTTTGTTGCTTTACAAGATTCAGCGCTATATAAATTCCATACATTATTATTATTAAAAACGAATCAGAGAAATAGGCAAATATCGCTATTGCTTAAAGGTAGTTCAAAAAAGGATCAGTCTTGACGCTGTTACCACACAAAAGCAAAACCAAACTATAAAAAGGACAACAAAAGTATTTCGCAGTATATCCCGGATGACTTGATAACCAGCCCTCTCCATCTTTTTCCGTCTTCCTTCTGCCCCTCGTAGTGCTTCCTTCACTCGGCCTCAGACCTGTCCAATCTGAGATGTTGTCCTCCTCCTCCCATCTCCTTCTCTGTCTTCCTCTCATTCTCCCTCCTTGCATTGTGCCTGCCTCGCAGGGCTGTCTTGGCAAGCTCGTTTGATCGTGATAACAGTACACAACAAACAAAAAACGACCGGAAAACGAGATACAAAAGCACACACACACACACACACACACACACACCACACACACACACAACACACACACACACACACACACACACACACACACACACACACACACATTTGGAGGAAATGTGGGGATAACAAGAAGGGGAAAAAAGACATACTGTTGATATGTGTAAAAGGGTGCAATGAAATTACAGAATACATTACAACCCCAACCCCCTCAAAAACCTATGTAAACTTCAAAGCATAAAAAACCCATTCAACACGTCATCATCTTACAACGACACAACCGCCAGGGGAGACTTATTTCACCGGGGGTATCAGCTGTACAGAGGTACACCGTCTCCAGCTGGCGACGTCTTGTGCGGACTCAGCGGGGCTGAAGTGATCCTCTTTACATGTCATTTTTATCATCCCCCAACCAGCTTTGAAACATATGGACTTGTCATTACCTTGTCAAAATGTCCTGAAACTATCTGGCTGGCTGGGTGGCTAGCTGGTTGGCTGGCTTCTTGGTTGGTTGGTTCTTTGGCTTGTTGGTTGGCTGGTTGGTTCTTTGGCTTGTTGGTTGGCTGGTTGGTTCGTTGGCTTGTTGGTTGGCTGGCTTGTTGGTTCGTTGCCTTGTTGGTTCGTTGGCTTCTTGGTTCGTTGGCTTCTTGGTTGGTTGGCTATCTAGTTAGCTGGTTGGCTAGCTTTCTGTTTGACTGTCTAGACTATGTACAAATTGTCTATTTCTCCTTTTTCGTTGTGAAGCGTTCAATTTTTAAAAAATCTTTTTATTTGTTATCTCACAGTGCATGCAATCATTATTTGTCTTTATTACTATCGTCATTTTCTTTTTCTTTAGAAAACGGGGTTGAGGGTTGGGGGGTGTTTGTTGTTGTTTTTGTTGTTGCTATTCTTGTAAGTACTATCCTCAAACTCTTCATTAT
>CM054152.1:21750075-21772575 GCA_028751875.1 Rapana venosa | reverse complement strand
CCTCGACACAGTGTGTCATTCACAGACATCATGATTTCACTTCCACTCAAACTGTCTTCATTTATCCTCTTACAGATCTGACGTGGATCCACCACTCGCACGTGCCCTCCTATACGTTTATGTAGTGCACGCACTAGCGTGATTGTTGTACCTGTGTGGGCCAATATATTATCTCTCTGCACACACGCATGCATGACCACACGCACAGACATACACACACACGCACGTCTGCGCATGTACGCACGCACGCACACATTCACACAACACACACATACACACACAACACAAAGCACACACACACGCACAAAACAACACACACATGCACACACACACACACACACACACACAAACAAACACACACACACCTGTCTGCCTTCCCTTTTTTTCTATCTGTCTTATCCTCCTGTGGCAGGGAGGGGGTACCCTACAAACCCCAGCCGTCCACCTCACATTCCTGACCAGGGCGAGGGACGGGTGCTTCTGTCATCTACCTGGGGTAGAAATCCACCCGGTTCAACCCCCATTCACCCCACCCCTTTCTCCCCCCTGCTTCGTTCCCTGATTTTTGGACTGGTGGTCTAGAAGTAATGCACCCGTCTAAACTGAAAGGTGAAGTCGCAGATTTGATCCCCATTCAACTTGAACTTTTTTCCCCATCTACAAGACTTTGAGCGGTGGTGGTCTGCGTGGGTGCTAGTCTTTTGGATGTCTTATATACAATATACTGAGGTCCCGTGTGCAGCACACGTTTAGCTCACGTGAAAGAAGCCACAGCATTGAGAGAGTTGTCCTCTAGCAAAATTTTGTTGAAAAAATCCCTGTGATGGGAAAATAAATACACATTCAGACAAGATAACAACAATAATGTTGATGGTAATAATCATCATCAATATCATCATCATTATCATCATCCTGATCATGATGACGGTGATGTTAACAATAATAATAAAAACAATAATGGGTGGCGCTGCCCTATGGTGACGAGCTCTCCCCAGAGAAAGCAACACGAACTTTCTCGCAGAGAAATATGCTGTGACGGAAAGTGGTCTACAATACCAAAATGCTCAACACAAAACTACTTTGATGGTCTAGAAGAATCGCACCAGCATTAAAAAAAAATCCAGGCTTTAAACCTCACTTGAGACTGTGGTTCTTCCTCCATGCATAAGATTGCAAGTGGTGGCCTGGGAGCTTGTCTTTCAAATGAGTCGTTAAAATGAGATGCTGTGTGAAACGGGCTTAAAACGGTCGAGACAAACTCATGGCATCAGGATGGTTGTTCATAGCAAAAGATCAAAGCATAAAAAAGAAGAAAAAAACATAAAGACAGACAGAGGCCAATATATGCAAAAACAGAGCAATTAGATATAGGTTTATGTTTATTGCTGCTTTTTTATTCTTCTCATCTTCCGCCACTCTCTACAGTTTCCATGCGTCACAACACTCCTATCATGCCTAGTCTGTGAATGTGCATATTTTCTATGCACTCTATTAATTAGATACTCACTAGTTCACACATTCTTTGTACATGTTCTTCTTAGAGCAGGCAACGCAGGTTTTCACTATGGAAGGGAAAAAAATATGACAAACTGAGAAGATGAGGACTCCTCTCTCTCTCTCTCTCTCTCACACACACACACACACACACACACACACAGAGAGAGAGAGAGAGAGAAGAGAGAGAGAGAGAGAGAGAGAGAGAGAGAGAGAGAGAGAGAGAGAGGAGAGAGCGTTGACTTAAAATGACATGGAAACACCTGGAAATATTTCTTGTCCGTATTATGGAGTGCAAAAGAAGTAAGATGAGGTATATAAAAAAAAAATGGGCAGAGGCAATTGCCATTGTACTACTCTCTCTCTCTCTCTCTCTCTCCTCTCTCCTCCTCTCTCTCTCTCTCTCTCTCTCTCTCTCTCTCTCTCTCTCTCTCTCTCTCTCTCTCTCTGGGTATGACTTATGTGACTTCAAAGCTAGCCACACACCTACAGTCTTCATGTAAAAGGGGACGACGAGTGAGGGAAGTAATGTTATTCTTCTCCGAAGTCTCTGTGGTGAAAAAGAGGAGGGACTGTAAAAGAGTAGTCAAGACTTTCCATTGTCCCCTTGTGCCCTCAGAAGAGGGTAGAGTTGCCCCCTTCCAACCGCACGCCGCCACCCCCCCCCCCCCCCCCCAAGCTGTTCAGGTGCCTATACGTTGTGACAAGAGTGGTGTGGCTATGACAGTGCGCGCGGCGGTAGGTCTTTAACTTGCAGGTGCAGACTGATTAGCTTGTGTGTGTGTGTGTGTTTGTGTGTGTGTGTGTGGCAGGGGAGGGATATGTGTTTCTGTGTGTATGTGTAAGTGTGTGTGTAGATGTGTGTATGTATGCATGTGTGTATGTATGTGTGTGCGCGCGCTCGCGTGTGTGTGTTGCAGTCACGCTTTTATGCTTTTTGTCTGTCAGCATTGGAATTCACACACGGTATATTAAACGTGAGACAATCACACACACACACACACACACACAACACACACACACACACACACACACACACACACACACACACATCTGCGAGCACGCGCGCGCGCGCGAAGAAACAGAAAAAAAAGAAAACAAAATTACCGAAGATGATTATGATGATCAGTTTTAAGATTATTTGGGGGGAAAGAGAGCAAACAAAGATTTTGTTTTGTTTTGTTTTTAAAACTAAACTCCCAGCAAACAACAACAGAACCTCAAAAGAATTATTATTTTCTTAATCATTATGAACATATTTTTTTCTAAGCGCCATAGATTTTTTTTAAAAACCGAAATATCTGCATTTTTGACTATTTTTAGCCTGGTAGGTTTTTGTTTGTTTGTTTTACTATGTCTGTTTTGAATGTGTTTTAGTTATGTTTTTTGTAGGGTTGTTCTTGTTTTTGGTTGGTTGGGTTGCTTGTCTGTTTGTCTGTTTGTTTGTCTTTAGTTTTTTGTTTTCTTTTTTTTAATTTGTTAAAATTTCATTTATTCTGTTTTTTCTGTTTATTTCTTTGGCTTTTCTTCTTGTTGTTTTACAGAAAAGGAACTGGAAATGAAGTATTTGTGGGAACAATTTACTGCGCTCTCTCTGTCTCTCTGTCTGTCTGTTTGTCTCTCTCTCTCTCTCTCTCTGTGAAATCCAAAGGCCTGCAAACTAGCCCCAAAGGAATGCCTGCCTGGTTCCTGTTATTGATTTCAAGCTGTGTTAAATGTCAGGGAGTGTCAACACGTTTTGATACTTTAAAAAATAAAACGGTTTAATTATAAAAGTATGTGTGATGTTCTCGGTTGGGTTTCTGGAGGATAAAAAAAATAATCGTATCTCCTCCTACCTCCCTCCCCCCTCCCCGAAACACGAACACACACACACTCACTCACCGCAAGCGCGCGCGCGCGCGCACAACACACACACACACCACACACACACACACACACACACACATACACAAACACACACACACACCTGTTTCCGTATACAGATAGTTTCTTGGCCTAGTTGAGAAATTGTCAATCTTGTTTACTTTTGTGTCCCACAGGGGGGTGGGGTGGGGAGGGGGGGGGGTTGGATTTTTCGAAAAAGATGAGTGTTCTCTGATTAGTTTTTGTTTCAGAGATTTTATGAAAAATGCTCTCTCTCTCTCCCCCTCCCTCCCCCCCCCCCCCCTCTCTCTCTCTCTCTCTGCTCTCTCTCTCTCATGTTGATTACTGTGTGTTATGTACTGCGTTATATGGTCATGCTTTCCCAAATCTACTTTGCACTGCCCAAGGCCGATGTGCAATTAAACAAGTTCAGAGTCTCTCTCTCTCTCTCTCTCTCTCTCGCTCCTCTCGCTCTCGCTCTCTCCTCTCTCTCTCGCCTCTCTCTCTCTCTCTCTCCCCAGAAGTACAGTCTTTTGTTCTTAATTCGCCAGTAAAGGATTGCTTTCTGTTCTTTTGTGTGTGTGTGTGTGGGGGGGGGGGGGGGGGGGGGGGGGGAGTATTTTTGATAGATAGATAGACAGACAGACAGATTGATTTAACAATATATAAAGCTTGCACATGATATGAATAAGAAAGATATGTAGGTAAAGAGAACAATATCACACGATTGTGGCTGTCATTCAGTTGATTGTTACCGTCTTTATTGGAGCTTTAATGTAAAACAACACACGTGCATCACAAACGATCAAGAAAACGCTTAAAAATGAAGAGAAAAAAATATGCATATCTGTACAATAGAAAAGGAGTTTACATTTTCAAAAGTTATAGAAATTCTTTTTCTCTCTTTCTTTCTGGTTTTGTGTGTGGTGGTGTTGTTTTGTTTGGGTTTTTGTTTTGTTTTTTGTTTTTTGGTTGTTGTTGTTGTTGTTTTTTTTTTTGGGGGGGGGGGCTGGGTCAATGTTGTTCTCCTACCCTCCCCTTTTGAATAGAAGTCTTTTATATCGTGTTGTGTCACACTCTTTGTAAAAATAAAAAATATAAATGTATTTCCTAAACACAAAACAAGCAGATAAAATTTTAAAAAACTGGGCAAGCTAATCTGATTTTGTTTCTTCTGGTATTCTTTCTATTATTCTTCATATTTGAGTTTAATGTGTGTGGGTGTTTTTTTTCATTCATATGATACATTTTTTTAAAATTCTGATCATCTTTTCCTTGTTAGACTTATTTTTTTTAATTTCTTTAAGACTAAATGGATATTTTTAAAAAGGCTTTTATTAATCATTTTGTTCCCCCACCCTTTGCAGTCGTTTGTGTATGATAAAAGGAGAAACCAAAATTGCAAGACTTTATACAAACACGAAGCTTGCCATTCATGCGGGGGGGGGGGGGGGGGGGGGGGGGGGGGGGAGAGGGAGGGAGAACATAGACACTACTGCTGCCAGTTAGAAAAACAGGAAGGAAAGAACAGGGGAAGGAAGGAAGCCACAGTAATAACAAACAAAAAATAAGTTTGCGTATGTAAGGAAATCATGTTCACAGACAAAAACGAACAAAACAGTCAAACGAACAAACGAAAACAAAATAAAAGACGAACGAGCAAAAAATAAACAAACATTTTTTTTCTTAAAAGAACGAGAAATACAATCTCATTATTTCTTCCTTCCACTTACTCCAACACCAGCAGGTTAAACAAGAAAGTAAACAAACAAAATCTAGTGCGCGCGCGGCGCGCGCGCACACACACACACACACACACACACACACACACACACACACACAACACACACACACACACACACAACACACACACACACACACAACACCTTGCGTAAAATAAGGTTAAGGGAACATGAATAAGTATAATTATGTACAGCAGTCAATTTTGACCGCGCACACACACACACACACACACACACAATAATTATTTTGAAAAGCATAGCACAAAGGAAGTCGTATATTTTAGAACAAAGATAAAGAAAAAATATCGACTAAATTCTTTTTTCCAGGATTTGTGTTGTGTTCTGATTTGTAATGGATTTTTTTTTAAAGGGGTAGGGATGTTGGGTGGCTGATGAATCCAGGGGTTTTTTGCATGTATTTTTTGGTTGATGGTTGGTGTTTATTATTTTGTTTGGTATTGGGTTTTGTTGTTGTTTGTTGTTATTGTTTTTTGAGGAAGGGGGTATGGAGAGGGGTCAGATAAATGTCAGGACTGGAAACACGATGGAAAGGTTTTCTTTATATATAAAAAAAAGTTGACCCAAGATATCACAGTATACATTTCAGCCAGTAAAACTCCAGATAGTCATCTAGCCAGGGCATACTTGAATTTTGTCTTTCACATGAGGATGATATGAATAAAAACTGAACAAACGCCATCATCACTATGTACTTGAATAGGATGCTACGCACAGTAAAATCACATATACCATCAGGAACAATATGAAAATTACCAAAAAGGTGTAAACTAAAAACTTTTTTTTTAACCGAAACAAAAAGGTATAAAGATTTGCTTTTAAAAAATGCTCTTGTGCGATTCACACGGTTAACCACACACACTAATGCACAAATATGGACACGACAAATGCAAGAATGCAAAAATATGACATCAACTACAGGAGTTTTTCTTAAAAGTCAAAATGCACCAGAAAGAATTTTTAAAGAAGCTCAAAGAAGGTTTACAGAAAGCAACAAAAAAGAGTGTCAAAAGAGAAAAATTTCTAGAACAGAACTGTCAAAAACATTTTTACCTGAAAGAAATGACTGCCAAGAGAATGGGGAAGATGGTGCTCACAAAATAAATGCAAGAAACGAAGATATAACTAAATAAGTAGATAAATAAATAGAGCTGTATATATCAGTTCTATGGCGTCTCGTTCTAAATGTGAATACGTTGACAACTTGCACATCATTTGTTGTTGTTAATGTTCTGTAGAACTGTTTTAAGCTTTGTTGAAGGACATTAGAGTCTTATTATATCCCCGAAGTTGGTATGCGGCTACCGCAACGATGGGCAAAAACGATCGCATACGCGAAACATCACCATTAGTCAACCTTGGAGCTGCAGCCGAGCAATAAAAACAAACAAACAAATAAAACTCCAAACACTTCGTGTAATTACTGCTATGATCAATACAGGCGAAGTTTGACGTTTGATATGTATCTGTTGTTGTTGTTTTTGGCTTTGTTGTTTGTATTTGTTGTTGTTTTTGTTTGTTTGTTTTTTGTTTCGATTAGCGTAAAGTGTATGCCGGTTTGTTGTTTAGTTGTAGGTTGGGTTGGGTTGTTTTTTTAGGGGAATTTTTACTTCAACGAGTAGTACACCTTATTGTACTTAAAATTCCCGATTCAGTACGTTTTTAGCTTACTTTAGGTTAAGAAAACTTCTTTTTATAATTGCGCTGTAGAAAATAGGTTCATTTGTTTTGTTTCATTTTCAATACTGTACCTTCAAAGAGTTATTATAGAATCTGACGCTTGAGAAGCGAGAACACAATATTGAGAGGACCAACAGTATTTTTCCCAGAAAAAAGGAATACATTGACGCCAAAAAGTACACAAGGAACGCGGAGTAGCCTATGGGAAAGGCAGAACCGCAGTTCTATGAAGACATTCTTCCCATGCTGCCAGCGGTAGGCCTATAGGGTCTCTGCAAGAAGCGAGGAGGAGGAGGGAAGACAACGAACGACAGAGCGATCGATTAGTGCTTTCTGTAGAAAGTGTGCGTGCCTGGTTTTGTTACCATCTCTCTCTCTCTCTCTCTCTCTCTCTCTCTCTCTCTCTCTCTCTCTCACTCTCCTTACTCTCTCTCCTCTCTCTCTCTCTCTCTCTCTCTCTCTCTCTCTCTCGTGTGTGTGTGTTGTGTGTGTGTGTGCTTACATGGCTAGATTGGCATAAATCTTTAACCAGGCGCTTTAAAAATAGCTCCTTCCCCTTTTAAGGGATATTGACAGAAGGGAAGTAAGTGAGACAGTGTCAGAATATTATAGTGTAAATGACTAATGTGTCTAAATGGTGGAACACTTTTTAACATCATCCTATATTCTGACACTACCCTTTAGTAATATCATCGCCGTACTTGAACGGTTTTGTTCTAGAAAATGTATTTCAGAATTTTTATGGCTCAGACAAATTTTTGTTGGACTGGTTGGTTTTTTTTAAACCTAAGTTGAGGAAACAAGAGTTTTCACAGGGGTGGAACACCCAACCTAGACAAATAAAACTTCCTAACATATCAACCCACAGTTTAGCACAACACTGACACCACTGCCCTGATGGCATCACCACACACACACGCACACTCTCTCCTCTCTCTCATCCTCTCTCTCTCTCTCATCTCTCCCTTCTCTCTCTGCTCTCTCTCTCTCTCACTCTCTCTCTCTCTCTCTCTCCACACACACACACTACTCCACACACACAACACACCACAACACACACACACACATACACACACACACACACACACAACACACACACACACACACACACACACACACACCACACACACACACACACACACACACACACACACGAGAAACTCCTGACATCGCGCGTGTGCAGGGAGACAAACGCTGACTTACCAGCAACAGCGATAACCTCCCCGACAAAGACAGGAGGACATCACTCGCGATGCCTTCAGACAAGGCGTCTGGTGAAGTCGTTAAAGAGTTATCTGGCCTGGAAGTCGAGAAGCGTCATGGCGGCGACACTTCGGGGGCCATCTTATCAGGGGCTGACGTGTCAGACCCCTCTCACACACCACTTTTCCCTGGCAGAGGTATGGGCTGTTTCCCTGGAGGTATAGTACATGCCTGAGTTTAAATCCCGGCACTTTTCGCGGTGACAAACGGAACAGTGACTTTTTCATGCTCGAGTTCAAATCCGTACACTTTCACAGTGACAAAGGGAACGGTGATTTTTTTTTACATGCCTGAGTTCAAATCCCGGCATTTCGACTGTTTGACAATCGTAACGAGGACTTTTCCGAGCCACTGCTGGCAAGGCAAGAAGAGACGTCTGTCCAATGTGGCTGCAGGCTGTGTTTTATGTGTTGGGCATTGTTGTTTATTACGCCGTCGGATTCTTCTTGTCTCCATCCTCCTCCCCCCCCCCTCCTCTCGCTCTTTCATCTCCTTTCCCTCCCTCTATCTTTCGGCTAGTATCCTCCCTCATACACAATAATATGGTCAGCGTCATTCATAAAACAAACCCACAGATACAGCATTCGCCTCGCGCGCTCTCTCTCTCTCTCTCTCTCTCTCTCTCTCTCTCATCTCCTCTCTCTCTCTCCTCTCCTCTCTCTCTCTCTCTCTCTCTCTCGGATGTTTATTCATTAGGCCATAGCCCATAATGAAGGGGAAAGTGAACAAAAAACCAAATCATCAGAAACATTAAAAACAAACATACAATCAACAATATGAGAGTCATAATAATGAACGAATCTCTCTCTCTCTCTCTCTCCTCTCTCTCTCTCTCTCTCTCTCTCTCCTCTCTCTCCTCTCTCTCTCTCTCTCTCTCTCTCTCTCCCCTGTTCTCACTCCAGTTTCTAGCTTGATTTCTTCATCAGAAATGATTGATGTGCTATGATAATAATGATGATGACGATGATGATGATGATGATGATGATGATGATATGAAGAAGAAGGGTTGCAAGCACAGATAGAACCACATTCGTGTGTGTGTGACAGACAGACAGACAGACAGACAGACAGAGCAGTTGGTCTGACACGAGGCCAATAACGGACAGAAACGTCCCCCAAGAGAGCGATGAGGGGGCAGTGACAGGGGAGGTAAACGACTCGCCTTCCGCCTCTCCGGCATGGAATAGACACATCAGCTGGTCACGCGTGAGATACCGGTACTGAGCTGTGACTGCAGGTCGTGACGTTTTCATGTCCCAAACATAGCTTCCCTGCCCCCCACCCCACCCCCCCCACCCCCCCCCACCCCACCCCTCAGCCCACACCCCCAACATCCACCCACCACACACAACTCTCTCTGTCCCTATCTGCTCTCTCTCTCTCTCTCTCTCTCTCTCTCTCTCTCTCTCTGAGTGTTAATCTCTCTGTCTCTCTTTGTTCCTCTGCCTCTCTGTCTATCTGTTTGTCTGTCTGTCTGTTTGTCTGTCTGTCTGTCTCATAATTCCTTCTCTTCCCACTTCCCTCTTTGACCAGTTTTCTCTACGTCGAGCTTACGATAGTAACAAGAACGACAACTGTAAACATCCCCCACACAAACAATCCTTTTTCCCCGCCCCTAAAGAAAAAACAACCAACCAAACAAAAAATCCGCTTAGAAAATAACGAAACTATGACCACGGGGGAAAAAAGTCTTCAAATGAGTCATGCATGATTACTTTTCTTTCGGAGACTAAGTATGCTTACAAAACAAAACCAACAAAACCCCCAGTTACTTCCCTTTGGCATCTCAAGTTTGTGTTGTTTTGGGGGAGGGAGTTTAACGTTCTGTTTGTAAACCTTGTTTTTTTTTCATTCCCAGAAGCTGCACAATTTGGGGATGTTATTATGTCTAAAATGCCCTTTTGTATCAAATAGCAGCGAGTAAATAAACAGAAGGGAAACAGTATGAACATACAAGATTATAGTACATAAAACTATAATGCTTTCGTCCTTCCTTTTCGACCCGTATAAAAAAAAAACCCAAAGAAAACAAGCAAAAGAAAAAAAAACATTCTAAGATTTACATCCAAACAAACCACCCTAAACCCCACATCAAACTTCCACCCTCATCCACACCCCACCCTACCCCACCCCAACGTTTACACTTCTATCCCCCCCTACCCCTTTACCCACTTTACAATCCACTCTTAGCCCCAAAGATCGAATTTCGACATCATTTTTGCTCTCTCTCTTTTCTCCCTCTCTCTCTCTCTCTCTCTCTCTCTCTCCTCTCACTCTCTCTCTCTCCTCTCTCTCCTAAACAATGTTTTAAAACAGAACGTGGCCTCAAGATCGAATTTCGACATCTTTCTCTCTCTCTGTCTCTCCCTTCTCTCCTCTCCTCTCTCTCTTTTTCTCCCCCCTCTCTTCCCCCCCCCCCTCTCTCTCTTACCCCCCCCTCTCTTCTATTCTCTCCTAAACAATGTTTTTAAAACAGAACTGTGGCGCTCAAAGATCGAATTTCGACATCATTTTTGCTCCCCCCTCTCTCTCTCTCTCTCTCTCTCTCCTTCCCTCTCCCCTCTCCCCTCTCTCTCCCTCCCTCTCTCCCCCTCCCTCTCTCTCTGCCTCTCCCTCCCTCCTCTCCCTCCCTCTTCCCTCTCTCCCACTCCCTCCCTCTCTCTCTCCACCTCCCTCTCTCTGCCTCTCTCCCTCTCTCTCCCCCTCCTAAACAACGTGCGGTTTTTTTAAACAGAGAACTGGTGGCGCAACAGAGTGAGGCTAATGGAAAGAGAGAGAGAAGAGGGTAGGACAGGAGGAAGGGAGGTAGGGTAGGCTAGGCTAGTGCCGGAGAGAGAGCGCGGGGAAGGGAAAAGCAAATGCGGACCTTTTAGCACCCGGGGCCTCCCTGTTTGTACGTCCTGGCTCACTGGGGTGTACGGTTCTCGGCCTCTATCGATGACTCTTGTTGTCAGGGTGGGTGGGTGGGTGGTGTGGGTGTGTGTGTGGGGTGGGTGTGTGGTGTGGGGGGGTGGGGGGGGTACGTGGGTGGGTGGGGGGGGGGGGGGGGGGGTTGTGTGTACACGTGTGTGTGTACGTGTGTGTGTGTGTGTACACGTGGTGGTGTGTGTGTGTGTGTGTACGTGTGTGTGTGTGTGTGTGTGTGTGTCTCGTTGCCTATTTCTGTCTCTGTGTGTCTCTGTTTCTCTCTGTCTCTGTCTGTCTCTCTCTCTATCTATCTATCTCACATTTGTCATTGTCTCTCTCTCTCAGCATATTTCTGTCTCCGTGTCTCTCTGTCCGAGCCTCTGTCCATTTTTCTGTGTGTCTGTCTCTCTCTGTCTCTGCCTCTCTGTGTGTGTGATCAAGAAAACTGATAAATATCGGACACTCCTGGTTCACTGTTAACCAATGTATATCAGGAACTACAACGTTAATATCAAATGTAATATAACAACCTCATACCTCTCTCCACCATTCACGCCTCCCCCCCCCCCCCCCCCCAACCCCCAACCCCAGCCCACCATGACGGGTAAATATCGTAATGAATATATAAACAAAATACAGTTTACATAACACATGCACTATAACCCGAGTGGTGAGGGAAAAGTAAAAACAATATATCTGACCTCTAACAAAAAATGTGCTTTTGAAGTTTGATTCAATATTTATTACAGGTCTGAAATACTTGATGCCACTGTACACAGCACGTCACCGTTATATCAATAATCAGATAAATCCATTTCAGCAAACAGTGTCCGGAATCTCTAGATATGCTATTTCTTTTTATTGTTCTTCTTTTCTTCTGCTTGTTTGCCTTTTTTATATCTAAGATTAGTGTTTTTATGTACGGAGACTTGAATTTGTTTGCATACACAAGTGGACCTCACTTGTTTGCACGAGTATAAACTATTATTCCTTATTGTTGGGGAAGGCAGATAAAAAAAAATTAACTATTTGTTTGGGATATCCGTCTCCTGCTATATTTTTGCTTGCTTCTACCATGCCATGCCTCTGCAGATTTAATATTATGTCAAAAGCCAATCTGCCATCCACATCACACCATCAGCTTCCTGCCTGAGCCATGGTTCTCCAGATCAGGAAACAATTTTTGTTTTTACCTTCCACCACGCAGATACCAGCCCACCTACCTGTCCGTGTGCAAGATCACCCAAATCACTGACAGTGGCCTCCCTTGGAGGAAGTGACATCACAAAGGATCCACCCGCAGAGTTACAGGCCCTGGCAGACAGGGGACCACCCATCCGTTTAGTCCATGGGATACCCAGATCATAACCCGATAAAGCAGATCCATGACTTTTGGGGGTGTCTGTGCGTAGAGCTCATCTGCTCTGTGGGATCGTGTCTAATCACCTGTCTTGTGGAAGGTGCTCATCTGGTCTGGGGGGAACTGTGTCTAATCGTCTGTCTTTGACATGGCAGCTTTCCTACTTCAAGGGTTCTGGATCGTTTTTGGGAAACAGCGTGGTGTGTGTGTGTGTGTGTGTTGTGTCGTGTGTGTGTGTGTGTGTGTGTGTGTGTGTGTGTGTGTGTGTGTGTGTGTTGTGTGTGTGTTTTGTGTTGTGTGTGTGTGTGTTGTGTGTGTGTGTGTGTTTTGTGTGTGTGCGTGTGTGTGTGTGTGTGTGTGTGTGTGTGTTGTGCGTGTGTGTGTGTGTGTGTGTGTGTGTTTGTGGAGGTGTGAGGTGTGTAGTAGGTGTGTGTGAGAGTGAGTGCGCGTGTAAAGTGTTACCAATCTGTTGTAGTCTGCGAGAGGTTCATGTGAAGTGGGTGATGTTGCGATGATACAGACACGTGCCCAGGAGCCTGCAGGGCTCTTGTGGGATTCAGGATTCTTTGTCCAGGAACATCTTTAGGTGTTGATCGGAAGGAACTGTCTGCATCCGTTTATCTACCGCAGCTGTATTAGATTTTTTCAGAATCTAGTTTATGTTCTTTGTGTTTGGGTGTTTTTTCGATGTGTGTGTGTGTGTGTGTGTGTGTGTGTGTGTGTGTGTGTGTGTGTGTGTGTGTGTGTGTGTGTGTGTGTGTGTGTGGAGAGAGAGAGAGAGAGAGAGCGAGCGCATACATCTAGCTGAGTCTATACTGATGATCTTTCATTCTGTTAAAACGGCACAGTTGGTTTGATGTGTGTGTGTGTGTCTGTCTGTGTGTATGTCTGTCTGTCTCTCTGCCTGTCTGTCTATTTGTCTGTCTCTGTTATCTTACTGCATTTCTGTTTATATATATCTGTGTATTAGTTTGTCTACTTATTTCATAGAAGTCTTTCTGCTCCTCTGTTTATATGCCTGTTTGTTTGTTGTTGGTCTGCCCACGCTTGTATTAGAAAAGGCTATCTGCCTTTTTGTTTCTCCGTCTATACAGCTGTCTGTTGGTCTGTTAGCCTCTGAAATAAAAGTGTAGCTGTAGTGCTTTGGTTGATTTATCTGTCTGTGGACTGGTAGTGTTATCAATGCTAAATCCATTGTGTCTCTGTGCTTTCCTCCTTTTGTCTGCTAGTCTCACCATGTATGATTTATTAGTCTGTGTGACTGTCTGTCCGACAGGTTCTGTCTATCTTTCTGTCTGTCTGTCTGTCTGTCTCTCTCTCTCTCTCTCTCTCTCTCTTCTCTCTCTCTCTCTCTCTCTCTCTCTCTCTGTTTTCATACCATACCACAACGACCCATACCATACCTTGCCACACCGTACCACACCACACCATACCATACCATACCATAACATAACATATATCATGCCATACCATACCTTACCATGCCACACCATACCATAACATACCATGCCATGGCATGCCATACTATGCCATACCATAACATATCATACCATGCTTTACCATACCATACTATACCGTACCATCCATACCAAACAATACCATCTATTTAAAATTAAGCATTAATTTTGTTCTGTTTACTCTTTTAAACCTGAAGTGGTTTTAAAAGCGATTAAGGAAGAAAAGTTACACAATCAACAATGTGGCTTGACTTATGCCTCTTGATTCCTTGGGGAACATAGGGCTGCAACAACACCCCTCCAACGAACTCGGTTTTAGGAGATCTTCTTCAGCTCGGCCCATGTCATTCCGGCTGCCTTCGTTTCTTCGTCAACACTTCTACGCCAGGTCGGTTTTGGTCATCAACAATGTAATGATAATGATTAAAATGTGTTCGGAATCTTTTTTTTTCTTTATCAAAATAGCTAGCTCCTTGGGTAAACCAACACTTTGACGATAACAGAACAGCCAATTCGCAAATTAATCTTCCATAACTGTCCCGACAACTCGCTCTACACTAGCTAGGTCTCCCTCCGGTGCTATGAAGACTTATCCTACAACGTGTTTTACGAGCTGTTACCTTGTGTGACGCGTTATCAAGTGCATCCGGGGTGCACCGAACACTGTGGTTGTGAAACCGGAACCACCCAGAGAGTTATTTCCCGTTGCAATCCCAGAGGTCTCGGCAGCAGGCAGAGGTGTTGGAAGGTCAGACAGCAAAGAGGGGAAATGGCCGCCAATTACCAGGTGTTAAGTGGTCAGCGATAAAGTCTGGCACTAAATAAAGCAGGTGGAGAAAGAAAGGGGCTGAACTCCGGAGATGGTTTTTTTTTGTTTGTTTTTGTTGTTGTTGGGTTTTTTTGCAGGAAAAAGGTGCGAGATTGGTGTGTGTGGGGGGAGGGGGGGGGGGGGTAGTTCTTCAGTTTAACGTTCTTCCGCTAAGTAGTGATATCAGACGTGTGTGTGTGTGTGCGTGTGCGCGCGCGCGCGCGTGCGTGCGTGCGTAAGTGTGTGTTGTATAGGACTTCCAGTCACATTAGACTGTTCCTCTCTCTCTCTCTCTCTCTCTCTCTCTCTCTCTCCTCTCTCTCTCTCTCTCTCTCTCTCTCTCTGTGCGGTGTGTGTGGGTGTGTGTGTTGTGTGTGTGTTCTTTGTTGACGTCTATAGCCTGTTTCATATATAGAACTTTTTTGGCAAAGAGATGTTCTTTCTTTGGATGGAGGGCCTGATTAAGTTTCTATCTAAACACAGATGATATTTTTCAATCTGTTATTCAGAAATTGTTTATCATTCTTATGATTTCTTGTGATCATTTGTTGCTTACTTTGTATAGGCAAACAGATAAAATGAAGGTTGTATTGCCTTTGATGTGTGTGTGTGTGTGTGTGCGTGCGCGCGCGCGCGCTCACGCGTATGGTTTCAAGTCTGAGAGTTTATAACAAAGAAGTAGATAGCTTAGGAAGAAATCTAATCCACGAAAAGGAAATGAAAAAAAAATGATAACAATTTAAAGATCCATTTTGGTGTATGCTGTATGACAGATTTCTACTTTTCTTTTTCTTTAGTATAAATCCCAGCATCAACGTAGGTCTGATTATTGTGTCCTTATGTGTCTTTTGTCGTTAAAAGGACAGGTATAAGAATTTCTCCCCCGGTCTGAAAACTTCCTGTGGAAACCTCCGGTGGAATACTGTACTTGCTAGGGGGGCGATCATTGTACGTGTTGCAGTCTTGACTGAGATTTTTGTGTTTTTTATATTGGTTGTTTTTTTGACGTTTTTTAAGTCGTATTTTCATCTGTGTTGATATAAAGAGATGTGCTAAGCATTTAAAAACAACTTCCAGTCACTTTTTGACGGGGTTCGTGCAGTTGAACATCTGGGCTGATCCAGTTAGCGACAAGGAATCCATTTAAGGACATCACATCCAAGAGATACAGGCACCTGCCCTATTAGTCAGGATATTCGAGAAATACTTTCAGTGTTACATTCACAAAGCAGATAGGCGTAATAATCGATTGTGTGGTTCCAGTCTTTTCATTTAATCTATCATGACTGTGGGCAGAAGCCGAGAATAAAATGTATAAATACATGTCATTGAGGGGGATTGAACCATAGTTCCCCAGCGGATGGGTCTCCGTGTTAACCACATAGCCAAGGTAGATGCCACGTGCTTTTATTTTCAATCTTTCTTTTCTTTCTTTTTTCTTTCTTTCTTTCTTTCTTTCTTTCTTTCTGTGTCTTTTTCCCTGTATTTCTTTTCAACACCATGAAAAGGGGATTCGACATTCTAAAGATCTTGGTGGATAGAAAAATAGCCATAGAGGGAGAGGACAGAGAGGAGGGAAGAGCCTAAAAATAAAAATAAAAAGAAGAAAGCAGGCGAAGGAAAGGACAGACTAGCAAGCAGGCCATCAGTAACTGAAACAGGGAGACAGAAAAAACAAACAGAGGAAACAGACACTGAGAGCAAGCAAGTAACAGAGAGAGAGAGAGATACAAACCGTTACAGAGAGATAGAGAAGAAGAGGGAGGAGAGAGAGAGAGAGATAAACATACAAACCGTTATAGAGAGAGAGATAGAGAAAGAGAGAAGAGAGACAGACAGACAGGACAGACAGACAGACAACAACAAACAAACTTAAGCACAGATCAGCCAGACATAGAGACAAAAGATGAAGGAACAGACACAGGAGAGAAGGGGGGGAAAGAAAAGGAAAAACCAGAAAAGAACCAAACAAAGAAAAAGAAAAGGCCAACCAACAGGAGGGACCCCCATTAAGGCCGCTAACTAGACCACTTGCACGTGGTGCTCGGAGTCCTCCTCTCACGCCTCATCGCTGGCCCACCAGCGCCAATTCCTTCCACTCGCTTGTCGTCGCCGACGACTCTCTCTCCCTTCCCCGTCTCCGCCGGCATCGCAGCAGGGAGGTCCTTGCAGGCCTGGTCAGGCTGGAATTAGTTCAGGAACCCTTCCCCCCAGGGACGAATCACGTGCGCGCGCGCGGCTGCTCACCTTGGAAAAGCGCACGTGCCGACCAGACCCCGGGCCGAGGCCTGTGTGCGTGGGGTTCCAGCTAAATCATCGAGGCTGGTCGTCAGGTTTGGGGGGGAGGGGGAAGGGGGTGGGTGGCTTGTAAGGCAGCTGGTCGTTCGTCTTGGCCTAATTATTGTGCGAATGGGGAACAGGCGGCTGTCTTATTTGTTATTGTTGTTAGTGTCAAAGAGCGAAAATATTATTTCGTGAAGACAAGAACAACAATGAATTCAGACAACAGAGACTTAAAGATTTCGTTCCTTTTGTATAGTGCGCTTAGATATGTGGGGAGCTTTGATCTTTTTAATTAAATAAATGCGGACATACAAATTGCTTACGGAATATGATTGTTGAAAAAAAGTTGTAAAAAAGCAGTTACCAAAAAGAGAAGGTCGAAAAAGAAGCAGTTACCAGAATAGAAAGGTCTCTGGCTGGTGTGCCTCAAGGTTCAGAGTGAAGCCCCCCTTTCTTTCCTTATGTAGGCGATATTACAAACTACATTCAATCTGATTGTACTAGCTAAATGCATGCACATGAAATAGTACTTATGCTTCGGTTGCATAAATCAAATTTGAAATGATTATTCATAAAGTAAAATCAGTGGCGTGTACCATAAAAATCAGTGGAGATTCTGGTGATGTAAAAATGACTACGTTTGCCATATCAAGCTCTGTTTATCAGCAAAGAGCACCATACAGGTTCTGATTTATCGTAAATATCCCTATATATCAAATCTTGGTCGAGATTTTGTTTTAGGCTTGGACTTCAACCATAGGCAAAAATTCCTAAAATGATCAGATTTCTTTTTTATGTTTAAACCAAGCAGTTAATTTGTTTCTCAAACTTCTAAATTAAAGACAGAAACTCATCGAATCATGCGAATAAAAAAACGCTCTCCAAAAAAGTCAAGAAAGAAGCCAAAACGATTTTTTTTAAAGTACACTCTCAATTCACGACTAATATAGCATGTGCTTTGAACGATGTAGGTTTTATCTGTGAGGGAAGAAAACCCCTCTTTGTCAGCCTCATCATGAAGTTAATAATGAAAAATTCTGAAGTGAATGATTTCCATTGCAAGACTACCACGTGTTTGAATCCTAATGCTGCTGTTAGGTATGAATGGGGATGGACATGTCTTTCCTTTCTCACGTTGAATCCGTTACATACAACATTTTGATCCTCTTCCACTACCTCTCTCCTCTCTCTCTCCTCTCTCTCTCTCTCTCTCTCTCTCCTCTCTCTCTCTCTCTCTCTCCTGTCTACTGCGTGTTTGTCTGTCCCCGTCAAACACACACACACACACACACACACACACACACACACAACCACACACACACACACACACACACAACACACACACATACATACAACACGTACATACATACAACACACACACAACCACACACCTACACACACACATGCACACACACTTACAACACACACATACATACAAGACACACACAACACACATACACCCTACACACACACAAACACATACACCCCTACACACACATGCACCCTACGACACGCACACACAACACACAACACACACACACACACACACACACACACACCACACACCACGCACACAACACACACACAACACACACACACACCACAACACACACACACACACTACACACACACACACACACGAAGTCGCATTGCTTTCATATTATCACCTTATCTCTTTTCCCATGTCGGATTTCCCCCCATAGCCATATACAGTTCCTTCCTCCCATCGTCTTCATCCGTTTTTCTTGTTCTTCTTTTTTTTTCTTTCGCTGCTAAGAAGAAAGAAAACAGAGGCACAATAAATACAGATAAGTTTGTAAAGGGGGAAAAAGTATGTGTGTGTGGAGGGGGGGGGAGGAGGGGAGAGAAGGGGTGGTTGTATGTGTGTGTGTGTGGTTTTGTGTGTATGTGTGTGTATTTAGGTGTGGTTTTGTATGTTTGTGTGTGCGCACGTGCATGCATGCGTGCGTGTGTATGTGTGTGTGCACATAATTATATGCGTGTGTTTTGAAGACTATAATTATACACATCCAGACAGATAGAGACAGATAGTCTGTGGCAGATAGAGAGAGAGAGAGCGAGAAGAGAGAGAGAGAGAGAGAGAGAGAGAGAGAGAGAGAAGAGAGAGAGAGAGAGAGAGCGAGGATGAAAGATAGACAGACAGAGACAGACAGACATACTGAAGCACAGACACACAGAGAGACATACAAAAACACAATCAGACTAACACACCCCACCCCCTCCTCAAAAAAAGCCCCAACCAAAGCAAAAGAAAAAAACCATCAACAACAACAACAAAACCCCACAATACATCAAGAGATATGAAAATAAAAAGTGTGCTGTGTCACCCACCCACCCCTACCACCACCCCGGGTGATACCCAACCACCCAATGATTATCAACGGTGTGGTCTGACCGAGCCAAGCCGCTCTCTCTCTATCAAGGCGACGAACAAACACCCGGCCACAAGCATCCTCTCTCTCTCTCTGTCTCTCTTCTCCTCTTCTTTCCTCTCTCTCTCTCTCTCTCTCTCTCTCTCTCTCTCTCTCTTGTCTCCCTCTCTCTCTCTGTTCTCTGTCTCTGTGTCTGTCTCTCTCTGTCTCTCTGTCTCTCTCTGTCTCTCTCTTCTCTCTCTTCTCTTCTCTCGCTCTCTCTCTCTGTCTCTCTGTCTCTCTCTGTCTCTCTCTCCCCTCTTTTCTCTCTCTCTGTTCTCTCTCTCTCCCTCTCTCTCTCTCTCGCTCTCTCTCTCTCTCTTCTCTCTCTCTCTCTCTCTCTCTCTCTCTCTCTCTCTCTTCTCTCTCCCTCTCTCTCTGGGCCTCTGATAGCAGGGGCCAGGGCGCGGTCCCCTCTCCCCTGATCCATGGCCCAAAGAAAACACCACGCGTGGGAGACCAAAGGGACAAGCGGGGAGAGAGAGACGGAGGGAGAAGGGACTCGAACCCAAGGCTGGCTGGCGGCGTTGTCTTCCCTTCCCTCCATCAGATAGATAGATGGTGGGGCCCCCCCTTGAAATAAAGACAAGCGGGTCTGTCTGTGTGTCTGTGGCGCTTTTGTAGGGGGAAGGAGATCAGAGAGAGGGGAAGGTGACGATCCCTGTTTGGGTAGATGTGTATCCAGCGCACGTAGGGTTTGTCTAGTTGATGTCGGGGGGGTTGGGGGGTGTCTTTTTGGGGGTGGGGGGTTGCTAGGTTGGCCTTGCTTATCTCTGAGAGAGAGAGAGAGATTCTTTTGTCTGACCCCCACCCCCACTCCCCACCCCACTATTATAATATTATAGCAGACAAGAGTAGTCTAGTAGCAGACTTTGTTGGTGGTGAGAAAGAAAATAAAGCAAACATTGACTGCTGCACGATCTCACATCATTGTCCGTGTATGTGTAAGTCTGGATATACTTCTAACAGTCTATTTTGGACACAGTCTCTCCCTCTCTCTCCTCTCTCTCTCTCTCTCTCTCTCTCTCTCTCTCTCTCTCTCTCTCTCTCTCTCTCTCTCTCTCTCTCTCTCTCTCTCTCTCTTTTCTCTCTCTCTCTCTCTTCAGAAGGGGATATGGGTGGTTGGTTTGAAGTGGGAATAAGTGGTCAAGAAAGATTGGGAGCAGTAGAGATTGTTTTAGCTGAATGATTTCACCATGTTGACATCATATGAGATATATCACAACACACACGACACAACATACACACACACTTTTCGTCCTTCCCAAACCAGAACTGAATTCAGAGCAAAAAGAAACGTGCCACCATCTGGAACGGACAGAGAACCCACCGCCCATTGGTTCCACCATCACAACTTGCAACATGACTCCTACTGTCTCTTTCTTAGTCCAGATTCTGCAGAATGGACAGTGACGCACTTTCACTCCTTGCCCATACACACACAAACAACAGCCTGGCTCTGTGCAACACGCGGCGAAAGCCGTGGCCAGTTCTCCACGTGGCCAGTCCTCTTCAGCTTATTTTGTTTGGGGAGCGAGCAAGGCAACACGATCCCATTTTGTTTTAGCCCAGAAAATGACAGACGTGTGCAGAATGCGCTTCTTCGTGAAGGTATGAACTTCACCCCCAACCTCTCATCAACAAAAACCCACCCCAAAAAACCATCACCACCATGACCATTACCGTCACCACCTCCACCATCGCCACCAACCACCACCACCCTTACCCCCACCCCTCCCCGGTAAAAAAAATCCTGGACTTTTGAGAGGCTGCTGATGAAGGAAGCGCTTTCCCGTGGGTCGAGGCGGGGTGAAGCGCAGCAGCGAGAAAATGAACAAACAAGGCAGGCAGGCAGGAAGGAAGGAGCTTCATCACAGAGGCAGCCACAACACCACAAGTAAAGGCTTGACCAGCAAGCAAGCTGCGGTACAGTACAGTACAGAGCAGAATGGGCCGGGTAGGCGGCAAGCCAGCGAGGCAGGCAAAGGGGAAGGGAGTCCATTACCTGAGCGCTTCGGCCTGTTTAATCAAGGGTCTGGGGTGATAAAAGGTGTCGGTTACCAACAGGCGTCTGAAGGCTATCCAGTTACCCAGCCGCTTGTTTGGTCTGAGACCTCCACCACCACTACCACCACCTGGGTCACCATCTCCTCCACCATCATCACCTCCGCACTGAGGTGGGTCTGTGGACAAGGCTGGAAGACCCTGGGGGACTGGGGGGGAGGTCTGTCCGCGGAGGTGGGTTTGGTCTGACCAGACAGACCAGACCCCTTGAATGGCCTCTGCTTGGACAAAGAGGCCGCAGAGTGCAGGGCTCTGGCCCTACAGGGGTGGTGGGTGGTGAGGTGGTGAGGGTTGGGGTGGACTGCAGTGAGGTGGGTGGTGAAAGGGAGAGAGAGGAGTGGGGTGGGATGGGGTGGGGGATTGAAGTTTGCCTTGCACTGACGCGTTCATTGTCCGAGGGTTATGATCTCGAGGAGCGGAAGGAAAGATTAAAGAGAGAGGAGAGGAGAAAAGAGAGAGAGACAGACAGACACAGAGAGAGACAGAGATTATTGGAAAACATGAAAATGTGATTCACGATTATGCTTATTTACCAAATGTTGTGTCTCTTGCGAAAAACAACAACAGCAACAACAAACAATGTGTAAATTACCAGTCTGCCGACTAACATTCGGCCCACAATCACACACCAAGATTCATAGAAACTGCACAGTTAAAAGATAATGTCCAGAAGAAGAAAAAATAACTTCCTAAGGGGTAGTTCTCCAACAGAATCAACAGGACCTTTCGTCTCGTCCTTCCACTAATACCACCCTGGCAATGATACAATGATATATGAGCCAATAACATGACATTTTTTTTAACTGCCTCACAACAAATTTCATTTAGTTTGATGGTGGAGTACACTAAAAGCTATTAGCTTCTTGCTGCTCCGAATGGGTTTATGTACGACGTGTTTCTTTTTTGAATAAATATCTGTGTAAACCAATGATATGAGCCATGAAGAATTATCAAACTGCTTTATACGTTTCGTAGTTCGTCGGTCAATAGATCAGTGATGTGCTTAGTCACTTGTTAAGCTAAGTTTCTGACATATTTCGATTCTCCATTCACTTCAAACTGCATTTTCCTGTCCGTGTGTTCATTTGCTGGGGTGTCTGATATAATGTGTGTGCCTCTCTCTATA
>CM054152.1:21692575-21747575 GCA_028751875.1 Rapana venosa | reverse complement strand
GAGAAAGTGCCCTCTCAGGTGAGCAGAGTGAGAAAAAGAGACTGGAGCGATCAGTACAAACAAGCAAGAGAAAGCTAAAGAACAGGTTTCATCTTCTTTGCGTTTGTTTTTACCCACCCCACCCCCCTTTGTTTTTTATGCGTCTGGCCTGTTTAGTAATAATGCCACAGACAATTTGCAAAGAAAGCTGCTGATGTTTTTGTCAGTGCTACAAGAGGAGAAAAATTGATTACAATAAACCATTGTTATTGTCATTCTAATGGTCTGTCTCTTTTTTTCTAACAAATTCCCCCCCCCCCCCCCCCCCCCTCCCCCTTCCGAACTCCCCAAGAGAAAGGGGCCTATATAGCTTAGGTGCAAAGAATATTTAAAAGAAAATAAATGCGGAAACAAAATCCGCCTCCTCTCCCACCCATCCACACCCCTGCCCCTTCTTTTTAATTCTTTATAAAAAAAAATGTTTTTTAAAAGTATAAAAAAGTGAAACTGAAAAGGGGAAACCAAACTGAAACCATCCCCGCAAAATTCACAAACTTGGGGTCTCTAAACCAGGGACACCCCTCAGACTACCACTACTTTCTCCAAGGGCTTTCAGAACTTAAAAGGCGAGAGAGAGAAAGAGGCGCCATCATGGAAGAAATTAAAGGGAGATCAGCGATCATTGCATCAAAACGAGGCAAAGAGGAACTCCCAAACGACCTTCTTCCTGTCGCCGACGTCTGCCTTTCAGAGGTGGGAAGAGAGAGAGAGAGGGGGGAAGGGGGGGGGGGAAGAGAGAGGCACTGTAGGGAGACTTCAAAGAACGCTGAGGGGACAACACTGGGCTAATTCAGAGATCGATTACCGCTGGTGGGGGGTGGATAAGATAGCCATTGGCCAGGCCTCATCGTTTTAATCACAATCGAATTGGTGCCAGAGGAGCCCTTTTCTGTGTTCCCAGGGACCCTTGCTCAAGGAGCCTGCAGGGAGTTCTCTCTGAGAGCTGCTAATGAGGGAACAATGAGCTCCTGGGGTGAGGAGGTGGGGGGAGGGGAGGAGGGATGATGAGGGTAAAGTGGAGGAATAATGGGGGGAGGGGGGGAAGGGTAGTGGGAGGGGTGATGGCGGCATAAAAAAGTGATGGCGGTTTAGGTCTAATGTTGGTGGCGGTTTTGTTAGTATGGGTGGACTTTCGGTGCGGATTTGTCAATTATGTTCATATTCTTGAATAAGTTCTTGAATATAATTATTATTGATATTGGTAAACAAGTTCTATTGTTTTCGATTGGTGCTGTAGGCTTAGCGGGTAAAGCCTGTTTCCAGATAGAGTGTTCTTGGTCAGCTCGGCTATGATAGCATGAATGAATCGATGCGCGAATCAGACTTCTTGTCTGGTTATTCTTAGTCATTTTCTGCTTCTTTAAGTTGTTGATGGCGGTGGAATTTTGTTTCTTTGATTTTTGTTTTGTTTTGTTCCGGGGAAGAGAGAGGGTTTTTTGAGGTTTCAGCTAAAAATGCGTGCATCTTATAAAATTGTTGACCGATTATCGAAAATGCCACATGAAAAATTACCATTCTCTCTGTCCTACGAAGTCCTGTTATTATCGAGAGAAAGAAGGAGAAGAAGAAGAAGACAGAGAGAAAGAGGGTGTGTTTGTTTGTTTCTCTCTCTCTCTCTCTCTCTCTCTCTCTCTCTCTCTCTCTCTCTCTCTCTCTCTCTCTCTCTCTCTCTCTCTCTCTCTCTCTCTTTCTTCTTTCTCTCTCCATCAGTGTGTGTGTGTGTGTGTTTATTTGGTGATAGGGGAATAAACAGTTTTATTCATAAACACCCCCCATCATGAAATATATAAGAAGGAGAGAACGATAAGAGACAAATGGAGTTGGAAAGAATAAGATACTAAAGCATTCATACTGCAGTCTGTTTATTGTACGATCCTTCTTACCTACTGATACCAAAAAGCCAGTTTGCATGAAGACTGGAGATTTGTGGATAATCGTTCGTTGTGTGTTTGTGCTTTTGCTGGTGATAGTGGCGTTTTAGTTGTTTGTTGTTGTCCTGTTTGTTTATAAAGGGTTCTTTGTTTGTTTTGTATTACATGTTTGTGGCTTGTTCTTTGTGTGTGTGAGTGTGTAGGGGTGAGGTTGTTGGCGCTGGACATGATCTTAACTTCTCTTTTCTATTTATTTCCAGTGCATGCTGGTGTTGCTGTTTTTTCTCTCTCTCTCTTTAGTTGTTTTTCTATCAGTTTGTTGATTTTCTTCCCATCACATGTAAATATTTTTACACAGATAGATGCGCAGTCACTAACCGTATTTCACGTTGTGGTATACCATTAGGAAACGTCTTCCCTTTATCAGTAGGTTCATAAACTATTATTGAAAAATTGGAAGAATTGGTTTCGCGGAGATCATGGAAAATATGTCACTAAAAAAAAGCAACTAACCATTTTGTTTTATTCATCTGATCTACCAAAAACATAGGCCTATTTATATACATATTCGTTTAAGTTGATTCATTAAGCATTGCTCTTAATTTGTTCAGCTTTTTTTTTTTTTTAGTCCTTCTTTCGTAGTTTGTTTCTTCTTCAGTGTAAAAGATGGCGCAAAAGAAATACGGATGTAAGGTAAATATCTCATAAATAATGTCACTGTTAGACGGGGCACAAACATTCCAGCATGCACGCAAGGGTTTACCAGCGCTGTGGGCTGTGCAACTGGCCATGCATCTCTTGAAAAGACGTCTTGGCAGATGCGGGGTAGCCTACATGGACCTTTCCTCGCGGTGGCATCGTTTTAGGAAGAGACTGAAACTGTCCCGACTCCTTTTCTCTGTTCACCTCTGTGTGACTGTGTCGTTGGCTGGCTGTGTCTATGTCTGTCTGTCTGGCTGGCTGGCTTTCTGTCTGTCTCTCTCTCTCTCTCTCTCTCTCTCTCTCTCTCTCTCTCTCTCTCTCTCTGTCTCTGTCTCCGTCTGTCTGCTGCCTGTCTCTCTCTCTCTCTCTCTCTCTCTCTCTCTCTCCTCTCTCTCTCTCTCTCTCTCTCTTCTCTCTCTCTCTCTCTCTCTCTCTCAACCTCCTCCTTCATCCTCTTCATTTTTTCCCTTTTCTCCTCTTTGTTGTTATCTGTTGTTGTTATTGTTGCTGTTATTAATATCCTCGTCATTATTATTATTTATTGTTGTTGTTGTTGTTGTTGTTGTTATTATTATTATTATTATTATCATTATTGTTGTTGTCATTATTATTACTACTGTTGTTATTGTCACTGTCATCATTATCACTATTACTGTTGTTGTTACAGGGCTGGGGGACGCTTGGGGGCAGCGAACACCACCCCGCACACCTATGGAGAAGGAGCTTGGATCCCATCTACTGCAGGTATGTATGTACACATACACACGCTCTCTCTCTCTCTCTCTCTCTCTCTCTCTCTCTCTCTCTCTCTCTCTCTCTCTCTCTCTCTCTCTCTCTCTCTCTGTCTGTCTTCTCTCTCTCTCTCTCTCTCTCTCTCTCCTCCTCTCCTCTCTCTCTCTCTCTCTCTCTCTCTCTCTCTCTCTGTTTCTTGCGCTTTCTCACAGAGTGCGTGTCTGTCTGTCTTTCTGTCTGTCTGTCTTTCTGTCTTTCTTTCTATTTGCCTCACTGTCTGTCCGTCCATGTGTTTGGGTCTGTGTCACTGCGTTTATGTGTTATGCGCGTGCGCTCAAACGTATACAGATCAATGTAACTGTAGACATAACACTATGCGCGTACAAACACATGATTGTATGTGCTTGTCATGTCATCACCACCCCCCAAAAAACCCCACATAACTGTAAAAAAAAAAACCTCAAGACTGCTACTTCTGTCAAACGTCAGTTCTCTCACAACACTAACACGCAGCATAACCCTCTAAAGAACTTGTCACTTCCGTGTCGAAGCTGGCACGCTACCACGCTGCCCGTCAGAGAAGTCATTTTGATGATTGACCAAACGGAGTTGTCGGGACCTGCATAGCTCTTGATGTCCCTTGATCGGCCGGCAATCCTGCCCAACACATTGGACCGATCCCAGAACCTGGGCCCATCGATCCCACGCCCTCCACACCCCAAGGGGATGAGGAAAGGTGGAGGGGGGGGGGGGGGGTAAGGTGATGGACCAGAGAAACAGGGAGTAGGGGGGGGGGGGGTGGAAGGAGGTGGGGTCCCTAGCAAACAGCCCGGCCCAATCTCATGAATAGATAATTGCAAAGCGCGGTAATTCTGCAACAGACGAGCGCCCCCTATGCCGAGTCACGTCCCTTTGCCGAATGGAGAAGGGCAGATAAACGAGCATGACGTCTCGTGCCGGGGACTGCTGCTTCTGGCTTTCACGTGCTGACCTCTGACCCTCCGGGGGTATGACCTCCGCCAGCCTCGGGGGCAGGCAGTGAAGGGAGGCGTCCTTGTTGTTGTTGGACCTGGATGTAAATGCCTCCAGTGATCTGAATGATTATTATATCAACAGCCTGATACAGCGTTCTGTGAATATACCAACCAACCTTACTCTTTTTCTCTCCCTCTTTTTTTTTGGGGGGGGATGCCGGTTCTGACAGAGTTAAGTGGGAACAAATACATCGATGCGTGAATTACACAGAACACTCATTTGCTTGCGGTTCTGACGTTAGTGAATGAGGAATAAATTCCGTCAGTGTATGAAGACTCAAAAAGGCTGATTTGTTTGGGGTCCTGGCAGTATTGATTAGACATTCAGTTATCAGAATCGTCATTTGTCAACTGTTCTGTCGAAATGATCTCTCTCTCTCTCTCTCTCTCTCTCTCTCTCTCTCTCCTCTCTCTCTCTCTCTCTCTCTCTCTCTCTCTCTTCTCTCTCTCTCTCTCTTCTTTCTCTTCAAAATGAATAAAATGAATAGGCAAATAAGTAACATGAAACAACTTCAAAATCATTGTTTAAAAATGAACAGAAGTATGCAGAAGTCGAATATCACAGTTTTATTTTCGTTTCACACAGCATGTGCTACTTTTTTTTTTGGCTTATCTTTGTATCTTGTTTTATATGATTTTTGACAGTATGTCACTTAATACTAATTTTGAAATAACTTGTACTATAAAATGATATTGATGTGTGTGTGATATATGATGGTCAATGAAAAGAGGAAAACATAACCATATCCTTCTATATATTCTTTTAAATGTTACACCTGATGTCTTCATGTTTTCGTTTTGCTTCATTCGTATCAGTGTGCCTGTCAGTATTGTAATTGCCCTTCATGGGATGATTAAAGTGTTTTTGACTTGACTTGACTTGATTTCTTTCTTTGTTTTTGTAGCTTGGCTGACCACAGAGGTCACATCAAAGCTGTCATCACTTCGAATAGAAACATAATTGATAATGCATAAAACTTCTAAAATTAAAGATGACTTAAGAAATATTTTTAAAAGTTGGAAGGAAAAAATTCAAACGAAGCAACTTCAAAATAAAGAACAATATTCAATGGCAGAAGAAAATAATCTTGCTTACATGTGTCAGACGCCAATAGTGTTCTTAATAACAGACGTTTGACAAATACTACTAAGGCAGCGATTAATTAGTTTCTTAGATACTGACACACAAAAAACCAGAACAACAAACAAAGCAGGGGAAAAAACAAAAAGAAACAATGAAACAACAAGCCCACAACAACAGCGACAACATCAAACCTGTTTTCTCTAGATCGATGTTCCTGTGCAAAGTTTCTGTAATTGAAGCATCTGTAGAAGAAAGAGAACAAACACAAATAAAGAAAAAGAAAGAAAGAAACCTCCTTCAATCAACACCAAAATTAGTACACAAAGTAAACTCCAGGAAAGGAATAAAAATTGTCTCTGCCCGTACTGCAGAAAATTGAAAATATTATTTTTTTAAATATTATAAAGATCCAGTAATTAAAAGATACACTTGCTTTTATTTTTCAAAGACAAGTTTTTTTGTAATTTATGACATAATGCTTAAACTTTTTTTTTAAAAATCCCCCCCCCCAAAAAAAACACTACAAAATAAACGAACAAAAAACAGGTCCAACGGATTTTTTTAAACATAAAAATTTTATTTCAGACGCTCAAATATTCCATGAAAATATCTATTGTTATGTGACTATTATTGTCTTTCTCATAAACAGTAATGTGATCCTTATTGAGAGACAGAGACAGCGAGAGACAGACTGCATTTTCCCATTCCTATCTCTCCATTCGCTCTTTTCTCTTCCGCACCACTCATTTTAGAGTAATGAAAATTATACAGTCAATATTATAAGAATGTTTTGTATAAGGAAAAAAACTTTTTTTCAAAGCGAAAAACTCTTTTTTGCTTCCCTCAAACTTTCACACACACACACACACACACACACACACACACACACATTAACGAATTTCGCTTTCTTTAAATGAATAGATTATTGTTGCTTTTTAAAGTTTTGCCCTCGTTTGTTTGCACATGTTTTGTTTGTTCTCTTTTGTTTCGTTTTTCTTCATCTTTCTCGTTCTCTATGTTAACTTACATTATTATTATTATTATATTACTGTTGTTGTTGTATTTCTAAGTATCAACTTATATACATTTTCCCCCTGTCTACGTACTCAAATTGAATCTGATCTGCTTTTCACTGTTTCAACAACAACAAAAGAAGAAAAGAACAAACCCTGCTTGTATGTATTTGCATTGTATTATCAATCAAAGAACTAAAAAAGAGAGAGAGAGAGAGAGAGCGAGCGAAAGAGAGAGAGAAGAAGAACAAGAAAAGAGAGAACAAAAAAAAAAGGCAAAACCTCATTACAAAACAAGAAAGAAAAAGAAATATAGCACGAAAAAGGAGCCAAAAGGGAGAAGAGAACATCCTTCAATCATAGGCTAGGCTGGCCTAGTCTCAAGCACACATCTACTTTGCTGGCATGGCTAGAGAGAGAGACAGACAGACAGACAGACAACACACGCACTTTTTTATATAAAAAAAAAAAGAAGAAAAAAGACGAGGGTGCCGACTGACACTAATTCGTGGGTAATCCTGCCCATTGACACTCAGCCGGTGGAGATGCTTGTCGTGGAACTGGGGAACGAGTGTCAGCGAAGAACCTTATCTCTACATACACATTCTGCAAACCCTCGACAAGCCCGCAGCCACTGACACTGGGATTTGCCTCCCTTGCTGTCGGCCAAGGGCGCGTAATTGTCCGGAAGTCACATTACGACTCATGCCCGCGCATACGTAACGAGGCTTCCGGTTAACAGTCGCAAGATTTCGTGATCAATCTGTCTAAAAATGAGAATTGCAAAAGGAAAGTTGGGGGGGGGGGGGGGGGGGGGGGTTGGAAAAGGAAAGGGAAAAAAAACAAAGAATTGGAAAGTGTGTGTGTGTTAAATGCAAGAGACCATGAAATAGGTATCATCATGGAAATATTATTGATATAGTTATGATGGCGATGGCGATCACGATTTGTAGTATTCAATAATAATAATAATCTTGTAAAACTGAATCAAAATGCTTGTCACCACTTCATGTTCATTACCTGTAAAATGCTTTTGGTACCACTTTCATTACCGATTTTTTATTATCATTTCGATCACCATTGATGTCATCGAGTATAGTTTTGCAGTTACTGTTTTCTTTCCTTTCACATCTGCCTTTCACAGCAGACTCACGCATTCTAAGTGTATGTCAACTTGTGACAAACACCGCCAAGCATGAGCTTTCTTCCAGATAGATGTTAGCTGCGTTACACACTATTGTTGTTGCGATATGTTCCCCCCTAGTGGATGGGTAACACACCGTACCGCACTGACTGCATGTACATACATAGGCAGGAGTTTGAGACTCTATAAAAGCACAATTAATCAGAATGTTCTGCACAAATATATTACTCACGAAAGGGGGTTAGAGGAGCGTTAATTTTTTTTTATCCTGCAGAAGTTGAGGTGACAGTGTGTGTATTGAAGAGCAGTGGGGAGGGGGATGGGGAGGGAGGGGGGGAGAAGATACACAAGGAGGACGGAAGGGTGTGAGGGGGAGTGAGGTAAAGGGATTAACAACAGTATTAATTCCACCAGCTTGTTGTCGATGCTCGGAAAATTTGCGAACTTCATCAAACTGCCCCGGGATCAATCGCTTGTCCGACCTTTTTAATCCGATGAATCACCGGCCAGTTGTTGCCCATCGTCAGTCAGTCAATCCCTGGGAGCCTGCACTGACGCCTCGCCTCGCCATTTCAGCTGACGGTGTAGGGGTGATGAGAATTAACCCTGGCCTGCCACATCCCACCCCCGGTTAAAGATTAAATTGACCTACTTCTGTCATCGTCATCATCGTCGTCGTCGTCATCATCATCGTCATCAATACCCTGACTTAGATGGTCATCGGGGAGGGGACGGGGGACACAAGAATCCCGTTGGTCGACAATTGTTTTGGAGATGACCAATACATCATCATCATCATCATCATTATCATTATCATCAATACAGTTTTCTTGAAGATGACAAATTCCATTTAAAATCATCTGGATTTTTTTTCCAATCAGATTTATCTACTCTTTTGCTTACCAGTTGAATAGGGAAAATACCTTTCTTGCTTATGTATATATTTTCTATATTCCTATCAAATCTTCGTTGTTGTTGTTCTCCTTAGCTGTTTGTGTTTAAGCCCCATAGTGGTTTTAAACAGATTTCATTCAATGAATTATTACAAAAATACAAGTCAGTGACAGCACAGCAGGAGAACATCACGCCATGGCTTGTTTCATTTTAGTCTCCGCAGTTCAGGCAGTGGCTGTATGGTTTATTTTATTTCGTTTTGATTTGGCTCGAGTTTATTTTGGGGGGTAGGATAGGGGCCTTTGGGTGTTTTTTTTCTGTTTTAGGATGAGATGTGTTGATAGAATTCAGCATTTAGTTTGGATGGACTGCCTTCAAGACGTACATAGGTAAACATTACTTTAAAACTTACTGTTGTCTTACCTTTTATAGTTTTGATGCTTTCAAAACCTGTCACGATATTTTTTTTCTTTCGAGTATTGGTGAGTATATGACCAGGGGTTAGTCTCCCGCCTGAAGTAACATCTTGGAAAATTCCAGAAGAGTTTCTTTTAAAATAAAATAGAAAATGTAAACCTCTTTCCCTGCTGTGCCTGGCCATGCCCATTTCATCAACTCAGTCTAAGACAGTATTTCTCGAGGTCTACATTTTCGGCACATACCTTCATGTTTGGTATTTTAGTGATTTAGCATTCGAGAAAAAAAATTCTGAAGGTTTTTGCGTCACAAAAGAGGAAAAAATCTCTGTTTTTACCGATATATGACAGTGTTATTGCAAGTGACATTTAGATTGCAAAGGCATTTTAGTTCACTGATTCGAACCATATGATTATTTTTGTTTTTTCCACACAAAAAATTATCGAGTTTTGGTCTGCTTTGCTTTGTCTCTTAGGAAGAAATATGACTGCATAGGATTCATAAAGTAGAGAGATCTAATTTGTTTCCATCTTTGTATCTATCATTCAGCAAGTTTTCCTTTAAAAAAAACACCACCAAAAACCCACACGTGATTACCTATACTGCTGTCATTTGCCATATCAAGGTAACTTTCAATAGCATATGAAAATATCTCTGTCTGTTTGTCTGTCTTCTGTCTCTCTTCTCTCTCTCTCTCTCTCTCTCTCTCTCTCTCTCTCTCTCTCCTCTCTCTCTCTCTCCTCTCTCTCTCTCTCTCTCTCTCTCCCAGCCTGTGGCTGTGATATCGATTCATCATGAAATTTGTTTATAGATAACGACGATGTATTGAAAATCACTATGGACGGGATTTAAAACGTTCATTACAGACATATTAACAAAATTATGAAGGGTACGTATGCACCTTTCACTAAGACTCAACAGTATCTTCTTTAAAAAAAAAATCTGCAATTGAGAGGAGACTTAACACAAGAGCGGGTGACACATCGGAGTACTGATGGATGGACGAGAAAGAGGTGGGAAACGGAAGAAGAAAAAACCCTAACAAAAAAGAACTCACGCTCACCACCAACCCCTACCCCCTTTAACCCTTTGGCCCCCACCCCATCTCAAACTGATTCCAACATATCACAATGGGTTTTCAATTTGCCCCCTACCCCCACCCCCCACCTCAAACGCCGAGATAGTCTAGCACCCTGACAGGAGCGTTTCCTGTTGAAAGTGTGTGGCGCTGATCTGCCTTCAGACCGATTTCAAAGTCCTTGGTTATTAAGCCAGTGAGGCAAATCCCCCCTTTCTTCTCCTCCTCTCTCTCCCTCTCTCTCTCTCCTCTGTCTCTCTCTCTCTCTCTCTCTCTCGCTGCTCTCTCCTCCCCTCTCTCTCTCCCTCGTCTCTCTCTCTCCTCTGTCTCTCCTCTCTGTCTGTCTCTCTCTCTTCTCTCTCTCCCTCTCTCTCTCTCCTCTCTCTGTCTCTCTTTCCTCTCTCTGTTCTCTCTCTGTCTGTCTCTCTCTGTCTCTCTCTCTCCTCTGTCTGCTCTCTCTCTGTCTCTCTTCCTCTCTCCTGTCTCTCTCTCTGTCTTCTCTCTCTGTCTGTCTCTCTCTGCTCTCTCCTCTCTCTCTCCTCTCTCTCTCTCCCCCCTCTGTCTCTCTCTCTGCTCTCTCTCTCTCTTCCCTCTCTCTCCTCTCCCTCTCTCTCCCCTCCTCTCTCTCTCTCTCTCCTCTTCCCCCTCCTCTCTCTCTCTCCCTCTCTCTCCCCCCCTCTCTCTCCCCTTCCTCTCCTCCCCTCTCTCTCTCTCTCTCTTCCCTCCTCTCTCCTCCCCCTCTCTCTCCCTCTCTCTCTCTCCTCCCTCTCTCTCTCTCCTCTCTTTCTCTCTCACTGTGTCCCTTTAGACCCTGGGTTCGGCTGACCATTAGCGCTTGTCTGGCAGAAGTGAGGGTGTCGTTGGGACTGTGCTGGAGAATTTGCTCAGCGAATTAATTTCGTTTCATCGCACTGGAATCGGCTCTTGCAGTTGGCAGCTTATTTCGGGTTTTTGTTGTTTTTTTAATTATTTTTTAAAAAGATTTTCTTTAGTAGTGGTTTGGTTGTTGTAGGTTGGGTTTTTTTGGAGGCGTCTTTTCTTGTTTTGTTTTGGGGTGGTTTTGTTTGGGGCTTTTTTTTGTTTGTGGTTTGTTTGTTTGTTTGTTTGTTGTTGTTTTTTGGGGGGTTGGGGTATTTTATTTGGGTTTTGTTTTTCTTTTTTTGTTAATTGCTTGCTCTCTCTCTCTCTCTCTCTCTCTCTCTCTCTCTCTCTCTCTCTCTCTCTCTGTATGTGTGTGTGTTGTCTTTTTCTGCCTGTCTGTATGTCTAGCTGTCTGTTCTCTGGTTTGGTTTGGTTTTCTCCCCTCCCTCTCTCTCTCTCTCTCTCTCTCTCTCGATGTTTTTATGCTGTATATCTGAGATTCTTCTCTGCTGTGCTTGCTTTTTTTTGTCTTATTTTTAGAAGGCTGGATGTCAGATAGCAATAAATGCTTATTATATTGCCCTCTTTGAATTAAGTATATTCTGTCAGTTTATCTATCTTTCTTTCTTTCTATCTATCTATCTACCTGTCTATCTATCTGTCTATCTTATCTATCTATCTATCTATCTATGAGTGTGCCTCTGCCTGTCTGTGTGTCTGTCTCTCTCTGTGTCTCTGTCTCTCTGTCTCTGCCCCCTCCTCTCTCTCTCTCTCTCTCTCTCTCTGTGGTCCTGTTCTAGTGTCCACCCCCCGCCCCCCACTCATCTATCGGTTTGGAGAGGGGAAATAATCATCCCCTTCCTCCCACCTCTGCCACCCTCACTCTCGCAACACTCCCTGCCACACTTTTTTCTTGATTGGTCTGAGACCAGTCACGCACGCAGAAGTAAATATGACTGGCCTGCTCCGCCATTCCTGCCACCTCTGCTACTTTCATGACGATGAGAAGGAGGATGGTGGTGAGGAGGAGGAGGATGGTGGTGAGGAGGAGGAGGATGGTGGTGAGGAGGAGGAGGATGGTGAGGAGGAGGAGGAGGATGGTGGTGATGATGATGAGGAGAATGGTGGTGGTGGTGGTGACGATGATGACGACGTGTGGTGTGGTGGTGGTGGTGGTGGTGGTGGTGACGATGATGACGATGATGACGGTGGTGGTGGTGGTGGTGGTGGTGGTGAGGATGATGTTTCCCTCTCGAAACCAAAAAGGAGACATGTTAAAACAAAATAAGAGCGATAGAGGGAGAGAAAGAGGAGGAGACGGATGAGAGACAGACAGACAGAGACACAGAGAGAGGAGGGGGGGGGGGGGGGGATGACGGTTGAGGCCGAGAAAGAGGATGAAGGGAAGGAATCAAAAGTATACTCAATAAGCTCTAAGCCCCAGTTGTTTTTTAACAGACACCCAGACAGGCAGGCTTGCAGGCAGAAAGACAGACAGACAGGCAGACAGAAGGCAGATATAGACAGATTGACAGAAAGACGGACAAAGAAAACACGGGGAGAGGGGTAGAAAGGGGGTCAGAATCAGAAAGGCAGAATCCGAATCAGAAGTAAATTCAACTAGGTCTAAGTTCTTTTTGATTTTTTTTTTAAAGCGAGACGGAGACAGACATAGGATGCAGAGGGAGCGAGGCACTCAGAATCAAAAAGGAAAACATCAGAAATTCATTCAATAAGGCCTAACCTCCATTCGATATTTTAAGCGAGAGACAGACAGACAGTACCAGACAGACAGGCAGTCAGACAAACAGACAGACAGACGGACGGACGGACAAATAGAGACAGAGGCAGACAGACAGACAAAAAGAGACAGACATTAATTTTATTTATATATCTATTCATTTCTTTCTTTTCTATTGAGGATAATGGAATAAGCATTCATGTGGTTTTGTCAATTTTGTCATTTGTTTCCACCGGCACACAGGCAGATCGAGACAGATACAGACAGAAAGAGAGAGACAGAGACTGGGAGAGAGAGACAGGCATACAGACAGATACAGAGACAGATCGAGACAGAAAGAGACAGAGGCAGACAAGACACTCAATGGGCAGAAAAGGGAATTTTAGAAGGGGTGGGGGTGCCGAGAGGAACTCTCGTTGTTGAAGCTCTTCCTTCTGGAAACAAAAGTTGTGGAGGGCCACCGATGATAAAAAAAAAATGTAAATCCCTCCGGTCCACTCCCCTCCCCCACCCTACCCCCAGCCCTCTCACCCCTCTCCCCACCCAGCACCTCCCCCACCTCCACCACTCCCCACTGTCTCTCTCAGCCCAGCTTGACAAGAGGTTGGGTGATTTTCATAGGCAAACACGGCTGCAGTGCGCCGCAGTTTCTGTATGCTTTGGAACTGGTTCGCTCTCTCTCCCCCTCTCTCTCTCTGTCCCTCTGTCATCGATGGCACAATCTGCTCTTGCATTCACGGCAGATGAGGGGTGGGGTGGGGGTTGGGGTAGAGAGGGGTGGGGGAGGGGAGTAGAGAGTGGGGTGGAGGAGGAGGTGGTGGTGGTTGGGGTGGATGGGTGGAGTGTTGATCAATGCTAGAATTTTTTTTAAGTTTCTTCGTTGGAAGTTGTGTGTGCGTGTGCTGTGTTTGTGTGTGTGTGTGTGTGTGTGTGTGTGTGTGTGTGTGTGTGTGTGTGTGTGTGTGTGTGTGTGTGTGTGTGTGCCAAGTCAAGTCAAGTCAAGCCAAGCCAAGCCAAGTCAAAGGTATCTTTATTGAGATTAAAAGAATAAGCTCTGTGTGTGTATGTGTATGTATGTCTGACTGTTGTCTGTTTGTCTGCTTGTCAGTCTGTGTATTTTGTCTTTGTCCATGAATTCGAACGATATTTGGACAGTATTCTTTCACATACGTCCATAAATAGTTTCTGTCCTTGTTTATATTTGTGTGGTGTGTGTTAGATGTATCTGAGGGGTTTATTGTGAATCGTCTGGGCAAGATATAACCTGTCGGCTTGTTATTGCTGCCGGTTATGTGTTGTGCAGTTATCTTCAGTGCCATGGCTTCCCCATGGAGCAAAAGGGAAAAGAAAAAGATGACGATTTGTGTTGTCTTTGTTAAAAGATAAAAGAAAAAGCTTTTAAAAACCAAAGATAAACTTTAATAACTTTGCACTTTTTGCTTACGGTTTGCACATATATAATATTACAGGCAAACAGACTAAACACACACACACGTGCGCGTGAAAGAGAGAGAGACAGAGACAGACAGACAGACAATGGTGCTGGTTTCTCTTTATCTGTTGGGGGTTTTTCCTTACTTTTGTGTGTTTTCTGTATCATGGAGGGGTTTGTTGCTGCTGTTGTTGTTTTTGGTATTGGATATTACAAGCTTTCTTTCATGTATATAATTTTACATGTACAATGTTGTTTTCACTTCTATCTTGTCTTTGCGATTTGTGAGACAAAAAGTTTTGTTTTTGGCTTTGGTTTTTTGTCTTGTTGCTTTCCCAGTAACATTGCTCAATATTTATCGATAATCAATAATGGAATTCACAGAAAGTTATATTTTTGAATGATATTGGCTTTTTAAATAAATATGGTGGTGTGTGTGTGTGTGTGTGTGTGTGTGTGTGTGTGTGTGTGTGTGTGTGTGTGTGTGTGTGTGTGTGTGGTTCAGACTCTGGATGGCTTTATCTTTGTGGTGGCGCCCGACGGCAAAATCATGTATATCTCCGAAACTGCCTCCGTCCATCTTGGTCTCTCACAGGTACGAAATTTTCACCTTCTTGTGTTTTCATGTACCCCCTGTGTTTGTCTATTCCTGTATTCATTTTGTTTGTTTCTTATTTTATTTTGTGCTGGGGTTTCTTTGTTGTTGGTTTTTTGTGGAAATTGTTTCTGTCTTGTTTGTGGATACCTGTCACTGTCTTCGCTCTAGTTGAAAGCTTTGTCACTTATTGATGGAAGCAAACTGTCAAGGCCAACATTTTTGTCCTGTTTTGAACTGTTATGTTGAGACTGTGTTCTTCCATTCCAAAATCTTAGCGTAACATCATGTATTCTCTCCAGTCAAGGAAGAAGAATACTATGAAGTCAGAATATGGCTGCCTACGTGGCAAGATTTTTTTTCTTTCTAGAGCTCCAAGGTTCACCAAGGGTGAGATTTTTCCTTTTGCGACCGTTCTTTTTATTTATTTATATTTTTACTATTACCAAGGTGAGATGTTTGAAAACGGCTTTAAGGTTTGTTAATGCTCTATGTCATTGCTTTATGTTGTTCAAAATCAGAGTCAAGTTTTATAGTGAGTACACATTAAAAGAAAACGGCCATACACGCAAACTTCTCATCCATTGTGTACTTACAATCTTCCATTAGTTTTTCAGGTGTGATGAGTGAGACAGAGTGCTTCTTTCAGGCAACCCCCCAAGGTGCTTAAGCTTAGAAATGCTCGGCAACAATAATAGAATTTTGAAATGTGTAAAGCATTGTTATGGCTTTTGTTGTATTCATTATGGAACTAAGTCCTTTTTGAACTTGCCATAATTCTAAATGGAATAAATAATTACAGTTTGGTATTATATTCTGGTGTGTGCACTGAATGCGAGGTATGATGCGTACAGTGATGATTTTTTTTCTTTTTTCGACATTTTAAATTTGTGTCATTGCACATGGTAAGTTTTCTTGTTTACGTAATGGAATTATTTTTAAAGTGTTAGGGGGGGGGGGGGTGTTAGTTTGTTTGTTGGTTTTTTTAATCTCATCCTTTCTTCTTTTTTTAACAGTAATTAGAAACTCAAACTTTTTAGGAATATGACTTTCTTTCTTTTTGTTTTTTTGCTTTGCTTTTGGGGTTTTCAAAATGTTATGGCATACTGTGCTGTACAAAGCACCACAGCACATTATTAGCTGTACCCGTATGGTAGGGCAGTGCTTTAATCAATTTCTGGATTAATCAACGCGAGCAGGTGGAGCTGACGGGTGGGAGTATTTACGAGTACATCCATCCGGCTGACCATGATGAGATGACCGCTCTGCTCAACGTCCACCACCCCTATCACGCCCATTTGCTGCAGGGTACGTAGCTCCCCGGGGTGGTTTACGTGTACAGTACTGACTTCTGTCTGTCTGTCTGTCTGTTTCTTTGGCTGGCTAGGCTAGCTGGTTGGCAGGTTGTGTGTGTGTGTGTGTGTGTGTGTGTGTGTGTGTGTGTGTGTGTGTGTGTGTGTGTGTGTGTGTGTGTGTGTGTTGTGCGTGTTGTGTGTGGTGTGGTGTTTGTGTAATGGGTGTGGTGTGTGTGGGTGTTTGTGTTGTATATGTGTGTGTGGTGGTGTGGTGTGGTATTGTGTGGTGTGGGTGTTGTGGGTGTTGTATGTGTGTGTGTGGTGGTGTGTGTGGTATGTTGGTGGTGTGGTGTGGGTGTGTGTTGTGTGTATATGTGTGTGTGACGTTGTTGAGCTTCATCAGTGTCATTGTCTGTTAGTCTGCCTCTCTGGCTCTGTATGTGTCTGTCTCTCTGTCTCTGTCTCTCTCAGCCTGTCTGTCCGTCTCCTTCTCCCCCCCCCCCCCCCCCCCCCCCCCCCTCTCTCTCTCTCTCTCTGAGTCTATGTCCTCTCTCTGTCTCCGTCTCCATCTCTCTCTTTCTTTTCTGTCTTGTCTGTCTGTCTCTCTCCTCCCCGCCCCCTGTGCGCATGACGAAATGCTTACGTTTTAAGTGATCTTTGGACCTTTAAGTGATCTTTGGACCTTTTTTTCGTTGTGCGTTTATTCGACTAGTTTTTGTGCTATTGACTGTTTTGGTATAAACAGATTTTTATTCAAAGTTTTGTTGTTGTAATCATGACAGGATACCAAGTCATCTTATCGTTCATTTGTTTTCAATGACTTGTTTTTATACGGACTGGTAGCGAGTGAAGTCATTACTTAACTGATATTTAACCCCCAATCACTTGCTCGTGTTGTTTGTTTTTATCAGACATAGAAATCGAGAGGTCCTTCTTCTTACGCATGAAGTGTGTACTGGCTAAGCGAAACGCCGGGCTGACCGCTGGGGGCTACAAGGTCAGTGGCGACTCCCTTGCTTGCTTTGTTGTGTGTGTGTGTGTGTGTGTGTGTGTGTGTGTGTGTGTGTGTGTGTGTGTGTGTGTGTGTGTGGTGTGTAGTTGTTTGTTTGTGCATGTTTGTTTTTGAAAGTTTGATTAGTTTGGTTGTTTGGTTTGGTTGGTTTTGTATGTGTATCTCTGTGACCCTGTCTCAGTCCTCCACTCTGTCTGTCTGCAGGTCTGTCTGTATCTGTCTGCCTGCCTGCCTACCTGCCTGTCTCTCTCTCTCTCTCTCTCTCTCTCTCTCTCTCTCTCTCTCTCTCTCTCTCTCTCTCTCTCTCTCTCTCTCTCTCTCTCTGAATCTATCAACACACACACATACACACAAACCACACACACACAAACCACACACACGCACACACACACACACACAAACCACACACACACACACACACACACATACACACACAAGACAAAAAAATAACACACACAAAAAACCCAACCTAAACAAACCAACACTAACAACATTCACCCTCCAGTAGTAGTTGACACACCCATTCTCCTTTCACATAGGTGTATACCTCTAAGTTTTATGTGTCCAAAACCTTCACCAGACGTCACATAACGCCTCTGTACAAATGGTCCTCTGCCCACCGTATGAGGGGGTGGGTGTGGGTGGGGGGTTAGACAAGGTTATTACGCAACCAAATAGGCCGAAAGGGGGGGACCGTCTCATTAAGGCCGAAGACAAGGGGGGCCGTTTAATTGCGCGTGATGGCCTGTTCGTGTTCTGGGGGGAAGCTTTGCCCACGAGGCGTAATTGGGTGCACGTGCGCCTAGGAAGCTTAAGTGTTGGTGTGTAAGTTTATGGGGAGGGTTTGATAACAAAAGGAACGGTGTAGGGCATGGGGGGTGGGAAGGGGTGTGTGTGTGTGTGTGTGTGTGTGTGTGTGTGTGTGTGTGTGTGTGTGCTAATCACCTTTACCTTGTCGCCCAGGCGATAGGTGGGTAAAGAAATGTCCACCCTACTACCATTGGCTACGGTCGTTAGGAACTTTATAAGTTTATAAGTCTGAACTTTATTTTTTTTTGTTGGGGGGGGAGGAGGGTTTAGGATGGGGATAGGGGTGAGGAATGTTACTACTACTTCTACTCTGTGTGTGTGTGTGTGTGTGTGTGTGTGTGTGTGTGTGTGTGTGTGTGTGTGTGTGTGTGTGTGTGTGTGTAAATGTAAAACAGCTTTTGTGTGTTTGTTTAATCTACAGTGAAGTTTGGTGGTGGTGGTGGTGGTGGTGGTGTGTGTGTGTGTGTGTGTGTGTGTGTGTGTGTGTGTTGTGTGTGTGTGTGTGTGTGTGAGCGCGTGTGTGCAAGAATTAGGTGGGTGTGATAATCGGGTTGCTGCTGCTGGGAGGAAAGGGTACATGAGATGAGGCCAGTGAACGGCGTGAGAAAAGAAAACAAACAAATAAAAACAGGGATTGATGCTGAGACGAGAGTGGGTGTATCCACAGATATTTATCCTACTTCTTGTTATGTTTACTTGAAGCCGACTTTTAGTGGTTATAGGAGAGATTGCACAAAATCTAATAATGATTGTTATCATCGCTGTTTAGTTGGTTTAATAATAATTATTCGAATATAAATACTTTAGTGTCTCACAATCACCAAAAAATTCATGTGGATTACAAATGTATAGACCTTTTTCTAAATCAATATTGCCCCTAATATTTACAACACCCAGTATAAAAGGGGAGAACGAAGACAGTTTAGAAATAAATATAAATCAGATTTATAAACTTTTCATCAGAAAGACAGGCAGATTACATGTAATATACATGGATGAAGTGTAAAGGGAAAAGAGAAAAGGAGCATGGGCAGTCACACTCCTCCCCTGTGTGCACATGTAACATTAGCTATGCTTTTGCAGTAAAGCACAGCTTACCTGCACCATATGCCACAGACATTATTATTCAAATTTAGTCCTTGGCAGAGAAATAAACACGCGTAAGTGACCCAGGTTCCACACTGATTGTCAACACAAATCGACATCACCTGAAGGATCACGCCCTACTGTTTATGACGAAAAATAATGTGCACATTCAGTCCAGCGGAAAATCATGACATTATGTGGCACGATGAATACAGCTGCAAGTGAGTGGTGTATAGGTGTAGAGAGGATTGATAGGGTCTCTTGAGTCTTGTCAGCTCGATTCTGTGATTGAAATCGTACTTTTTTCGATACCTTCCCCCTAGGATCACTGCAAGTGTGTTTGCCTCTGTGATGGTGTTAATGCAGGAAGAAACTAATTGACAAACTTTTATCGCAATTTTTTTTAGAGAAAGCGTCATGAAAGCTATGGACTGGCACCAAATTCTTCACAAGTTATTCTTAGTTCTTTGGGGGATTTTTTAAAATTATTATTAATGGTAAGAATATTCTGATTGCGAAAAAGGGTCATGTCAGATATTGAAATTTAATAGAGCAGAGTTTTACTTTTTTTTTTCTCGAAATAAAAAATATCCAATGTACATACATTTTCATCAACTAAACTACGGAAAGAAAGGATCACCTACGCCGTCTTCTCTACAGCAAAGCACAGACATACAGCCCTTGACTGCCTTATCACCTTTTTGAACTGGTTCCATCACCCCTAAGGGAGCTAAACGAGGGCGATAAGGCCAAGTGAGCTCCCTATGATGTCCTGCACGTGCTGAAGGAAATCGCGTCGCGACGTCTGGTCCTGAGCGAGACTTCTCACTTTCAAACACTGTATCACTTTTGTGTTGATGAGGGGGGAATTGTTCATTCGAAACCGTTAAGTGAAAAGTAATGGGTGTGTGGGTGGGGGATGGGTGGGGACCCAGTGACTGGGGAAATCCAAGAGGAGAGATGAGGAAGACTGTACTGGTTTCCAAAAGCTAGCTGATGGAAACTCGGCTGTGATGTGTATTGTTAGCTGCATGCGTGACCAACTTGGTCTTTTGATATGAGATGCTGCTTATCCATGGTTCTTTCAGAGTAGATGGAATGTAGTATGATTCAGGGAAATCCAGATTCAGAAACATCTGGACACAGGTTCTTAGCTAGCTGGCTAGAAACAAAGAAACAAACGTATAAAACCAGACACAAATAAACAAATTATAGCACACAAAACAGCAAAACAAAACAAAATCTAACTCTTTTTAAGCGAAATAAATGATGTGTTTGTGTGTGTGTGTGTGTGTGGTGTGTGTGTGTGTGTGTGTGTGTGTGTGTGTGTGTGTGTGTGTGTGTGTGTAAGTTGATGGGGGTGTTTGGGGATGTTTTGTTTTTGTGTTGCTGTTTTGTGTGCTATAATTTGTTCATTTGTGTCTGGTTTTATCGTTTGTTTCTTTGTCTTTATTCTGTTAAAGTGTTGTATGAATTTACCCAACGGTTTATAATAATGTGCTTGAGTAAGCTTTTAGTATCATTTGAAATGGTAATTGTAGATCAGTTTAACTTTCAAAATTAGATCATGTAGCACAGGAGATATGCGCTGATTAAGCAAACCCAAATTGATATAGATTTCTGTATGAAATCACTGGATACCATGCAAGGCACAACAGGCATACTGCCATAATGAACACGTTTATTTTCTGCAATTAAAGACCCCAAAAAATCAACCATAGAACAACCCCAAATTTCACGCAGAGAAATATGCCCTGACTTCATTAAAGTGGTTTACAAACAAATACAAATACAATGCAGTTGTTTGAGAATGAGGTGTGCCCATACGCACGAGTTCTTGTTTTTGGATGTCAGAATCTCGTCGTCGTCTTCTTCTTCTTCTTCTTCTTCTTCTTCTTCTTCTTCTTCTTCTTCTTCGTCTTCTTTGCATTCATCTTTGCATTCTTCTTTTTCATCGTCGTCGTCATCATCATCATCCTCATCTTCTTCTCCTTCTATTCCTTTATCATCGTCATCGTCATCATCATCTTCTTATTCTTCTTCTCCTTCATCATCATCGTCATCATCATCTTCTCCTCCTCCTCCTTTTTCTTCTTCTTCTTCTTGTTCTTCTTCTTCTTCTTCTTGTTCTTCTTGTTCTTCTTGTTGTTGTTGTTCTTCTTCTTCTTCTTCTTCTTCATCTTCGAAAATCTGTCAACTGAAAAAAAAAAAATGCATCGCGCTGCCGTTAAGCGCCTGAGAAGTCAGGCCAGCACAGCGCATCGAGCTTCGACATAGGAGAGAATGGTTATGTTTTAAGTCTTTCTGGATAAAAATAATAATAATAATAAGGTATGGAATTTATATAGCGCTGAATCTTGTAGAGCAACAAATCAAAGCGCTCAGAAAAAGGTACTTCAAGAAGTACAGAACGATCAGGCCAGTTTTACCTGTCTTCTTCTTTAATTTCAAAGGTCGCGGGTTCGATCCCCGCTCGGCTCGGTGTTGTGTCCTTGGGAAAGACACTTTACTCCTATTTTCCTCACTCCACCCAGGTGTACAAGTGGGTACCAGCTCTGCTGGGGAAGTATCTGGCGACAGACTAGCGTCCTGTCACAGGGGTGGTGAAAAACCATCAGTTCGCTTAACGCTACAGAAACCGGGATAAGCTCCGGCTCTATGGGCCTTCTGGCTCGAAAGAACATACTACTACTACTTCTTTAATTTAACGTCTTTTCACAGTACGTAGACAACAGTTTTACGTGTCTCTTTTTTGTCCGGGGTGTGTGGCACAGGTGATCCACTGCTCGGGGTACCTGAAGATCAAGCAGTACACCATGGACATCGCCCCCTACGACGGCTGTTACCAGAACGTGGGGCTGGTGGCCGTGGGTCACTCCCTGCCCCCCTCCGCCGTCACCGAGATCAAAATGTTCTCCGACATGTTCATGTTCCGCGCCTCCTTAGACCTCAAACTCATCTTCCTCGATGCCAGGTCAGTGTGTGTGTGTGTGTGTGTGTGTGTGTGTGTGTGTGTGTGTGTGTGTGTGTGTGTGTGTGTGTGTGTGTGTGTGTGTGTGTGTGTGTGTGCGAGTGTGTGTGTGGGGGGTGGGTGTTGGGGAGGTGTGTGTGTGGGGGGGGGGGGGGATACGTGTGTGTGGGGGGTGGGTGTAAGGGTGCGTGTGTGTTTGTGTGTGTGTTTGTTTTCAAGTAGGAGTGTGTGTTGTGCGTGTGTGTATGTTTGTTTTCAAGTAGGAATGTGTATGTGTGTGTTTGTGTGTGTGCTGTTCTTGTTCTTGTTTTGTTGTGGAGGTTGTGGTAGCTGTTGTCATTCACTTTAAAATCTTTTACCCTTGGGGATATTGACTATGAATTTTTTTTTTAAATGCAAGGAAATTGAAATTAAAAAAATAACAAAACTCCACTTGACAACAACAAAACAGACAAATGTGTGTCTTTGTGTCTATGTCTGTATGTATGCCTGACTAATGCTGGTGTGTGTGCCTGCATTTTCAAGTAAGAGTATATTCGTGTTTGTTTCTTACACGAGCATGTACAATTAAAGCAGAGATGACATTTCATGAAGAGGCAAGCGAACCACGAAGTAAGTTTACATATAGGTGCCATGCTCGCTTTCTTCGTGTGTGAACAACTACGCCAACGTGATTTTTTTTTTCCTATGGTAAAATGCCGTATTGTAAAATGCCTTGCACAACGTTGCGGGAAATATCACCACGAAAGGTCCCCTGATATATCAGGTTAGCTAACAAGGCAGGGGTTAAGGTTATCTACACCTCACCATCGCAAATTTCAGACCTTTCCCCCTTAGCAGCCCGAGGCCTAACTGCCTGATATTTGCGGCCTGTTGGGGTGATATCATTCCTTGCCACGGCATTTACACACACACACACACACACACACACATACACATACACACACACACGTGGATTGATAGAAGTATCAAACACACACACACACACACACACACACACACACACACACACACACAGATTAAAAGAGGCGCAAAACAGGAACGGGATTCAGCAGAATTATATGTGCCTTTATCCATACAAGAGTGCTATCACTTATTAGAACAAACATCATGAAGAAAAGGTCACTGAAACTTATCAGCTAAACGAGAGATTTTTTTCGACGGATTAATTGATATTTAGATAGATGCAATTACTACCGACAATTCAAGAGTCGTGCACCATTCAAAGACTTGTGCAAATGTTTTCACTGAAAGGCGATTCAGTACTTTGTTTTATAGGATGAAACTGAATGCATTTATAATCAAATTCAGCACAAAAAATGTAAATGTCTATGTGGTGAGGAAATTTCTAAAACTCTTCTTTCTTTTTTTTACATAAACCTGTGAAACCTTTTCACTCCATTTCTTAAAAAAAATTACCTCTTCCGCATATATCATTCAGTAATATAAAACTACGATTTGATATTGCAAAATGTCTCTGGCACAATCCTTTAGGACATTTGTTATAGTTGCACTAACGTTAATGACTTGTTTTTATGTTTAACTATTCAAATTAAATTGCTAAGTTTCTTTATTACATAATTATTTTTGCTCTTTATTTCCAAAGCATATGCGTTAATGTGACACCTTATTCTTTTTTCATTTCCTCGTCTAATATCACTAAGAGTGAACGGAGGAAAATTTAAAGACAACAACACACAAGTTATTTCTTAACACACTCTTAATTTTGTATGTTCCTTCAGGGTGGCTGCCTTAACAGGCTACGAGCCCCAGGACTTGATAGAGAAGACTCTGTACCACTACATCCACGCCTGTGATATCCTGCACATGAGATACGCTCACCATACCTGTAAGTATCCTTCTTTGTGTGCTGAAGCTGTGCGCTTATCATCATTGATATTGTTTCATTGCTTCAAAAAGAAAAGTGTTTATTTTATTTTATTTTATTCTTTTATATCGAGGATAATGGAATAAGCACTTATGTGCTTTTTTACATCCTGTCCCCGTGTGTATGCGGTTTTGTAAATTTGTCATCTGTTCCCACCGGCACACAATGGCCTACTCTTACGAACAGCGGAACAGGATTTAACGTGTGCGCAAGATGTTTTGCGTGCGTTCGCACACGGGATCTCAGTTTATAGTCTCATCCGAAGGACTATAAATGTGTGTGTGTGTGTGTGTGTGTGTGTGTGTGTGTGTGTGTGTGTGTGTGTGTGTGTGTGTGTGTGTGTGTGTGTGTGTGTGTGTGTGAACACGCTTGCGCGTACAGAGCATTAAATAAAAATGTTCATTAGATTAACGTATAACCATAACTCACGATAAAAAACGATAAAACAAACAAAACCGTCTACGGGTTTAGAAAGGGTAAAGGTGTCCTATACATAACCTATGTGATTGTAGGGGAGCGAGGCGTCAGAGACCTCAACTTCTCTAGGCCCAGCATATTGAGGGCGGTGCCCATCTCCTCTCTACCCCGCTGCTTTACCTTCCCTGACCATAAAGAGGCAGGTACCCATTTACAGCTGGGTGAACTGGGGGACTGTACTGAAGCCAATGCGCGCAAACGGTCACCCATCCAACTGGTAACCACCCTCGACGCTACTTAACTTGGCTGGGGAAAATCGAGTGCTCCAACCACTGACCAATCCCGTCTCCGTAACGGGTTTACAGGAACAAAAATAAAATGTTTCGACCATGCGATCGATTTACATAATTATTGAGAATGCAGTTTGGAAAAGATAAACCACCTTCTTTAAGGTGGAGTTTGGGGGCAGAAGTGGCAAAGTGTTTGTAGATTATGAACCACCATGTAACACTTCGCAGGGGGAAAAAACTACCCCCTCCCCCCAAAAAAAAACAAAAAAAATTGGCGCAAAGAAAAGTCCAGGAAAAAATGTATTTAATGTGCAAAATAACTGCTTCAAAATTGTTCATGGAAGAAACTGGTCAAGTTGATTCTTCCAGAATACACCCTAGCGGTTTTGATAAAAAGAACCCCCCAAAAAACTTGGAATTATGGATGAGGGGATAAGGTAGGGCTTGCGCGCGCGCGTCTGTGTCTGTGTGTGTGTGTGTGTGCTGGATGAGCGAGAGGACGGAGAAGGAGAACAGACGGGAGGGGGTTTTCCGTTCAAAGCCACCTCCCGACCTCTTCTGTTTGTCATAGGCTCTGCTTCGGACTAGAGTTCCGTATGGCCACCCCTCTGCCCTCCCTCCATCCCTCCCTCCCTTCACCCTCACCACCCGCTTTCATCGCTCCCTCTTCCCGATCCCCTCTCCCCTCTACAGCCGTTCTATTCCTGTTCCTCACGCTTCTTCTCCCCGTCATTCTTGCCTTCCTCCCTTCTTTTATTCACTTTTTTTTCTGTCATAACATTCGTTTGTATGATTATGTGTCTGTCTTTTTGATTATGAAAAAAAATGGTTACGAAGCTGAAATTTTTGCCTTTTGGAAAATGAATTATTATCTTTGTCATCGTCTTGTCTGTCTATCTGTCGGTCTGTTTCTTTGTCCGTGCCTGTCTGGCTGGCTGGCTGGCTGCCCGCCCCCCCCCCCCCCCCCACCCCTCCTCTCTCTCCGTCTCTCATAAGCAATTGTAATGCTTATTCCTTCACCTCTTGAAAATAAATTTCAGTCAGTCAATCTCTCTCTCTCTCTCTCTTCTCTCTCTCTCCTCTCCTCTCTCTCCTCTCTCTCTCTTCCGTCTCTCATAAGCAATTGTCATGCTTATTCCTTCACCTCTTGAAAATGAATTTCAGTCAGTCAATCAGTCAATCTCTCTCTCTCTGTCTCTCTCTCTCTCTCTCTCTCTCTCTCTCTCTCTCTCTACTCTCTCTCTCTCTCTCTTCTCTCTCCTCTTCTCTCTCTCTCTCTCTCTCTCTCTCTCTCTCTCTCTCTCTCTCTCTCTCTCTCCTCTCTCTCTCTCTCCTCTCTCTCTCTCTCTCTCTCTCTCTCTACGTGCTTCTTCCGTTTTTCTTAGAGCAGGTTTATTTTTCTTGCGCAAACTGGAAACAGACACTGCTATTCCTGCCACTAACGCTGATTGCTCCGCTGTTTTTTTCCTTGCTAATTTTACCACCACGTTTTATACCCTCTCTCTCTCTCTCTCTCTCTCTCTCTCTCTCTCTCCTCTCTCTCTCTCTCTCTCTCTCTTCTCCTCTCTCTCTCTCTCTCCCTCTCTCTCTCTCTCCATTTTCTCTGTCTCTCTGTCCATCTGTCTGTCTGTCTCTATCTGTCTCTCCTCTCCTCACCCTCTCTCTCTATATATGTCTCTGTCTCTGTCTTGTTCTTTGCGCCTCGCTGACAGGCAGTATATCCAATCACCATGTCCATTTTTTCCCTTTGTCAAGTAATGTCATACAGTTGTTAGTGTCTTTTTTTTTCTTTTCGTTCTTCGGCTATAGCTCCGAAGTTCACTAATGGTGAGATTTTTGCGTATGCGACCGTTTTTCTCCCCCACCTTTGAGGTAGCCGTTTCCGACTTCGGGAATACATTTGGTGATTGAATATCCCAATTTTTCCAGGACAGTTGGGAGGTACCTCCCTGCTCTTTCCATTTTTTCCAGGGTTTATTGTTTCTGTCTTTTTTTGTTTTGGGTTTTTTTTTAGATTCTCAGTCCATAAGCAGACGGGTCCAACTGGTTTAGAGTCTCCTCCGAAAGACTTGACATTCAGTTTGATTTTTCCTTCAAACTGGGAAGAAAGGGTAAGGCCAGGAATCGAACCCAGAAACTCGCGGTTTACCTGTTAGGCAGGTGAACGTCTTAACCGTCCTGCCACCTTCCTCTTTGGCATGATTCAGTTTCCTATTTCCTGCATCTTTGCTGTATTTCTCTTTTGCTTTCGTGTTTAAATTTCAGTCCTGTATACTCTGGTTCAGCGTTTTATTTTGTTTTGTTGCACGCGCGCACGCACACACGCATGCACTCACTCAATCACACACACATTCACATACACACACATACAATCACACACAATATCACAGTTGTGAAAAGATGTTAAAATGAAACTGCTCCTATCGCTACGACTTCTACTACTACTACTACTACTACTACTACTACTACTACACACGGAGGTGCGCACGCGCAAACACACACACATTCTCCTATCACGACTACTACTACTACTACTACTCCTACTCCTACTCCTAATACTACTACTCATACTACTCCTACTACTGCTACTACTATTCATACTACTCCTATTCCTATTCCTACTACTACTACTGCCACTACTACTACTGCTACTACTACTACTACTACTACTACTACTACTACTACTACTACTACTACTACTATTATTATACTATTCCTAACGCACACACACACACAACACACACACACACACACACACACATACACCCCCCCCCCCCCCTAACACACACACACATACAGACACACGACAGACACAGAGAGAGAGCAAGGAGATTCTTGACATTGGCGACATAATTGACGGGTGACTAGCACGGGTGTCTGTTGGGCGAGAAGAACCGGGTATTGTGGCAGGAGTATAAGAGCAGGCTTGTGTACCCAGGCAAGCCAAATGGCGCCCTCAGGAAAAAAAAGAAAAAAGAACTAAAAAAGAAATCAAATCCTACCGCTGCATGTCGGTCCAACGTGCCTTAAACCTCTTCTCCTTCCTCTTCTCCCCCTCTTCCCTACCCCAACCCCAACCCCCCCCCCCCCCCTTTTTTTCTCTTTCTTTCTTGCTCACCTCCTCCCCCACAATACACACACGCGCGCGTGCGTGCACGTGCACACACATACAGACACTCATGCTCGCACGCGCACAGACACAAACATACAAATACACAGGCACCTACGCATGCATACACACACACATATACACATAACACACACGCATACATACACATACGTACGCACGCACGCATGCACACACATACACACATACACACACACATTCACACACATACACAGACACACACAACTACACACTCACACACACACACAAAACCACACTCACACACACACAACCACACATACACACACACACAAACCACACACACACACACACACACAAACCACACACACACACAAACCACACACACATACACACATACACAAACCACACACACATACACACACACAAACCACACACACACACACACAAAATCAGATCTCTCTCTCTCTCTCTCTCTCATCTCTCTCTCCTCTCTCTCTCTCTCTCTCTCTCTCTCTCTCTCTCTCTCTCCCTCTCTCTTCTTCTCTTCCACCGTCTCCTTCAGAATCCCAGAACCCCAGGCAAAATTGTTGTCATCCCCCTTCATTATTATTATTATCATTATGTTATTATTATTGTTATTATTATTGTTATTATTGTTGTTGATGTTGTTATTGTTGTCGTCGTCGTCGTCGTCGTCATCATCGTCGTCGTCGTCGGCATGATGATGAGGAGGAGGAGGAGGAGGAGTATAATTATTGTTGATATTAAGTTGTGTTGTGGTTGTAGTTTTTATGCTAATGCTGCTGCTACTGCTGTTGTTGATGTTGATGTTGTTGCTACTGTAACTGTATTGTTGCCGATGTTGCAGTGTTGCTGAAGGGGCAGGTGACGACCAAATATTACCGGTTTCTGGCCAAGGACGGGGGCTGGGTGTGGATGCAGAGCTATGCCACCATCGTCCACAACAGCCGCTCCTCCAGACCCCACTGCATCGTCAGCGTCAACTACGTCCTCAGGTAGCCATTATCAGTGTTCTTAGTATCATTGTCTTTTGTTGTTGTTGTTGACGTATTCGTCGTCATCATCATCAGCTTCTTGTCCATTTCATCGGCAATGTCAACTACGTTCTCGGGTAAGCTGTTATTGGCGTTTTTGTTCTTAATGTCCTTCGTTGTTTAATGCAGTCGTCTTCATCATTATCGTCATTGTCATCTTTCTTTCATTAGTGTCTTCAGGTTGCCATTTTCATTGTTCTTATTCATTTGTCTTTGTCTTTGATGTAGTTGTCATCATCATAATCATCATCTTTATTTTCAACGTTAGCGTCAACTCTGTCTTCAAGTAAACATTATCAGTGTTCTTATCCTCGTTTTCTTTATATTTGATGAGATTTGTCAGTATCATCATTATATTCATTTCATCGTCAGTGTCACCAATGTCCTCAGGTAACCATCATCATAGTCCTCTTTTCCATTTTCCTCATCTTTGATGATGTTGACATCATCCCCCATCTTTTAATTCATCATCAGCTTGCTCAAGAAACGATCGTCAGCTTTTCTTATCTGTTTTGTGTTAGCCCTCATTATTGTCATTATCATCGTTGATTTGTATTTTGTGTTGTGTGTGGGTATTTTTCTTTTCTTCTTCGTTATCTGGGTGTAATTACTGTCTTAACTCATGTAGGGATGCCAAGGGCTTTTTCATAATATGAGAAAAAATTTTTAAAAGGTATAATGGACTTTTTTTTAATCGATCCGTTAAACTTTTTGTTTGTGTTTTTTATGTCTGTTAGATCTTAATTACCGCTTTTCAGGTCAGTTATTTTTTGTAAAAATAGGCTTTGCAGATTCATCACTCTTGATTTTGTTTTTTTACTTTGCATGTGTCCTAAATACGGAAATAACACACACACACACACACACACACACACACACACACACACACACACACACACACCACTACATTTTCCGACAAATCAAATCAACTAATTTACCTGAAGAAAACAGAAACGAAACCCCAAACACGCCTATCCGACATAACACACAAATTCGACGAATAAAGCGAACCAAGAGAATACGCAAACAGGCTTAGAAAGAAAGAAACACAAAACCGTCTTTTCGTTGGAGGCAAACAGGAAAAAACAGCGGCATCATTAGAACCCCCCCAGGCCTCCCATCATCTCCCCCCCCCCCCCCCCCTTCAACGTGCACAAGAACCCGCCTAATGGCGGACAAGAAATCAAGAGATCATCTCGCGAGATGTGTGCACAAGGGGAGTCACTCTGCGATCACCAGCAGCTGAACAAGCCAAGGGGAACAATCGATCACCTTTCGGCAACCAATAGTTCCCCCATCTTTTCTTCACCTCTCTTTCTCCTTCTGTCCTGTCTGTTCCCACCCTCACCCCCATCCCCCACCTCTCTCTCTCTCTCTCTCTCTCTCTCTCTCTCTCCTCTCTTTTCTCTTCTCTTCTCTTCTCTTCTCTTCTCCCTAAAGGTTTGCTGTGCGAGTTTAGTCCAGTTAATTTTAAGTCTCACGACACAGAATTTGATACATCATGATAGTCTCTTTTGGGGCCTTGAGACAGCCTTCAAGCTCAGCTGAGCTTTTAACATAATGAGTGAATGAAGTGGGGGAGGGGTAAGAAGAGGAAAATGGAGAAGCAATACAGAAAAATATAAAGAGGAACAGGAGGACCAAAAGCACTTTGGGAAAAAAAGGAAAATGAATAGTATGAGGATGATGAAACGTTGGTGATATAACTACTTTGGGTGCTGGTTTATGATTTATATAATATCTTGATACTCTGTATTCATGATGCGCCTCTTTTTCCTGGATATTTTGAATATGGAATCAGCAGAAGAATAACAATTGAAACTTCAGTGCACATAAGATTTTTCTATGTTTAAAAAAAAGTTAAAACAAGACAGAGAAAAAAGAGTCATTGTGAGGAAAGATGAAGATTTTTTCACGAAAGATAAGAAACGTGAATCAAAGTGTGTGCTGTAATTTTCCTAGATGTGTATTCTTACCCTTTCCCCCTCCCCCCCCCCCTTACCTCCCCCATAACCTTTATCCGTCTCCTCCCCCTCCTCCCCACTTCCATTTTTTTTCTCTTTTTTTTCTTTACTCCACTTTTGAAATAGTCGAGGTTATCTTTGGGGAAAGGGCAAGATGGTGGAGGATTAGAATATTTTTGCTGATGTAAAATATCAGTGCAGTTACTTTTTATGAATTCTTGGCACAGATATTTATTTACAGCAGTTCAACCTAATCGCTTGCTTTGGATGTAAAAAATACTTATTATATTTGGCAATAGAATTGTAACATGTTTTATATACTTTATAATCATTGTTTTTATTAATGTGATTTAAAAAATAATCACTGAAACACATTTTTATTCGGCTTTATTGGAAGATCATTTTAAGCTCTTACCTCCCCCCCCCCTCTCTCTCTCTCTCTCTCTCTCTCTCTCTCCCTCTCTCTCCCTCCCCCTCTCTCTCCCTCCCTCTCTCTCTCTCTCTCTCTCTCTCTCTCTCTCAACGACTGTCATCACGGCTCTTCAGTCCCCATTGAGGAGGGCAAGGGTACCTTTTGTGTCGCCCTGTAGCCCCACAGATGTTGCTTTGGCCCCCCCCAAAACTTGGCCTGGCCATTCTGCGGCCAATTGTTGGCCGCTTTGAGGGGCCGGACAAGAGTCGACAAACTTGTGTCAAGATCGTTTTCACGAGCGGAATTGATGTGATGCGTCCGTCTGCTCGCGCTCGCGCCCTGGTTGGGTTTATTTTAAACGAGAAAAAAAAAGTAGGGGACGGTTTAAAAAGAGAGAGAAAGAGGAGGAGGAGGAAGAGACAGACATACAGACAGAAAGGGGGTCGGGTGTGGGTTTGGGGGTGGGGGGGGGGTGGGAGTAAAGCCTGATTGATTCATGGATCCGTTGCGCGGCTGATGAGTTTTGAGAGAGAGAGAGACTCCGTCCACAGCAGAAGCAGAAGAAGGAGAAGGAGGAGGAAAAGGAAACGGAGGATGGAGGGGAGAGGGTAAGAGCTTTCCCTTTGGAAAGATGCTGTCAATTCCAACGGAAACTTCTTGCAATGAGTGTTTCGAGAAAATAATTTGACTTATAAGGAGCGAGCGAAATCGAATCAGCTCGTGCTCTTTACCCTCCCAGCCCATTGCGGGGGGCCAAGGCATGGCAGGCAGGAGGGTCTGGAGGTAAAAAGCCAGAAGGTGGTATCCTGATCCAATCTTGGAGTAGACGAGGGGGGAGTTTGGGGGGGGGGGGTGAGGAGGGGGGGGAGGCAGAGGATTGATACGCTGAACCAGTTAAGGTTTTCGTGTTTTTTTTGTTATTGTTTTTCTTTGGGTTTGTTTTGGGTACGGGATTAATTGTTGTTGTTGCTGCGTGTGTGTGTGTGTGTGTGTGTGTGTGTGTGTGTGTGTGTGTGTGTGTGTGTGTGTGTGTGTGTGTGTGTGTGTGTTCATTCTGTATCATTACTTAGCTTTTATGGCGTTCTTTGTTATTCATTCCTGTGTTGTTTGGGTTTGGTTTTTTTCTTATGTCTTGTGTTTTTTCTCCCCTCCCCAGACCTCTCTCCCTAGGGTTCGGCATCCCTGTTTTTATCCACGTGTTTGTTTTTCGGCATTTTGTTTAGAGAGCGTGTCTGAGAGTGTTTCGGTTCCTTTTTTTTCTTCTTCTTAATCTTGCCGAGTGGCCTCATTTACTGTATTTCATTTTGCTTCGGGGTTTTTTTCTTGCAAAGGACTGCGTATTTTGCAAATAAACTCTGTGATATAGCGGTGAATATCCCTTTTTGCTTATCCTAATTATCTGATATTTTGTAAGTGTTGTGTTTATTCAGTTTGAAGTATTTACCAGAATCGTTATATTAATCGGTCAGAAAAGTCACATTTTAAGATGCATGAAAAATACAAATGTGCAGTACCTCTGAGTTCTTTAAAAACAATTTTACTCTGAAACTGAAATTTCAATCAAACCATCGCTTTCATGATTATTTTACAAATCATAAACACACCTCTGACATCTAAGACGGCCATTTCAACACGCTTTTTTAAAGATCATTAAAAAAATTGTACTTTAATAATCTCAGTTCATGAAGTAGTTTCTGCATTTTTTTTTTTGCCTACTACCCAAATCGTTTGCGTTTTAAACGGGGAATGTCTTTCTCGTGCGTTTCAGCGACGTGATGAACAAAGACTGCCAGATCCAGATGGAGCAGACCATGTCCTCCAAAGACCTGTCTCCCTACTCCGCCATGTCGGAGCGAGCCCGCACAGGCAGCAGCAGCAGCACAGGAACAGGAGCAGGAGGAGGAGGAGGGGGAGGAGGAGGGGCGAAGTCCAGATCCTCCAGATCCAAGGCCCGCCGCTCGCCTTACCCCCAGTACTCGGGCACGGAGACTCCGGAAACGGGCAGCCAGGAGCTGACGGACAAGACGTTCCAGGACTACATGACGGCCACCTCCGCCATGAGCAGCGCGGACGTCTCCTCCGGGGTGAGCAGCTACTCCAGCATGATGTACGGCACCCACGCCACGGAGGGCATGGAGAGGTACAGCGCCCTCTACTCCACCCCCTACCCCCACCCGGGCGTGGCCATGTACAGAGACGCCGCCTGTGTGTACTCCTACCCGACCGCCGCCGCCCATCAACGCTACCTCGACGACCGCTCGTCTTACCGCAATTACGAAGAACGGTTCTACCCGGCGAGAGACCCGGCCGCCTACCCGGGGTACCTGTCCTCTAACGCCGCCATCCAAAGCGCGGCAGTGGCCGCCACCAACTCCAGGCTGTGCCAGGAAGCCAGCGCCGGCTTCAGCAGAGACTCGGTGTCGGGGCCGGGCACCAGCGGCGGGGTGCTTGTCGGCGGCCAGTCCTACAGCAGTGACTTCAGGTCCGCCGGTCAGTGTTCGCGCTCCAGCTCCCGGGACAACACCTCCTACGGGGCGCAACAGCCGTACGCGGCGCCCTTCAGCAACCGCTCCGAGTCCTCCGCCTCCGAGGTGGACGTGTGCAGCAGCGAGGAGTACGAGAAGCAGCGGCAGTCCGGGGCAGCGCAGAACCCGGGAGGACCTCGCGCCTCTGAGCGCGCTGCCCCCTCGTCCAAGATGATGGAGTCTGGCCTGGTGAAGGAGGAGAGCAGTTACAAGAACCACGAGCAGGCGAACGCGGCAGGGACGGTTCTTCAGACGATGTCTTCTCCTCATCATCAACAACAGCACAACAGCAGGCAACAGCACACGCAGCGGGAGTCTAGTGTTCCACACCCAGTCATCATGAGGCGTCGCTCTTCTACTGTGGCCTACTCCGCTGCCGCAGCCACCTCCACCTCGGACAACCGCCTCTTCACCAACGGTGCGTCCTCAGGCGGAGAGGGGAGCTCCGCCACCACCAACAACACCAGCAACACCACACAACACCAACAATACCGGCAACGTCTGCAGCAGTAGTAGTAGCAGCAGCAGCAGCGTCGGCTGCGGCGGCGGTGGCCCCACCAGCAACACAGATTACCACACCCCCACCACCACCGCCACTCTCACCGGCACAGCCTTCGGTTACAAGTCTCCATCCACCTTCTCCACAGCCACGAGCGTGCCCCTGGGAGCCACGGAGCTGAGATCAGGCTCGGCAGGCTCAGGCACTCCGGGCACCGTGCCTGTGAAGCCTGCAGTGCTGCCTGCTGCCAACAATAACAACAACAACAATAACAACAACAACAACAGCGCCAGTGGCGGCGGCAGCAGCAACCTGGTTCACGCTGTCCACAGTATGAACGGCAGCAGCAGCGGCGGCGGCAGCAGTAACAACCTGAACGGCATGTGTGCTGGAGGGATGGGGATGGGGAGTGGTGGGGTGTGTGCAGGCGGAGGGGGGACTCTGGGCGGGGGGAGTGGGGCGATGGGCACCGTCATGCCCAGTGCCGCCGATTCCTACTTCACGGCCAACGACAAACTGGGCACCATGCACATGGGCATGGGCATGGGTATGGGCATGACGGCCACTCAGGACTACAACCAGTGCCTCAAGGCAGCAGCCTACGGTTACGACAGCTACTCTCCTGCTGCCTCCCTCTACGGCAGTGCCGCCGCCGCCACGCTGCAGACGCAACGGCCCTATCCCGTCATGCCTCAGCCCGGCTACACCAGCGTCATCGTGGACCCCCATGCCCAGCAGTATCACGTGACTAACGGTTACGCTGTGCACTGAGCTGGTTGTCCCGTTTCTCTGAAACTTTGATCAGGATGTTACCTTCTTTTTTTTTTTCTTTTCTCCCCAAGCTATTTTTGAACTCTTGTCCCGAAAATGACTGTCCACAAAAAATGGGTTGGGGGTCCTCGCAAAGGATGTTGTGTTTAAACTGTTACGGATGGACAAAAGTGAAGATTGCAAGATGAAGAAATCCTAGAGTGTGCGTTTTATGACTGTGTGCGGCGTTTCGGGGCGCCCTTGGCGTGGTTTTGTGTGGAAGATTTCTTCTTCTCTCCGTGCTCGTTCAAACGTGGTGTTGGCCGGGCCCGGGAAAGTCAACTGTGGCAATTCCGATGTCGTCTGGAGGGTCAGTCACGTCCTTGTCTGCCCAGATCCTGATAATTATAAGAGTTATTCTGCTGTGGCTGTATGCTTGCAACGTCTGCAAGGCTTCACTCATCTCATGCATGTGGAAGGGTTAGGGAGGTATCTATCCTGTGTCCTCAATCCGTAAATCGTTTGGCCTCTCTCTCTCTCTCTCTCTCTCTCTCTCTCTCTCTCTCTCTCTCTCTCTCTCTCTCTCTCTCTCTCTCTCTCTTCTCTCTCCTTTTTTCTTCTCCATTGGCTCGCAGCGTTTCTTTGACAAAATGGTTTTGGGGGGGTTGATCAAGTTTCATCTATTTGTATTCTACAAACAGAAAGGTACCATTGTTTTTGTTGGTCGATAAATAAAATGTTAGTTTATTTTCAGACCTTTGCTTTCTGTCAGCAAAGTAATGATGTTTTACCTGTGTTTTTAAAGAGAGGGGGGTGTCTTCTGTTACCTTTTTTTTTTTACACGGAAGTATCCTTCCTGACCTGTGCTGAAATTAGGGGCTTTTTGTTCTTTCTTAGACAGAAAGATGTGCGAAAAAAGGGATTTTAAATAAAATTATTCTGTTATCTTGTTCTGATTTACAGAACAACAAGAGTGTTCAAGAAATGCCTCCCATCCCCGAGAATTGTGTGTGTGTGTTGATGCTTGCGAAAATAGGCGCTGGCAGGACTTTCTTATGCTATTCTTTTTTATTTATTCTTTTATTTCGAGGATGATGGAATAAGCACGCGTGTGCTTTTTTACATCCAGTCCCCATGTGTATACAGTTTTGTAAATTTTTGTCATCCGTTCCCACTGGCACACAATGGCCTACTCTTAAAAAAAGGGGAACAGGTTTTAACGCGTGCACAAAATGTTCTGCGTGCGTTCGTACGCGGGGCCTTGGTTTACATCCGAAGGATTGTTAGGGAGAGTGGAGTCTGCACTGATGTTAACTCCAGGGGGAAAATCCCCTTGAACGGGAATCGAACCCGGGTTATCAGATCACGAGCGCTTCACTCTAACCAGCAGGCTATGCCACAGGGTGTCCAGGTAAGATCATATGCGGGAGAGGGGAAAGTGGGATATCGATAATCAGAATTGTCACTAATTTTTATTAAAAACAAAGAAAAGATCAGAATCGGGAAGTGAGAGGAGGATAAACTAGAACAACTCTATAAACGAACGTATGTTACAGTACGATATTTTCTCATGTGTTTATGCATGCGTGTGGCGTGCATGTTTGCATGAAAAGAACAGAGAATTATACAAGTTGTTCTGTCTCTGTTTTCTCTCGGGTTTATTCAAGACATCAGCTTATTTCCCTGATAATAACTATCACAGATGAAGTCATGTCATGTGTCAGAAACCCTCGCCATAATCATGTTCATTGTTAGTTCCTAAACTACAATCATGTCATTGAGCATAGTGTGGGCTTGCCAGTTAAAGTGTATGGAAAGAAAATGATGAACACCATTTTATGTGTGGGTGAATAAAACGTAATTTGTAAACCATTAAGAAAGTGTGTGTGTGTGTGTGTGTGTGTGTGTGTGTGTGTGTGTTGTGTGGTGTGTGTGTGTGTACCATAGGTGGGTTACAAGTGTACTGAGGTAGGAATCCTATAAAAGGAAGATGCCATTATACCTTCAGAACTATTCAGTGCATTGAATAAGCACTTGTCCACGTTGGGTTTTTTTGTTTATGTTTTCGTTTGTTTGGGGGGTTGTTGTTGGGTTTGTTTGTTGTTGTTTTTGGGGGGTACGCATCCTCCCACCAATAGCTTAATTTATAATAGTACCCTAGTCATCATTTTCAATAATAAATGAAAACAACAGACTTTAACATTTAGCAATCTTGCAGTTATTAAACCAATAACAGCAACAACGGTCAACTCTCTCTCTCTCGGAGTCTTGCCAGCCAATTAGAACCAGGAACAAAACTGGAAGAGAGAATTTTTAACTGGGATTTGATTATATCAGGAGAAAAGCCCACGACTTTATAAAACACTTGGGTGTTGTGTTTTTACTTGTCTGCTTTTTACAACTTTATAATGCTAGAATAATGACAGACACTCTGCGCTAGCCTATCTGAGATTTTCTAGTCTGGGGATCACAGCATCAAGTCATGATGTGATGGTCAGTTGGGTCAGGGGTTCGAGCCTCGTCACCCCCGCTGATGTGTCCGTTTGAGTCGCTGTACACAAAAATTGGTAAGAAAAAATACAGTAGCAAAATGATAGAAATATGTATAGAAAGCAATAAACACATATATTTCAATATCAACAGATGGATTAGTTAACTGACTACTCGGAGAGAGTAACATTAACGATTATGTCATTTTTTTCCGTTTGCAAAAATGGTGAGGGGGGGGGGTGTGGTGTGTGTGTGTGTGTGTGTGTGGTGTGGTGGGGTTGTGGTGTGTGTGTGTGTGTGTGTGTGCAAGTTTTAAAAAGGGGGGAGGGTTATTTATTATTTTCCTTAGAGTTTAACTCTGCCGATGATGATTAGTATTTTGATGATAACGGAGGGTGTATTGACTTGTCTAAGGATTTGAAAACTGTCCGGAACATCGAATATCATGTGTGTGTGCATAAACAATGACAAACAAATATTATTACAGAAACTTTATTTTTGTTTTACAGCAGAGGATTTTTTCCCCCGTTAATGTTAGTTACTGATCAAAGTGTTGCTGATTTTTCAAATTAAATGATCTCTCTCTCTCTCTCTCTCTCTCTCTCTCTCTCTCTCTCTCTCTCTCTCTCTCTCTCTCTCTCTCTCCTCTCTCTCTCTCTCTCTCTCTTCTTTATTCATTCATTTATCTATCAGTGTTTTAATCAGGTTCCATATCTTATTTCTGAAACGAAACTGACTGGAGCAATGTGTATCTTATTCGCATCTCTGATTTTTTTTAACTGATTTTTGTTTTAATGGAATACCTTTTATTTCTTCCAGGGGTAAGAATTTGTAGTGTAACTGACAACAACAAAAGAGAAGCGAGTGACAAAAACCAATACCAATGAATAAAAACGAGCTTTAATGATGAGACAAAATATAAAAAAGCAAGTGATATCAAACCCGTATTCAGAATTTCAGGCATATCCGAATGCGTGTAACTACCTTTCCCTCCTTCAAAACCCCCATCCCCATCATCACCCCTCCACCCCAATCCCCAATCCCCCCACTCCCACATCCCGCCCACCCCCCACCCCACCCCACCCCCCACACACACTCATTTCTTTTGCCCTCATTGCAGTACCCCTTCTGTCAACCATAAACGGATATGAAGAAAAGATGGAAACGAAAGTATACTTCGTTTACTATGTTTTGAATGAATGATGACTTTTGTTCCGAAGTGTGTTATTGAAATCTTTGTCACAAATGACGACGATATCGACAAAGATAAAGAGTCTTAAAGTTGGGGGGAAATGGTTGGGGTTTGGGGGTAGGGATTCGTCTTTTTTTTTGTTTCTTTGTTTGTTTCAGGGGGTTGGTTTTGTTGGGTTGGGTTTGTTGGTTTTGTTGTTGTTGTTGTTGTTTTTAGGGTGGGGAGGGGGGGGGGTTCCTTTTTTCCCGATAATCATTGAACCCTGTGCGCCAATAAGAAAGGAAAAAGAAACGGCACATGATGAAATCCTTTAAATACCAAAGATATCAATCAATCCTATGATTGTTGTACAAATTGACGTGTACTGATTATGTGTATGTGTACATCAGTACACAGTTATTATTGATGCTTGTGTATGTGAGATTATTTGTGTATGTTTATGTGTCTCCGATTTTGTCAGCGTGTGTGTGCGCGTGTGTGTGTGCGTGCGTGCGTGTGTGTGTGTGTGTGTGTGTGTGTGTGTGTGTGTGGTGAGTGTGTGTGTGTGTGTAAGAAAGCCAGTCTGTCTGCCTGCCAGTATGTGTGCGTGTGCGAAGACGTGCAAATGAACGGGTTGTCATTTTTGTCTGTTTGCGTATTAATGTTATTGAAATGTACATTTAATCATATGTTGTCCTAAGTTGTACTTTCTTGAATGGATACACAAGGCCGCTAGAAAAACCAAAGAGAGAAAAAAAAACTGTGTACAATAGCCAACAAAAACCCTGTGTGTGTGTGTGTGTGTGTGTGTGTGTGTGTGTGTGTGTGTGTGTGTGTGTGTGTGTGTGGTATTTTGAGGATGTTATTTATTTTAATCTCAGTCGGAAAAAAATTTGTATTTTATCGCTGTGAGTGATTTCTGTTCATATTTTGGTGTTGCCTTCTCAGTTAAAGCGTTTGCTTTCGAGTGTAGTAAATTTGTCTCTTGTTTCTTCTTTTGTCTTTTTGTTTTCTTTTTTGTTCTGACAGATCTCTTTGACAACAACAACAACAAAAATGATATAACAATTTTACACTGTAATACATTGAGAAGAAACAAAGGATTGAAATCGACCTAGTAAATGAAATGTATAAATCCTAAATGATAAAAGCAATCGATTTTTAAACCCCAATGGATTATTGTCTTTAAATCACACACACACACACACACACACACACCACGCACGCACGCACGCACGCACGCACGCACGCACGCACGCACACTGGGAATCTTTACAGATCAGACAGCTAAATTACCGCAATATTTATCGTACCATATCAATTCATACATCATCTTGACTAAAATAATTATCATCACATTAAAAAATATATAATGATTTGAAAGATTAGGAAGCTGGAAGCAAAATGTGCTTCCACATAACTCTTTCAAAATAAGTCAAATCAAGTCAAGTCAGAGTGATCTTTTTTCAGGGTCAAAGATTAAGCTTGTACACATTTTTCTTTTCATCTTGCATGTTGAAGTTGCATGTCTTTTTCATATCGAAGAGAGTGACTGTATCATTGAGCCTACTACGTTAGAAAATTGTAGTATATTTGTTCATTTTGTTACAAAGATATATCTTCGTTACATTGCGTTAATGATTGTTGGACAATCTTTGGGGGGAAAAAATTAATAAAAATTAAATGCGCATAGTATTTGTTAGTGATCGGAAATTATAGGTAGACTGTTCAAAATGGCAAAGTATTATCTTTGTTATAAATTATCTAAATTCTTGTTTTTACAAATTTTAGAGAAAAGATTTAACATAAAGTAGACATAGTTTTCGTTAATGATCTGAAATTATAAGTGAAACGTACAAAACGGCAAAGAAATATCTTCGTTATGAATTACGTTCATTCTTGTTAAACAATTTTTTAGATAAAAAATTAACATTAAGTCGACATAGTTTTCGCTAATAATCTGAAGTTATTGATGAAACGTACCAAACGATAAAGTAATATCTTCGTTATAAATTACATTAATTCTCATTAACAATTTTTGACATAAAAATGAACATAAAGTTGACATACTTTTCGTTAATGACAGGAAGTTCCTGGTGAAAATACACAAAAGGAAGTAAAGCGATTGTTAAATTTACACCAAAAAAATACAACTAAATATGCATCAACAAAAAATGATCAACACAGACATACTTCTTTTGTTTTTTGGCACCACCATGGAGCTCCTTTCACAGAGTTGTTACTCATCCATCACCCACACATTTTCATTTCCACCGATTTCTTCTGACTTGATGTATTTTGCATTTACACACCCAGCATGCAATCCTGGCAAGGGATGGACTCCACTAGATTTCCTTTGCTCCAAGACATGCTGTAATAGTCGCTGCGGTGCTCCAATGACCGACTTCTCAAGGAGTCAGGCGTGAAGTCAATCCTCCACTCCATCCCCAAAACAGATATACTTTATGTATACTAAACAAATTTATGGCAAAATATGCGAAGACAATTGTATAATTTTTTCGTTACCTGCGAAATAAGTAGGTACCTATAATTTGTATTGAAAAAAAAAAAAAAAAACTGCTTATAAACTTCCCGTTCACTGCGAAAAGCAGTTTGAAAATTGTTCAAGATATTTTTATTTCAGCATTATATCTGTTTGTTTGTTTGTTTCCTTCTTTTCAGTATTATCTCAATTTTCTTTATACTCCCTTTTCATTTTATTTTTTTAAGATCTTTTGTTTTAGTTCATTTTCGGTGTTTACATTATTTCTAAGAAAATAAGGTAGTAAGCATTAATTAGAAGAAAACAGACGTAATCCTTTCTCTAACAAATAGGTCGATACGTACTTTTATCTGTGTTTGAGCTGTATTTTTATGGTATATAAATCAGACACTAAAAAAAAGTATTATATTGGCTTTTCTTCTTTTCTAAAACCGTCATAAAAAGTAAAAAGGGTGGGGGGAGGGGGTAGCTGGGGTATAAACAACAAGATTGGATTGGATTGAAGTGAAAAAGAAGGGGGAGGGGATGATGAGGGTTTTTTTTAAATCAACAGCATTAGGCCGTATTCTGTAAAACTTTTTACATCATTGTGCGATTTATTTCATACTTTATCTCTTAAAGTCAAAACCGCATTTTGTTTGTTATGGATCACTACTTTAGTTTTGTACTTTAGAGAGAAGAACTAGAGTTTATTTTGGTTGTTGTTGCTTTTGTTAGATTCTTATTTTTGCTTTTTTTGTGTGTTCATATATTCATTATTATTATTATTATCATTTTAGCGGGAGGGAAATGTTTCTGTACAAGTGTTTTCTTTAATGATTTGCCTCTTTTCTTTTCCTTTTAAAATTTCTTTTGTTCATCTATTCACTTATTCACTTGTTATATTTATTTATCTATTGTTGGGGGGGGGGGGGGGAGGGTTTTCTGAAAGGTAGGCGAAAAGAGTTCTTTTAAAACAAAATTTATACAGAAGATTTAAAACGTCAATCTTTAAATAAAAAAAATTAAATTGAGGTTTTAAAAATGTTTGGCTAGAGGGATTTGCAATTTAAACAAACACAAGCGCATACCAGGCACGAACAGTGAGAGAGAGAGAGAGAGAGAGAGAGAGAGAGAGAGAGAGAGAGAGAGAGAGAGAGAGAAGAGATATGCATATAATTATGTGTTCAGAACTGGCGCAGAGAAAAAAAGAGGTTAAATCGATGTGTGGGAATCTATTTTATTTGTACTATCGTTCCAAATGAAACCAAAACAAAAGGTATTAAAATGAAACTGAGAAAGAATGGTGGCAAATTAAATCTTTTTTTCTTTTACTTCTTTTTTCTTCATTTTTTCTTTCTCTTTGGGTTTTTTTTCCTTTTTTTTGGCGGGGGAGGGGGGGCGGGGACGGGGGTTTTGGGTTGCTTTTTTGTTGTTTTGTTTTGTTTTCTTTACTTTCGTGAGTTTTGTTATTTGTTTTGTTTTGCTATGGGATTTTTTTGGTGGTGGATATACGGAAATGAATAGGTAGAATTGATGACATACAAACACAAACAGATAATAGGCAAAATTCTTTTCCTTTTTTTTGCTCTATAAAAGGTCAGTGAATATTCTTCGTGCAAAGCTAAAATTTAATAATAATAATAATAATGACAATAATACAAAGGAGTAACAAATGCTGTTTCACACACATACACAATAGTGGTTAAGCATATGTTACTGTGCATATGGATCTTTATCATGGTTTCTGGTGTGTGTGTGTGTGTGTGTGTGTGTGTGTGTGTGTGTGTGTGTTCGGATTTTGTTTGGCTGCTTCGCTTTGGAGGGGGTGTTTGTTGGTTTGTTTTTAGTCGTTGTGGTTTTTCGGGTGGGGAGGGGGGGGGGTGTTGCTTTTTTTGTTTTGTTTTTGTTCTTCTTGGGTTGTTTTGTTTTGTTTTATTTTGGGAGGTGGACTCTTGATTAACTTATTGTGTTTTTCTATTTTTTGTGGTTTGTCTTTTCGTCTGTTTATTTTTAATTTTTCGTTTTTAATGGAATTGTTCTTTCACTTTTCTTTTTCTTCTCTACCCTCCCCCCCCCCCCCTCCCCCCCTTCGTATCTTCAGGGTGGAGGGGGAGGGAGGAGGGAAGAGTTTGAGAGCGTTTGATTCTCTAGGGTTTTTTTATTTATTGATTCGTTATGTTCTAATTTGGATCGTTTTTATCTTTTATTATATAAAAATTCATTGACAAAAAAAAGTGCTACGCATATTCCTTGCCTATATTATAATGATTATATCATACTTGCTGTTCAAAAATGGACTTGGAAAAAAACAGAAAGAAAGTAATCACTTGTTCATTACATTTGATTGCTTTTTGTTGTTGTTGGTTGTTTTTCTTTTTTCTTTTTCTTTTTTTTTGGATGTTGAGTGGCTGATGTTTGAATAAGTGTGTTCGTGTCATCCTTTGATCTGAACTTGTGTATTATTTTTTTGGTTCGCATAATGTCTGAGTAAACCGAATTATTAGAAGACTGGAGTTCGAGTTTGTGTGTGTTGTGTAGTGTGTGTGTGTGTGTGTGTGTGTGTGTGTGTGTGTGTGTGTGTGTGTGTGTGTGTGGTTGTGTGTGTTGTGTGTGTGTTGTGTAGTGTGTGTGTGTTTGAGTTGTGTAGTGTGTGTGTGTGTGGGTTGTGTAGTGTGGGTTGTGTAGTGTGTGTTGTGTAGTGTGCGTTGTGTAGTGTGTGTTGTGTAGTGTGCATGCGCGCGTGTGTGTGGGTTGCATAATGTGTGTGTGAGTCTGTCGCCATGTGTCAGCCTCTCTGTCTATATAATCTTTCACCCTCTACCGATATGATATGATATTATCTGTTTCTGCCACTTACTCTTTCTTTCTGTCTCTCGCTGTCTCTGTCTCACTGTCTTTGTCTGTCTGTCTGTCTCTGTGTCTGTCTCTCTTTCTCTGTCTCTGTCTCTCCCTCTCTGTCTCTCTCTCTGTGACTCACTGTCTCTCCCTCTCTGTCTCTTGTCTCCTCTCTCTCTCTCTCTCTCTCTCTCTCTCTCTCTCTCTCTCCCCATTACCATCCCCCTTTTCTCTTTCTGTGTATGATGTAAACTACAAACAACACAAAAGAGCAGTTCTATACATACATACACACGTGTGCGTGCACGTGCATACACACACAAACAACACAAACACATATAGATACACACACATATATGGATGCACACACGCGCATCCGCAAATACAAACACACACACAAATTATAAAAACACACACGTACAAACACATACTCACAACACAACACACTCACGCGCGGGCGCATCACTTTACTACACCATACTAAACACACATTCATACTCAAGTACAAGGGGCGCGTGCTAATAATACACTAGCCAACGTATCAATGCATACGCAAACACGCGTGCACACACACATACATACATACATACTTACATAAGGAAGGTGGCAGGATGGTTAAGACGTTCGCCTGCCAACAAGTTAACCGTGAGGTTCTGGGTTCGATTCCCAGCCTCGCCCTTTCTTCCCAGTTAGACAAAAAAATCGAACTGAATGTCAAAGTCCTTCGGATGAGACTATAAACCGAGGCCCCGTGTTCCAACACATGCAGAACATCTTGCTCACACGTTAAATCCTGTTCCGCTTTTCGGAAGAGTAGGCCATTGTGTGCCGGTGGAAACAGATGACAAAATTTACAAAACCGCATACACACGGGGACTAGATGTAAAAATGCACATGAGTGCTTATTCTATCATCTTCGATATAAAAGAATAAATAAATAATAACATACATACATACATACATACATACAATACATACATACATACGTACCGTACGAACATACATACATGCATACATACATACATACATACACACTTACATACATACATATATACATACATACACATACATGCATACATACATACACACACATACATACATACAACACACACACACACACACACACACACACACACATACATACAGACAGACACACACACATACATACATACATACAAACATACATACATCCATACACTACATACATACATACATACATACATACGTGCACACACACATACATACATAAATACATGCATACGTATACACACACATATATGCATATACACATACATACATACACGCACGCGCGTGCACCACACACACATACACATACACTACCTCACATTCACACCAACATTACTACACTATGCCACATTATGCTGCAGTGATTCTCAAGTATAATTATAGTGTGCATTCCAGCACACAAGGTCAACATCACACACACACACATACTACACCCACCTGTACAATGGCACGCATACGCAAACAAACACACACACACATACACTACAATGTACACACCTACAGATAGATACATACATACATACATACATACATACATACATACATACATACATAGAAAATTTAAAAGTTAATGCAGCTGCGAAAGGCGGGAAAGCATTCAAATTCTGCATATATCTGCTCATCAAAGTTGAAATAGTATAGTCGAGAGTGCATGCTGGAAACATGTTAGAAATACACATAGTATCGGCCAGCTGTTTGTTTTTATTTTAACATGTTTCCAGCATGCACTCTCGACTATACTATTTCAACTTTGATGAGCAGATATATGCAGAATTTGAATGCTTTCCCGCCTTTTGCAGCTGCATTAACTTTTAATTTTTTGTATTATGTATGTATCTATGTATGTATCTATGTATGTATGTATGTATCTATCTATCTATCTATTTATCTATGTGAAATGGCTTTAAAGCATTGTCCATGTAATAATCACCAGTAGTATAATTACGTGTATGTGCCTTTCCGAGGCAGGGACATTTGCCGATTTCTTTCTTACCCTCACCTTCACCTATCCTGTAGTCTAGTAGCTCGTTGGGGCACCACTGAAGATTTTGCAACCAGCTTCCTCCACTCCTCGAGGTTTTCAGCTTTCTGTAGCAAGTCATTTTACTCAAGGCCAGTCCACTCTCTGTTGTCTGCCTCTTCGTCTCCCTCCTTGTACTGTTCCCTGTAGAACAGTCTTGGCAAGTCCAGACTTCGTATGACATGCCCATACCACTTCAGTTTGCGTATATTCACTGAAGTCAGAAGCTCTTCATATGGCCCGATGGCGTTTTCAATCATTCTGGTTTTTATTTCCACGTTAGTTATGTGATCTCTGTATGATACACCAAGAAGTTTGCGAAAGCATCTCATCTCTAGTGCCTATATCCTCTTTTCAATACCTACTGTTATGGTCGACATTTCACTTGTGTACAAAAAAATACGTATATAAGGTATACATTTGTGTGTGTGTTCGTATTAATGGGGAGGAGGTTGGGGGCGACAATTTTTAGTCTAGTGTCACTTAAAGAAAGCAACAACAACAATAATAAACAAATAAATCCTTCCCCTTGATACTTCTTCAAATAAACCTTTGTTATAGATTTGTCATTACGGGGAGATTGAGGAGAGTGGCGTCATCAATTTCAGTGAGCCCATAGCCTTTTATCTTCTTTTTTTTTCTTTGTTGCTATTGTTGTTGTTGTTGGGTTGTTTGTTTTGTTGTTATTTGGGGGGTGATTTTTTGTTGTTGTTGTTGTGTTTTTACTGGTCTGTGGGTGGACAAAAATGTTCAATGTCACCTCCAGTCCTAAGGGTGTTGACCGATGAATAGGTTCGGGTTGCGTTTTGTGGTGGTTGGTTTTGGGTTTTGTTGTTGTTGGGTTTTTTTGGGGGGTTGTTGTGGTTGTTTTGTTTGTTTGTTGTTGTTTTTGAGTTGTTTTGTTTTGTTTTATTTTCATCTTTTGGCGGCAAAGCCACTGATGTTTTTCGATCTGTTTTTTCTTTGCGAAGGGGGAGGGGGCGGGGGGGGGGGAGGCTAGAATTCATGAAAGAAATCAGAAAGGCTCTTTTTTCTGTCTATTGTCTGTCTGTCTGTCTGTCTGCGTGTCTGATAATGTTTGTGCCTTGTCTTTCTTTCTTTCTTTTTTTCTGCCTTTGTGTGCTTGTTCCTTTTTCTGACTGACCGTCTGTCTGTCTGTCTATCTGTCTGTCTGTCTGTCTGTCTCTCTCTCTCTCTCTCTCTCTCTCTCTCTCTCTCTCTCTCTCTCTCTCTCTCTCTCTCTCTCTCTCTCTCTCTGAGTCTAGCCGCGTAGGCTACGTGTTTTCGAGAAGGAGGAAAAGCAAAATGCTTCTCTTTCTTTGAATTGACAGATGTTTGTGTCTGTCTGTCTGCCTATCTGTCTGTCCATCTGTCCGTCTGTCTTTCTGTCTATATCTCTGCCTTTGTCTGTGTCTCATTTCGTCTGTCTCTGCCTTTATTTCTCCCTCACTCAATTCCCTCTCCCGCCTTCCCCCTCCCCCCACCCCTTTCCGATCCTCCCCATCTCGTCCCTCTCCTTCCTCCTCCGTCCCTTCCCCGCCCCCTCCCCCCCCCCTTCCCCCCCTCACCCCCACTCCCTCAACCATTTTTTTTCTCTGGTCTTTTCCCCAACCTCTTATCTTTTTTTCTAAGAAGTAGAGTAAGAAGAAAGAAGGAAAGAGGAAAAGTCTCTCCGCTGTTGCCTCTCTGTGTTCTGGAAGCCCAAAGCTGAGACTTACCTACCTGTCCGCGGAATAAGTTAGGAGAGGGTATTTATTTACCGCCGTCCAATGACCTATCAAAAGAGCAGTGGGTTTTTTTTCAGGCGGGCCAAACCATAGCCTAGCCCTCGTTAGTTATTAGCATTTTTATACTTCTTTGCTTCGGACGCACGCAATGGCATGCGCAAGCGTGCTCGTGCGCGTACGCGTACGCGAGCAGATACACGCTTACAAACACACATGTGCACACACGCTTACGCACACAAAGACGTATACATTTATTTATTTATTTTACTCTTTCATTTCGAGGATAATGGAATAAGCACTTATGTGGGTTTTTTCATCCAGTCCCCGTGCGTATACAGTTTTGTAAATGTTGTCATCCGTTCCCACCGGCACACAATGGCCTACTCTTCCGAAAAGCAGAACGGGTTTTAACGTGTGCGCAAGATGTTCTGCGTGCGTTCGCACACGGGACCTCGGTTTATAGTCTCATCTGAAGGACTTTTGGGGGTAGTGGAGTCGGCACTGAAGTTAACTCCAGAGGAAAAATCCTCTCGAACGAGAATCAAACCCGGGTCAGCAAATCACGACTACATCACTGTAACCACCAGCCTATGCACGCATGTGCGCACACACGCATACCCATACGCACGCATGTATGCACGTATGCATGCACGCAGACAAGACATCCCACATACACAGATGCACAGACACGCGCGCACAGACACGCACACATATCCACACACACACACACACACACACACACACACACACACACACACACACACACACACACACACACACACACACAGGCATTATTTGTATTCAAGAGAGAGAGCTGGGGTGCGGTGGAGTGGGGTAGGGGAAGAGAAGTAATAGGAGGGAGAGGAAGTACAATCCTCCCCTAAAGTCCTTCGGATGAGACTATAAACCGAGGCCCTGTGTGCGAACGCACGCAGAACATCTTGCGCACACGTTAAATCCTGTTCCGCTTTTCGTAAGAGTAGGCCATTGTGTGCCGGTGGGAACAGATGACAAAATTGACAAAAACCGTATACACACGGGGACTGGAAAATAAATAAATAATAGAATAAAGCGATCAATTCAACAGAACGGTAAAATTCTTGGGTTGGTCAAAGCCAGAGAGAAGAGATGAATGTAGAGCAGAACGAGTCATTCTTGAGGTAGAGAGTACGAGAGAGAGAGAGAGCTAGAGGGGTGGGTGGGTGGGGGAAGAGAAGTAATAGGAGGGAGGGGAGTACAATCCTCTCTCTCTTCTCTCGCTGTCTCCCGCTGTCTCTCTCTCCTCTCTCTCCTCTCTCTCTCTCTCTCTCTCTCTCTCTTTCTGTCTGTCGTTGTCTGTTGTTTCTGTCTGCTGTCTCTCTCTCTACATCATCTCTCGTCTCTCTTACACTGTCTGTTGTGTCTGTTGGTGTTTCTCTCTCTCTTCTTCTCTCTCTCTCATCTCTCTTCTCTCTCTCTCTCTCTCTCTCTCTCCTCTCTCTCTCTCCCTCTCTCAAGAATGTACGTCTACATCTCCTCGGGGGCCTATAATCTTTTGTCTCTGCACATGAAAAACTGTAGTGCTGATCAGCCTGAGAAAGCTTCAGGGAAGAATGTTTTTTCTATTTGTTCGAATGAGATGAGGCTGAACGCAGTTGTGTTTTTATTACTACTTTACAGACGAGAGAGAGAGAAGAAGGAGAGGGGAGAGAGAGAGAGGAGAGAGAGAGAGAGAGAGAGAGAGAGAGAGAGAGAGAGATTCTATTGCTTCGGACTCACGCAGTGGCATGTACAAGCTTACTCGTGCGCGTACGCACGCAAAGATAGATAGATAGATAGATAGATAGATAGATAGATAGATAGATAGATAGATAGATAGACAGACAGACAGACAGATAGATAGATAGATAGATAGAAGATAGATAGATAGATAGATAGATAGATAGATAGATAGATAGATAGATAGATAGATAGATAGACAGATAGATAGTACAGACAGACAGATAGATAGATAGATAGACAGACAGACAGACAGGACAGACAGACAGACAGATAGACAGATAGATAGACAGACAGAACAGGACAGGATAGATAGATAGACAGATAGATAAAATAGATAGATAGATAGATAGATAGACATACAGACAGACAGATAGTCAGATAGACAGACAGACAGACAGATAGATAGACAGACAAACAGACAGACAGATAGATAGATAGATAGATAGATAGATAGATAGATAGATAGATAGATAGATAGATAGATAGATAGATAGATAGATAGATAGATAGATAGATAGATAGATAGATAGATAGATTAGATAGGCAGACAGACAGACAGACAGATAGACAGACAGATAGATAGACAGATAGACAGACAGACAGACAGATAGATAGACAGACAAATAGATAGACAACAGACAGATAGATAGACAGACAGACAAATAGATAGATAGATAGATAGATAGATAGACAGACAGACAGACAGACAGACAGACAGACAGATAGATAAACGCATGTCCTCTGATGTCGTGTTCAAACATCATCCCCGCAGTCAGAATGCGGAAACCATAATGGCGGGCAAACAAACACAGTAGCATGCTCAAAACTCTCACCATTGGTGGACCTCACAGATGCAGCCCAGAAACAAAGCAACAATAGAAAACTAAACAAGGATTGGAGCAGAAACATTTGCAGCCCTAGTTTTGTTTTTGTTGAGTGTGTTTTGTTTGGCTGCTTACTATTTCTTTGATTTTATTGTCTATGTTTCTTTCGCCTTCAGTTTTAATGGGTAGACAAAATTTTCAGACAAAAAAACCACACACACACAAAATACTTCCGCGAAAAGCATCTCTGGTATGAGAGTTCCATGACTATTATGTATTCACACGTGTCAAGAAGGCATTTGAAGAAAAGGGTGGTAAGAGACTATTTGTTCGAAGTTAACTTGCTCATTGCGGTACACAGTAACTTACTTTTGGTTTTTGTTGAGTTTTTATCCGTATGTCCAATAGGTGTCCGCGTCTTAAATGACAATAAAACACACACACACACACACACACACACACACACACACACTGTAGCAGAGACAAACAAAACATCAATTCTCTTCAGTTTTCTGATGGAAGACTCAGTTGTGTTTCATTAATTGGTCAAAAATTACTTCAGATACTGACTATTCGTAATTCTGACACAAAAGTTGGCGCAATGTCAAATGGGGAATTTTTTTCCTTTCCTGTATTTTCCCCCCTTCTTCTTTTAAACAAATTTTCATTCTTTTTTTTTACACGATTCTAGACACTATTTTTTTCCGTAGTAAGGTAAGGTAAAGGAGTCCCATAACCTATAAGGTCGTAGGGGAGCGAGGCGTCAGAGACCTCACTTCTCTAGGGCCAGCATATTGAGGGCGGCGCCCATCTCCTCTCCCTCGCTGCTTTACCTTCCCTGACCCTAAAGAAGGCAGGTACCCATTTACAGCTGGGTGAACTGGGGGAACTGTACTGAAGCCAAGGCGCACAAACGGTCACCCATCCAACTGGTAACCACGCTCGACGCTGCTTAACTTGGCTGGGGGAAAGCGAGTGCTCCGACCACTGAGCTATCCCGTCCCCGTAGTAGACAACAAAAACTAGGATGCAGAGGAGATGGATAACATGAGCAGAAAGAAGCGGCATAGTGGATGATGGCAAGGCAGGGTTGCTTCCTCTTGACTGAAAAGCAGTAGCGCCCCTTTGTCCGAAAGAGAATCTTTCGTGAGCTTTAAAAAAAAAAGAAAGAAAGGGCGGACGAGGGGAGGGGGGGGGGGGTAAAGATCCGACGATGGGGGTGGCGGGGGTAGAGGACAAGGATGGTGGGGATGGAGGAGGGGTGGGGGATGGGTGAGGGGTGGGGTGGGGTGGGGGTGACTGTGTCTGTTAATTGGAACTTAATGTCCTGAGAACATGGAAAAGCCATATCTGGCCGCTAGGGGGCGCTTGTCTAGCCCCAAGGCTCCACTCCAGAGCCGCTGTGGTCTCCAAGCCGCTCTTAAGAAAGCTTTCTGGGAGAGTCTCCAGTCTCCAGCCCCCCATCCCCCCCCCCCACCCCCCTCCTCCACGATCCCTCCCTCCCTTTTCTCCCCAGTCAGTAGGTCTGTCGGGCTTTCTGTCTCTATGTGTGTGTGTGTGTGGGGGGGGGGGGGGGGGGGGGGGGGGGGGGGGGGGGGGGGGGTGGGGGGGGGGGGGGGGGGGGGGGGGGGGGGGGGGGGGGGGGGGGTGTGTGTGTGTGGGGGGGGGGGGGGTGGTGGGTGGGTGGTGTGTGTGGGGGGTGGGGGGGGGGTTGTGTGTGTGTTGTGTGTTAGTGTGTGTGTGTGGTGTGTGTGTGTGTGTGTTGTGTGTGTGTGGGTGTGTGTGTTGTGTGTGTATGTGTGTGTTGTGTTTGTGTGTGTGTGTGTGGTGAGTGTGTGTTTGTGTGTGTTGTTTTGTCTGTGTGTAGTGTATTGTGTGTGTGTTGGTGTGATTGTGTGTGTGTGCGTGTGCAGTGTATGTGTGTGTGTTTATGTGTGAACCTATGTCTGTGTGTGGTTATTTTGTTTGTTAAATTTTAGTCTCGTCACATGGTGTGTGTTTGTGTGTGTGTGTGTGTGTGTGTGCGTACGTGTGTGTGTGTATGTTGTGTGTGTATGTGTGTGTGCGTGCAGACGTGTGTGTGGAAGACGTGTGTGCAAGGTTTGTGTTTATGTGCGTGCATACGTGCGTGTGCGTGTGCTCTCTCTCTCTCTCTCCTCTTCTCTCTCTCTCTCTCCTCTCTCTTTCTTTCTCTCCTCTCTCTCTCTCTCTCTCTCTCACTCTCTCTCTCTCCTCTCTTCTCTCTCTCTCTCTCTCTCTCTCTCATCTCTCTCTCTCTCTCTCTTCTCTCCCTCTTTCCCGACCAATACTCAGTGTAAATTTTTTGGGGTGCAGAAATGTTGTATTTCTAGAATATATTCTGCGTGCATGTACAAATATTTTTTAAAGGAACACAAGAAACTTTGCCTTGCTCTTAAAAAATATAAACTGGTTTTAGTCCTAGTTCTTGTTTTCCTCCTCCTCCTCCTCCTCCTCCTCCTCTCTCCTCTCTCTCTCTCTCTCTCTCTCTCTCTCCTCTCTCTCTCTCTCCTCTCTCTCTCCTCTCTCTCACTTCCTCCCTCCTCCTCCTCCTCCTTTCCTCTTTCCCCTTCCCCAGCCACCAGTAAGCCCTCCCCTCTTCTTTCCCTTGAATTCGTCTCCCTGGAGTTGTCGGACTTAATCTCGCGCGGAGACTTCCGGTTTCACTTGCCATTATCGATTTTGAAGTGCTCCTTCCACAAGTTTCTTTTTTCTTTCTTGTTATTTCTCTCCCTTTTTCGGCCGTTTGTTTGAGGCGTAAAAACGAATAAAAGAAAAGAGAGGAGAAAATAGTTACAGGAGACAGGAGGGTCAGGATTAATGATAGGACGTGTAGTATTGGGAGGGGGGGGGGGGGGGAGAGAGAGAAAGAAACAGAACAGAGACAGAGAGACAGGGAGAGACAGATAGACAGAGACAGAGAGAGAACGCGCGCCTGCGTGCGTGCGTGCGCGCGCGTGCACACACACACACACACACACACACACACACACACACAACACAACACATACATATTCCACTATTCTCGAAATAAACGAATAATTGTTTTTAAATAAACACACACGCACATATTTGTCCAGTGTCAATCATTGTCTTTGGTAAGCTGCTATTGTCCTGTGTCAATCATTGTCTTTGATAAGCTGTCATTGTCCTGTGTCAATCATTGTTCTGTGTCAATCATTGTCTTTGATAAGCTGCCATTGTCCTATGTCAATCATTGTCTTTGATAAGCTGCCACTGTCCTATGTCAATCATTGTCTTTGACAAGCTGCCATTGTCCTGTATCAAAGAATCATTGTTTTGATAAGCTGTCATTGTCTTGTGTCAAAGAATCATTGTCTTTGATAAGCTGGCATTGTCCCGTGTCAAAGGATCATTGTCTTTGATAAGCTACCATTCTCCTGTGTCAATCATTGTCTTTGATAAGCTGCCATTGTCCTGTGTCAAAGATTGTCTTTAATAAGCTGCCACTGTCTTGTGTCATAGATTGTTTGATAATCTACCGTTGTCCGTTCTCAAAGAATTATTGTCTTTGGTTAGCTGCCAAAATTGTCCAATAGTGCCTAGTGTCGAACAAAATTGGAGTTTTGGGGGTGTGGATCTCACTTCATTTTGAAATGTGCTGATTCTGTGTAGAATGACCCTCCCTAGAGCTCTGTGTGCAGTGGGGGTTTCTGGGGAAAATTTGAACCGTAGATCTGCCTACCATACATGCCAAATATCGCAAAAATCTTGTTTTGCTTGCTACTTTCCATCGAGTGTCTATGCATATGGGATTAAATGTCAACTTTGAATGGTATTGCTGCCTCTGCGATATGTGATGAAATCTGAGCAAAATCTGACTGAAATCTCATAAACGAAAAGGTTCAACTTGCCCACGATACACTACCTGAAATATTCAGTGCACTGCTCCAAAGACTCCTGATGCAGTTATGGGGAAATGTCAGTTGTTGTTGTTGTTGTTGTCGTTGTTGTTGTTGTTGTTGTTGTGCGTTCCCCAGCTTTACACCCTGGGGGTCTCCCAGAACATGCGCTCTGACTCACTCATGAATCCAACCTGGGAATCACTGTGAGAAAGGAAGTACAACGGATGAGAAGTTTGCGTGTATGACTCTTTTTCAAGTACCTCGCCATATAGGCAGCCGTACTCCGGCTTCAGATGATTTTTTTCTCCTTTTAAAGGAGACTCAAAGACAAAATGTCCATTTCTAAACTGCCAAAGTTGACACAGTACTGAAAGGCGCCTTAGCCAAGCAGCCAGAGCTTCCGATGTATGATGATATTGGGTTTGAGGTCGCGGGTTTAAGTCTCATTACAAGACATCATACACCTCGAAGTCTTCTCAACCGTGGAGGTACCATGGATGACTTGACAACCAGCCCTCTTCATCTTTCTCTGTCTGTCTTCCGCCTCTCGCAGTGCATCCTTCACTCAGCCTCGGGCCTGTCCAGTCTGAGATGTTGTCCTCCTCCTCCCATCTCTTTCTCTGTCTCCCTCTCATTCTCCCTTCCTTGATCTGTTTTACAGACCTGTCTTGGTAAACCCTTTTGAACATGAGATGTGCCTGTGCCCCTTATGTTTTTGTCTCCTTGCCGTGATCTCAGCCAAGCATGAATTTAAGGGTGGCTTTATAAACAGAAAACCAATCATTAAGTCTTTTGGGGCTGACCTGCGTGTGCCTGAAGAGCTTTTTGTCAGTACACGCCATCCAAGAATCAAAGGTGTGCATTAAAGATCCCTTCACTTACGACATCAGGAGGCACCGTGGTCGAGTGGTTTAGGCGGTCAACTCGTGATCCAGAGGTCGCGGGTTCGATCCCCGCTCGGCTCGGTGTTGTGTCCTTGGGAAAGACACTTTACTCCTATTTTCCTCACTCCACCCAGGTGTACAAGTGGGTACCAGCCCTGCTGGGGAAGTATCTGGCGACAGACTAGCGTCCTGT
>CM054152.1:21682575-21687575 GCA_028751875.1 Rapana venosa | reverse complement strand
ATTTTTCTTTTTCTTTCTCGAACGCTCAGACAGCAACTATCGTTGTCTGTCATATGAACGAAAACGTGTTGCGCTGCCGTTAAGCGCCTGACAAGTCAGGCCCAGCGCACCAGACTTCGGCGTGGGGAAAAATTGTTACATTTAAAGTCTTTCTGGAAAAAAAGGCAAGAGAATTGACCAAGAAGGCCAAAAAAATAGACAAGAAGGGGGTGACAGGAAGAACGGGAACAAGGCCGAAACAAAGAGAGGGATAAAAAAAAAAAAGAGGGAATTCCTAGCACAGATTTTCCAGAAGGTGGGGATGTTTATACTGACAGCCCCCTCCCCCCCCCCCCTCCCCCGGCATCCCCACGGGTAGAGGAGGGGGGGGGGGGGTCATTCATATATTATGTTAAGTGTGTCTTCACCCATGACAAGCTCCTTTCCTAGCCTAACAACTTGTACTCTGAAAAATAAATCTTTAAAAAATCGAGGAATGGCTGTGAGAATGGCAGGGTATTTGACAACTGTCATTCACACAATATCATCGTCCAGTCTGTACCTAGGTAGGGCCTGACAGTGATTTCCTGAGGGGATGAGTGAGAAACAGTGAAAAGTCTGGATGACCCCCCACCCCACCCCCCACCCCCACCCCTCAAGGGGCGTTAAGCTGGAGAACACGCAATAACGTCAACTTTTCTCTTTAGTGCAGTAACTTTTGAAGAGATGGGTTTGGAATTTAATCATTGTCAAAAGCGCTTCAGTGAAAAAGTGTCACTATTCCTGTCTACTAAATGCACAGTGTAAAAGCTGAACATCATTTTTATTCCTGTAAGCACACTATATGCTTTTGGTTTTTTCATGCTCTTTTAGCGTATATGAATATGAATGACTTTCTGAATACAAAATTCTATTCAAACCAACAACAATACCATTCTCATTGAAGGGCCATCTTTTCGGTGCAGAACAGTCTCTCCCACTCCAATTTTTTGGGGGGAGCGATTGTCTCCAGCAGACACCGGTACCAAAAGAGCAGTGGTGCCACCCAATGGTTCCCCTGTTCCTTCCCTTGGTTCTCTCTACTTGGCTCTGGAAGAAATGTGTCGCCAATGGTCTGTAGAGAGATTGTCAGATCAGTCTTTATCATAATGTCTATCACTTTTCATGAGCAAGGTAATGAGCGTAAAATGAAGAAGAGAAAAAAAGAAAAAGAGAACAGCAGCAACAACACCATCAACAAAAGCAGCTGCAAGAAGCAAGAAGAAGAAGAAGAAATCATCACCATTATCATCACTATCACCATTATCGCCTTCATCATCATGACGACGATGTCGCCACCGAGACTGACGATGATGTATTTATTTATTTATTTATTCTTTTATATCGAGGATAATGGAATAAGCACTCATGTGCTTTTTTACATCCACTCCCCGTGTGTATGCGGTTTTGTAAATTTTGTCATCTGATGTATTGATGATGATGACGAGTAAGACGATGGAGACAACAGCGGTAGCAATAGAATGATATAATTATCAGTAGCAGAAGTTAGAAGAAGATGTGATGATGATGATGATGATGATGATGATGATGATGATGATGATGATGATGATGATGATGATGATGATGATGATGATGATGATGATGATGATGATGATGATGATCGTCATCGTCGCTGTTGCTGTCACGACGATGGTGATTAGGAGGAGGATGGCGTTCACACACACACACACACACACACACACACACACATACACATACACACACATACAAATACACACACAAACACACACACACACGCATGCACAGAGAGAGAGACACACACACACACACACACACACACACACACACACACACACACTGACAAACTCACAGACAAGTGCAAAGAGAGGTTTTAATTAAAATTTTAAAGCAAAGACAAACAAAATAATGCAAAAGAAAGACAGTGACAGACAGACAGATACAGAGACAAGATGGGAAGCAGAGAGAACTAAAAGCGAAAGAAGAAGAAGAAGCTTGCAGCAGCAGTAGTAGCCTAGCTTCATTCAGTTCAGTTGGCAACAGTCTCAAAAGAAAAAGAAAGAGCCAGCCAGCCAGCCCTCCAGCTCCATTATCTGAGGCAGACCACTCAGGCCTCGGGACCTGCTCCCAGGCCTTGCTTCAGCTGCAGGCAGCCCTGCTCCAGACCACCACAATGGCCGCCCGGAAGTCCCATCCAGCTACTTATGCAGATGGGAGATCAATCCCATGACTCCTCCGGAAATACGGAGCAGAGCTCAGAGGGCGCGTTTGGGGCATTATGGGAAGGGCATTGGCGTTTCCGCTCAAGTTTAAGGCCTCGTTCTCTTATTGCTTCCGGTGTTAGCAACTAACGCCTGTCAGGCCCGTTTTTAAGCCGCCATCTTGTCTTTAAATGGTCAATGGGGTTCAAGACGAAGAAGAGAATGAGCAATGATAGCAAAGACCTTTGAGATGCCTATCGTATTTTGATCATTTTTTTTGTTTGTTTGTTTGCTTGTTTTTAAGATTAAGTTAGGTGGCATTTCTGATGGATTGATGCTCCCTTTTTTGTAGCATATCTTAGTGCACATTTTGTTCAAAGTCATGACAGTTTTATCTGAAAGATATAAATATTTAGCAGCCGGGAAGTCTTGCCAGGGGTGGAGAGGGTAGGGGTGAGTGAGAGTGAAGCTTCTGTCTACTCAACACATCCACTGAACTAGATTGATTCAATATATACTCACTGCAATTTATTTATTGGGCCAAAATTTACACATTAGTAAATATTGACAGATTTGTCCTAGCGTGGCCAGAATCGTCGATTTGAAGAAATCGAAGATAAAGAAATATCACAACACTTCCCCCTCCACTGCCATCACCCAACCCCCCTCCCCACAAAATGCAAAAACTCAGACAGATACAGAGAGACATAGACAGACAGACTAAGACAGAGACAGACAGACAGAGACAGACAGACAGAGAGAGAGAGAGTTAGACAGAGACAGAGAGAGAAACAGAGAGAGACAAAGACAGACAAGCAGAGAGAGAGACAAGAACAGAAAGACAGAGAGAGATAGAGAGAAAGAGACAGAGAGAAAGAGACAGAGAGACTTCGACCATTACAGAACAATATCACTGACAACTGACCCAACCGTGGTTTTTTTGTGTGACTGGTAAAAGGATGGACTTGAGCGGGTGTCCCTGCATGAGCGCTCTGAGGTCTGGCTCTAAGACAATTCATCGCTTCCAGATCAAGCCAGCCAGGCGGAATGCTGCTACCTCCTAAGAAGAAGATGTCCTTTCACGCTTTGATGCCTCTTGTGTTTGTTGGCCGGTGCTTGTGTCAAAGTGAACACCTCCCCTGTCAGATATGTTTACGGATTTTTTTGTTTGTTATTGTTGTTTTTGTTTCGTTTTGTTTGGAGGAGGGAGGGTTGCTAGTTTTTGTTGTTTTTTGGGTTTGTTTGTTTGGGGTTTTTTTTGGGGGATTGCTGTTTGGGTATGTTTTTGTTTGTTTTCTTGTTGTTGTTGTTTTGGGGGTTGTTGTTTTTGGGGTTGTTTGTTTGGGGGGGGGGGGGGGTTGGGGGGGTGCTTTCATTTGCTTCTTCGTCTTCTTCTTATTATCATTCGTTGCCTCTTTTATTAATTAGTCTACCTGCATTGGTTGATGAGTTTGTTGGTTGGATGACTGGTAAGTTGGATGGTTATCTAGTTGGTTTGTCAGCCCTTTGATGATTGGTTGGCTGGTGTTTCGTCTCTTTTATTATTGTTCTCTGTTTGTTGGCTGGTTTCAGTTTTTCGCTGATTCACTCATTCGTTTATCTTTCGTTGGGCTTTTTCCTTTTACTTTCTTCCATTTTTTTCTTTTCTTTTGATGACCCATCCCCCTTTTCGTTGTTTTGAAACAGAAGAGAACGGATTTCTAAAGGAGTTAAGCTTGAAGTCTAAGATCAGCAACAACAACAACAATAGCAGTGTCAACAACAAAAGCAATAACAACAATAGAAACAACTCCTCAAGTATTGATGCTAACAGATACAACAGATTTATCAAAACTACGATCTTAAAGAACAGAAACAGTCTAATGTTTTGACATTCATCAATGACTTATTGTATCATGCTTCAGATTCCTTAGGTTTATGACAACGCACTATCTTCATAATTATTTGATGGAATCTGAATTCAGGATGTTGAGATTCACCTAACACGTCTATACTTTACCTGATCTTAGTCTAAGTTCGAATTTCGGAAATGCCTAGTGGACCTTTTAGTTCCTGCGTCTTTTCTGTTAAATTTGCACAAGCATCAGATAAATTCATGTATGGCTGAAGGTTTCATAGTCTGTCAATGTGTACCGTGTTACTAATCTGTCCTTCAAAATAAATAACAGTGGCTTGAGATCTGATGTGGGAGACACAATCAATCATTCAACACTCTTGGGTCACTGATTCATGTTTTGACGATACTTCACCTTTCTCTCTGGTCTCTAATACTCGCTCAGAGTCAATGCACGGCAGGCCCATCGACTTCTGAATGCTGGTTCCCCTCGTCTGCTCTTGTTTCAATATTCTGCCTTTTCTTCCTAACAAAGCATACTCTGCCAAGATGGTCTTTACAAGGCCAGACGATCTGGTCACAAAATGTGATGTACCATCAAAATGTCCTGTCTTGCCAAGTGGAAATAAGTTTTCAAATGTACCAGTGTGTATTTTGATTTTGGGGGGCATTTTCCTCATTTGTGATGAGAATTTAAGTATTGAGAGATAGAAAAATCATTGATGCAGCCAGACTGGCAGATAACTAAAACACGAAAAAATAAATTCCTGGTGGCCAAATTCAAAGGGGAACTAATCCCACTCTCAGAGCCCACTTAGCTGCCGGTCTTTTAATGGCGCGCCCTATATCACAGTTGGCTGGTAATGGAACAATTTGCTCTTTGCGGCGAAAGGGCATTTTTATCTCCCCTTGCCGGTCAAACAGAGGCTGCCAAAGTGCCGTAAAGCGGCCCGTTACTGCTGTGACAC
>CM054152.1:21667575-21675075 GCA_028751875.1 Rapana venosa | reverse complement strand
ATTTTCTTGTTCCAATTTGTGTCATCGGTTGGAAAGAAATTTCTGTTTATTTGTTTTTTGTATTGTTGTTGTAGTTGTTTGCGATGAGAAGGAAAAAAGGCAGACCACCAAATCCTACACTGTCAACATCACTGAGATCAGTGGTCTGGGAGGAGGGCTACAGGAGACCGTGGAACTCAGCAGAGAAAGATGGCGAACCCTGGTGGCATTGTGTGGAGCTCCTACCAACGACAGCAGCGATGGAGACAATAAATAGTAGAAGTTGTTGTGGTTGTTGTTGTTGGATCAGGGGGATTGGTACTTTTTAGGGGGGGGGGGGGGGGGGGGGGGGGGGGGGGGGGGGGGGGGGGGGGGGGATGAAGAATCAGTGCCAAGAAAAAGATTTAACAAGTGCATTTTTCGATTTTTTTTTATTCAAAGACCGCTTTGCTCATTTATGCTTTATTTCAATAGTCTTTTAATGAAACTATTCACACCCCAAAGGTCAGATAGCGTGTCTTAAGTAACATACACCCAGATATATGAATGAATAGAAGGGGGAAAAGTTTCTCGGGGAGATACAAAAAGGTGTCGCGCTAAGAAAACGCTTAGTGAGCTCACTGTTTGTAAATATTCCATCAGGCCATTACACACACACACACACACACAACACACACACACACACACGATGATTTTTTTTTCAGGCTTTAACATAGATTGCAATTCCAGTATCACGCGAGTTCTTTGATTAATGGAGACTTTTAAACTAAGATCCTGAGTGAGACCAAAAATTTGAATTTTTTTTTCGAATATTAAACAAAAGAGGGGTCTGCCATTGCATCACTAGTTTGTAGCCATGTGGTTTTGTATTTAATTAGGAAAAAAATAAACATAACCTCTCTTGCGTATTCTTCTTCGTCGAACGCTCAGACAGCAATTATTTTTGTCTGTTATATGAGCGAAAATGCGTCACGCTGCCGTTAAGCACCTGACAAGTCAGGCCCAGCACATCCGACTTCGGCATAAGAGAGAATTGTTATCTTTTAAAAAACAGCAAGAGAATGGACCAAGAAGGCAGAAATTAGACAAGAAGAAGGTGACAAGAAGAAAAAGAGCAAGGCAGAAACAAGGAGAGTGATAGAAAAGAGGAGACTTCTAGCACAGAATTTCCAGAATGTGGAGATGCTATTTATACTGACAGCCCCCCCCCCCCCCCCCCCCAACACACAAAACACACACCCCATCCCTACGGGGGGAAACCCCTCTTGCGTTAGACATTCTTTGAATCATAGCGAGTTAGTGACCACTGAGCTTTCGTGGCCTCCTCATGCCACGTTACCCAAAAATTAATATGAAATCCGAGCCAGATTTCTCTGTTTGTCTCTTTTGTGAAGATGGAGGGGGGTGTGAGTATTATGGGTGGGGGTGTGAAGAGGTGATGAGGAGGGAAGGAGAGACGGAGGGATGGAGGAGGGGGTAGGGTGGGGTGGGGGGTGGGGGGTAAGTATCTTAATCAGGCAGCGGTTTGTGGGGGAATAGGGGGGGGGGGGGTGTCTGTGAAGAAGGGTTGCTGTGTCTTGAGGGGAAAGCACTATGAAAGAGCAGAAAATCTCCAGCATTAATTTTTTTTGATTTTTTTTTATTCGTCGTTGTTTTGTGTCTCTCTGTCTCTTTCTCTGTCTGTCTGTCTGTCTGTCTGTCTGTCTGTCTGTCTGTCTCTCTCTCTCTCTCTCTCTCTCTCTCTCTCTCTCTCTCCTCTCTCTCTCTCTCTCTCTCTCTCTTTCTCAGGTCGAGGGCCCGATGAAAATAAAGTATGTCAATACTTATCTGGAGCCCTTGGGAATAAAGATCATCAATCAATCAAGTCTGTCTGTCTCTGTCTCTTTCTCTGTCTGTCTGTCTGTCTGTCTGTCTCTCTCTCTCTCTCTCTCTCTCTCTCTCTCTCTCTCTCTCTCTCTCTCTCTCTCTCTCTCTCTCTCTCTTATATACACGCAAATGCTTCATGCAAGCTGTACAACCTTGAAAAGTGATTTTTGTTATAAAGGAGAAAAACTTAGTGAGGTTTGTTTGATAAGATCGGATGAAAGACGTTACATGTATATTGATTGAAACAGAATTTATTGATCCGAGACATGCGAGTGTTGCATTATCAAATGTAAGATAGTTCTGTGGTTAAAATAGACTGATTTTGTATGGTAAGAGAATAGCATTACGATACTCTATCAAATGTAGTCTATACTGTTTTGCCTCTTTTTTTTTTTTTACATTCCTCGGAGAATCAGGCATTTTCCGTCAGAAATATATACCACGTTGTGTGTGTGTGTGTGTGTGTGTGTGTGTGTGTGTGTGTGTGTGTGTGTGTGTGTGTGTGTGTGTGTGTGTGTGTGTGTGTTGTGTGTGTGTGTGTGTGTGTTTGTGTGTGGGGGGAGGTGTGTGTGTGTGTGTGTGTGTGTGTATGTGTGTGTGTGTGTGTGTGTGTGTGTGTGTGTGTGTGTGTGTGTGTGTGTGTGTGTGTGTGTGTGTGTGTGTGTGTGTGTGTGTGTGTGTGTGTGTGTGTGTGTGTGTGTGTGTGTGAGTGTGCGTGAGATAGAGAGAGAATAAATACTGTACAGAGATAGTTGAAGTTTCAAGTACAGGTTTATCCCATTGTAATTGTCCTTTGTGTGGCTTTTCTGACCGTTATAGTCTGACCCTTGTATTTAGCTAAGCCCTACGACTGAATAGAAAGGTCTACATTGGGAAAAAAAAAAAAAGAGAACGAAACCAAAATAGAAAGAAAAGAATTAAAATAACCCAAATCAAATCAAATGCAAAACACACACACACACACACACACACACACACACACACACACACACATACACACACACGCGCGCACGAACAAACAAACAAACCGAAATCTAAATGTCCTAGAATATAAGCCACGAATAACCACCTCAGTGCCAGTGGCCTTCAAGCTTCAAAAGGAGAGTATGCACACAGTGTGGAGCAGAGCTGCACCAGATTTTCTGTGTTTGTCTCCGTGATGTGGATGGAAGGAGAGTTCGAGTGTGAGCTTCTGAGGATAGGGTGTGAAGAATAGGAGTGGGGTGGGGTGGGGAGAAGTAAGGGAGGGGTGGGGGTGAGGGTAAGTATGTATTGATCAGACCACTTGGCTGACGGCAAAGCTACTAGAGAATGAACTTCCGGGGAGGGACAGGAAGTTGAAATATGGATGGAGAGGGGAGTCTACTGTCATTTCTTGCAATATTTCTAATTTTAGTTCTGATTGGGGTTTTTTAACTTGTTTCTGTTTATAATCATCTTTGTGCGTGTTATATGTTTATCTGCCTGCCTGTCTGCCTTTCTGTCTGTCTGTCTGTCTGTCTGTCGCCGTCTTCTTCTTTTTCTTCTTCTCCCTTGTCCTTGGCCTGCTCCTCCTCTTCTTTCTCCATCTCCTCTCCACTTTTCCTTTCTTCTAACAGTTTCAGATTTTTTTTTCCCGCCCCTTCCCTTATCCCCTTGACGTTCACTCCCTGCTAATTATTTCTTGTCTTTGAATTCTTTCTCCCTGTGGAATGTACTCAAGAACAAAAGTTGGGTTGGGTGGGGTGTTTTTTTTTAACCCAGAGGGGGTACATAACATCAAATTGAAATACAAACATTCAAATGGCAATGAGCAGAACACATGTTCAGTCATCATACAGTCAAAATGACCGATATGGAACCTAAGATCGGTGGATCGGTGGTCTAGAGGTAACGCGCCTGTCTAGAAAGCGAAAAGTCCGGGTTCGTATCCCGTCTGGGCCCGAAACTTTTCCCCCATCCATTAGACCATGAGTGGTGGTCTGGGCGCTAGTCTTTCGGATGAGACGATAAACCGAGGTCCCGTGTGTTACAGAAAATTATGCAGCGCACGAAAAAGAACCCACGGCAACAAGAGAGTTGTCCCTGGCAAAATTCTTAGAAAAAAGCCACTCTGATAGGGAACGAAATACAGTTGCAGACCAAAAAAAAAAAAAAAAGATGGGGTGGCGCTGCTCTTGTGGCGACGTGCTCTCCCCGAGGAGAGCAGCCCGAATTTCACGCAGAGAAATCTCGTGACTTAAAGTGGTATAAATAAATAAATAAATAAATAAGAGTGGTCAACAAATATCGTGGTGCAACAGTCAACTGTTGAAATATCCTTACTCTTACAACATGAAACTCCAAAACGTTTGTTGTTGCTTTCTAAATTCTTTGGGGCTGGATGATATGCACAAGGTTGTTTTGTTTTTGTAATTTTTGTTTATTTGTTTATTGTTGGGTTTTTTTGCCACTTGCTGGTGCAGATTAATTTTGTGGTGGAATTACTCCAGTTAATAAATGTGTCGACAATAGATGATCCAGGCTTCACAGCTGTACATTGCAGGCTCTTAAGAATTACCCCCTCTTAATTTCTTAGTTATTGCTATAGTTTCGACCCACTAGACACAGTATACCATTAGACTCGTGCGTGTTCTTGTTTGGTTGGGGTTTTGTTTTTTTAGTCCTGTGCCACACGGATTTAACATCAACACCATTTTCCGCCATTGTGTCAATGACATTTGGAAATAATCACAACGTTTCTGTCTTTGTTAATGGGTATAAACATTTCAGAAAGTTGGGATGCTGAGATGGGAGAGGAGAGGGCGGCATCCATTGAATATAATACTACACCACTAGAATGGTTTTAAAAAATCAAAAGGGGTGGGGGGATGACAATTTAGTATAAAACGACAAGGAATCGAACTCGCAACAGTACACAAGCCAAAAACACTTTAGTATGAAGGGCAATTCCAAATAATACCAGCCCAGTGCATTTTCCCCCAAACCACGTACAACCTTAAGAGCCATTCGTCCTTATCCACACACCAACTGATGGCCATGATCTGATGCGAAGACACTGAGCAAGAAAAGCGCAGAGAGAGATGATGATGATGATGATGATGATGAAGAGAGAAGAAGAAGAAGAAGAAGAAGAAGAAGAAGAAGAAGAAGAAGAAGAAGAAGAAGAAGAAGAAGAAGAAGAAGAAGAAAGAAGAAAGAAAGAAAGAAAGAAAGAAAGAAAGAAAGAAAGAAAGAAAGAAAGAAAAAAAGAGCAGGGATGCGATACAAAGAAACAAGAGATGATACAGGCGAAAGCCACACTTAAGTTTTTCCTCCGTCTTTCCTTTTGATCATGACGGACAGGAAAGAGCAAAGACATATACCCTTGAACAAACATAACGGGCAAGAGGAAAGAACAACAACGTTAGTCAAACATAATCGTCCCTACCATCTCGCTACCGGTCTCCCTCCCTCCCTCCTTCCCTTCCTTCCTTCCTTCTAGTCCCTGCCTGCGCCATGAAAAAATAATGTCAGTCTCTTTACAAGCTGCGACAAGATGGCGGACAAGGGGCGGGTAAGTCGTACGGTCCAGACATGGCGGAGCCTTCTTTTGTGAAAGGGAGGTGGGAATAGTCTAGAAAGGTTATTTGAGGTGCCTTCGTTTCTGTTTTTTTTGTCTACGGGTTTGGGTTTGTTTTTGTGTTTTTTGGGGGTTGCTTTTTTTTAATTTTTCTTTTTTTTTTCCCATCATCTCTTATTATGAAAAGAAAGAGAAAAAGGGGTGGATTTTGAAAAGAATTAGGAAAATATGTGCTTATTACCTAGTTCAACATGGAAACAGACGTGTATTTATTATTACAAAAAAGAGGTTTACAATACATGAAGAGAATGCAATACACTAATGAGACCAACAACAACAATAATAATAATAATAATAATATTTCGAATTTATATAGCGCTGAATCTTGTAGAAAACAAACAAATCGAAGCGCTTGCACTCAATCATTTACAGGCATGCAACTCTCCTTAAACAAAATGAGCAACAGATTTCAAATCCATGCGCGCGCACTACGCACGCACACGCACGCACACGCACACACACACACACACACACACACACACACACACACACACACACACACACACACACACACACACACACACACACACACACACAAAACAACACTTAGAAGGTGAAAGATGTTGTTGAAAATTAGGGACAGATATGTGGGGGGAAAGTCTCAGGTAGGAAATAAGTGTGTTTTGAGGCTGGATTTGAAGGAATCAAGTGAAGGCTTTTGACGAAGTGAAAGAGGGAGGTCATTCCAGGTGGATGGACCAGAAACAGAGAAGGAGCGACGGCCAACAGAAAACCGCAGAATGCCAGGAACAACAACCATGTTTCTATTCATAAGTTTTATTTCACATCTCTCCACAAGAAAAATCATAAACAGGTGTTCTTGCTTTTTTTTCATTTTTGAAGGGCAGGGGTTGGGGAAGGGGGTGTGGAGGGAGGGTGGAGACACTGTTACCACACTTAAGCCTCCATTAAATGTTCTTCGTTAAACTTCATTTTGGCATGTTCTTTCAAATCTCTCTGGAGACGTTTTTTTTCCTTCTACCGTAGAGGTTTTGTTTGTTTGTATTTTTTCTTTTTGCAGGGGTTTTTGGTTGTTTGGGAATTTTTATTGGGGGGGGGGGGGGGGTATCTTTGTTTTGTTGTTGTTGTTTTTTTTTCTCTTCTGTTTTATTAAACTTGTGCGGTTTTGCGAAAAACATCTGACAAAACCAAAAAAAACATTACTGTGATTTTTGTTCTCTTGTTCTCTCTTTGCTTCTGTTTGATTATTTTGACACTGTCTGCTGATTTTTTTGGCTGGCTGGCTGGCTGGTTGGATGGTTGGTTAGCTGGTTGGTTGGCTGGCTGGCTGTTTGGCTGGTTGTCTGGTTGCTCTCTTGGTTAGTGGTCATTGTTGTTGTTCTGAATTGCTGCTTTTTTCCAACGGGGGAGGGGCCGTTGGGGGGTTCAATTCTAGAACTGGACACCCTCTATCACACAGCACAAGCATAACAGTGCAAGTTCTGTGCAAAAGTTGATGCATATGGTGTGAGTTTTCAACACTTCAATACAAAAGGGGTGAGGGGGCTGGTTGTATATGGCTTTTGCGTGATCAATGTCTTTATTTTTGCTTCATAAACCATATGAATTCCAGACACGCACGCACGTGCACGCACGCGTACACACACACACACACACACACACACACACACACACACACACACGCGCGCGCGCGCGCGCACGCACGCACACACTATCAGCCAACAAAACAAAACAAATAAGCAGAACAAACAACCAAAGAAACAAAACAAACCCCTTCAAACAACCATTCCACCAGAAACAACATTACCACCACCAATACCACCCTCCAGTGACCTCCCGTAGAGAACGTAAAAGATCAACCATGATTCAGTCAAAGACAGATAGACAGACAGGTGAACAGACAGACAGACAGTCGGACAAGCACGCACACACACTCAACACATTACACACACACACTACACACTACTTATGACGCTTTTAAATCCAGTCTCAAGACACATTTATTTCAAACCTAAGATTCTCTCCTCTTGTTTCATCTCATTTCTGTCTCTGCCCTCACCCACCAAACCCCCCATCACCCTGCCGGAGTGTGC
>CM054152.1:21650075-21665075 GCA_028751875.1 Rapana venosa | reverse complement strand
TATATATATATATATATATATATATATATATATATATATATATATATATATATATATATATATAAAGACATAGAGAAACAGACGAATAAACTGAAAGACGGGAACCAAAACAAGAAAGAAAGAAAAAGAAAAGAAAAGAAACAAAGGAAAACAGCCAAACGACGAAAAGAAACTCAAAGCCAAACCCAAACAAAGCAAAACCTCACACAAACCGAACTGAGGCACTAAACAAGAGATGGTTTCTCACTCACACACACACACACACACACACACACACACACACACACACACACACACACACACACACACACACACACACACACACACACACACATACATACATACACACGCACGCACGCACGCACGCACGCACGCACGCACTGTAGAAGAAGATGGAGCACAAAATTACTCTCCAACTATATTCACCACTTACGTTTTAGTTTTTAAAAATAATCAAATCAGAGAGAGAGAGAGAGAGAGAGAGAGAGAGAGAGAGAGAGAGAGAGAGAGAGAGAGAGAGAGAGAGAGAGAGAGAGAGAGAGAGAGAGAGAGAGAGAGAGAGAGAGAGAGAGAGAGAGAGAGGGGTGCAAAAAAAGAAAACTACAACCTTACTTTTGGACATTAAGAAAAAGTATGTCTGTACTTAAAAAGTGTTGTAAGGAATTGATATGTCGCAGCTGTGTTGGATCGAATAGTATTCCATACACATAGGCCTGAGAAAGGTGAGCTGCATTTTTATAGATCAATACCTGAGTAGGGGGGGGGGGGGGAGTTGGGGGAGCGAGGGGAGATCGAATTTCTGACAGGTTTGATTTGTTTGTGACTTTAGTCAATAAAAAACTGATGTAGTAGTTAGATATGTCATTCATTGCTATTAATAAAGCTTTGAGAGAGAGGGGGGGGAAGGGAGAGAGAGAGGAAAGAGAGAGAGAGAGAGACAGGGAGAGAGAGAGAGAGACAGAGACAGAGACAGAGACAGAGAGAGAGAGAAATTCATATGGAAGCTTGAGTGCGGTAATTGCAAAAGTCTATCACCTAAAAAGAAGAACAACGTAATAACATAAAACAGTGTAATCATCTGTGACTTTATCAATGTAGCAATAGCAATGCTGATCATGTAAGATTCTTCTTCGTCGTCATTCAACGCTCAGACAGCAACTATTATTGTCTGTTAGCATATGAGCGAAAATGCGTTGTCATGCCGTTGAACACCTGACAAGTCAGACCCAGCGCATCCCACTTCGGCATAAGAAAGAAATGTTGGGGTTTTGTAAGTCTTTCTGGGGGGAAAGGGCAGGAGAATGGACCAAGAAGGCAGAAAATAGACAAGAAGGAGGTGACAGGAAGAAAAGGAAAAAGACAGAAACAAAGAAAAGGATAGAAAAGAGAAACTTTCTAGCACAGAATTTCCAGAAGGGATGCTGTTTATACTGACAGGCCCCCGGCATCTTCGCGGGAGAATCGTGTAAGATTAAGTTATTCCTGCCAAAAATGCACTACTACAAGAGCAATCTCAAAGCTAGGAAGAAGCTGGTTTCAAAGCATTGTGCCCACCAGATAACTTAAATTTGTTCAATACAGAAAGCAATAATTATTAGGAGGAACTGTCATGTTACGTGTAGTTCTGAGGAATCTTTCGTCCCAAACTAAAATTTGGATGCAAAGACTAAATGTGTTACCCTTTTTTTCTTTTGTTTTTGTATCAATACGTCTTCGTCTACAGTAGATATAGAGGTAAAATATCAAGCGATTATTAACCACACAAATCAAGAGGAATTATTTCAGGAGAACTGACTTGACTGTTGTGTATTAAATACCAGAGGTTTGAGAGCATGTGTGTCTGCAGAGTCATATGGCGTTGCTGCAGATTTGATGAACGAATTTATTATGTGCATGCTTTCATCCTTCAGAGGTGCACGCTATTCAGTGACCTGAGGAAGATTGTGTGGCCGATGGAGATAACTCTGCAAACTAAGCTGTATGGCCCACGAGAGGAGCTGGAAAGGACAAGACATATTTTTCCCAAACACATCTGACCTTGTAAAAAAGCAAAGGAGAGAAGGAGAATTATGTGCATGCAGAAATTACATCCTGACAATCAGGTCTAATGAATAGCCTACACTTTTTGGATACAGTTTTATAATGAACCATTTGTAGGATCTCTGCTTCTGAAAATCTCTTTTTTTGTTATTTATGTCAGGGTTCGATGGGTTATGAAAACGCAAACATACCAAGCATGCAACCTGTACAATAAAACGAGCTGCTCTGAAATTAAAATGTGTCAGCTGACAGGCCTTCTGCAAAGTTACAAGCACAGGAGAAGACCAGGCACTACGCACCTCACTCATCCATAATTTTTCTTTATATCGAGGATAATGGAATAAGCACTTATGTGCTTTTTTTTACATCCAGTCCCCGTGTGTATGTGGTTTTGTTAATTCTGTCATTTGTTCACACCGGCACACAATGGCTTTCTCTTACGAAAAGCGGAACAGGATTTAATGTGTGCGCAAGATGTTCTGCGTGCGTTCGCACACGGGACTTCGGTTTGTAGTCTCATCCGAAGTTCCATAAGGGAACGCAGAGAGGAGAGGAAAAAAGAGAAAATTACTATGAGTGCTGTCCTGGTTCCAGACTAGCTCTGTCCAGCACAGTCTGCTTGAATGTCATTGACTGCAGTATCCAACACGTAGAGTCGTGCTGGTTTCTTCCACCTCATTCTCTTTGTCACATCAAACACTACCTCACTGTCCACGACTCCATGTTCAAAGGGGTCTGGCTAACAGTGTCTGAAAGTCCACATCATCTGCTGATATCTTCTTCCTCTTCTTCGTTGAACGCTCAGACAGCAACTATTGTTGTCTGTCGTATGAGCAAAAATGCGCTGTACTGCTGTTAAGCGCCTGACAAGTTAGGCCCAGCGCATCCGACTTCAGCATAAGAGAGAATTGTTATCTGTCAAGTCTTCTGGAAAAAAGGCAGGAGAGTTGACCAAGAAGGCAGAAAATATATGAGAAGGAGGTGACAAGAAGAAAATGAATAAGGCAGAAACAAAGAGAGGGATAGAAAAGAAGAAATTCCTAGCACAGTATGTAGGGATGCTATTTATACTGACAGGTCCTCCGGCATCCCTTATAATAGTGTCTGAAAGTCCACATCATCAATGGGTTGTGGGTCACTGAAAAACAGTGGAACCAAAGTAGTGCAGGGAGTGAGTAAACCACAAAAAGAAAAGTCAGCTGTAAACAGGCTGACTATAAAGGGAATCAGTAAGATAACACAAACTGGGCGGGGTTGACAAAAATGATCCAGAAGAGGACCAACGGATCACGTGCCTTTGTCTGATGGTTTGACCTGTGCATTTTTGGCTGAATATGTCCCTGCTCTCCTTCTGTCTCTTTGCACTTGTAATGGACACTTTTGCCCGTAGATAATAAGACTGCTGTCTCTAGCTCTAAAGGTTGGCTAGAACTGTTAGTCCTCTGTCTCAGTTCAACAACAGTTTTGTCGGTACCTTTCACTGCCAATTTTATGTTGTTACAGTGCACAGCATTCAAGAATTCTTCCCAAGTTAACAGCAGTCATGATGGATCTTCCCGTCCAAACCAAATATTTTCAACAGCTGTTGAGACAAAGGTCTTGCTGATTGCCAAGCATGGGAAGCCAGAAAGAGAGTCACAGAGGCACGCAGACAGAGACAATGGACAGATAGACATACATACGCAGACAGAGAGACAGACAGACAGAGGGAGATTTTAAAAAACAGACAGAAAGGAAGGTAGGCATATTGACAACCAGCCACATAATCACAGTAGTGCTTAAAAATGTTTTGGTACAGGTGGCAGACTTGAGCGGAAGAAAAGGCAAAGGTGAAGAGCAAAAAAACCACAAAGCAAAAAACAGAACAAAGACTAGCAACAAAACGGACAAACTACGAACTGAGAGAGAGGAGGAGGAGAGAGAGATATATAAATAAAAAAGAAAAAAAAAGGAAAAAAAGTTGACACGCACAACAACAACGCCAACAAACCGAGCGACGGCGGTAGGGCCAGCCCTCGCCCGGAACAACAACAGCCAACCCACCCACCGACGGACCAACAACAATAACTACAACAAAAAATGGCCGCATTGCCTTCTTTGCTTCCTTCAATAGCAGAGCCCAAAGAATATGAACTCTCTGACAGGTAAGGAAGAAAAGGCGGAGGGACTCGACACTACTTTTCGTTTGGGGCCACCCTAGTGGAAGGTCACCTAAAGTCGCGACCCCTCCACCAAATTCTGGCACGGACAACAATGGGCTCTTAACGGGCCGCGGAGAGAAAGTGCAATATTAAAAAAAGAAGAAGAAGAAGAAAGAAAAGAAAAGAAGTAGTAAGGGCGGGGGAAGGGGAGGGGGAGGGGGGGGGGGGGGGGGGAAAGCTTGACAGAAAGTTAACTTTCTGCATTCAGACTTTCGTGGCAGGTTTTGTTGTCAGTTGTGACCTGTGGAAAGTCATGGTTTTCCGCTAGGAGGAAAGTGGAAATGAGATGGAAAATCACACGCGTGCTGACGTAGCCATTTTGGGATCAGAGGCTTAGACATCTACTCCGGTGGTAGAGACGTACTAACAGACACAGAGAGAGAAAAAAAGAAATAAAAAAGATTGAGAAAGAAATAAAGAGAGAGAATGAAGAAAAGAGAAAGGGTGTAGGAAACAAAGGTATAGGGAGTGGAGAGGGTGGGGACAACAGGGAATAGAGCGGGATCGGGGTGGGTGGGGGTGGGAGGTGTGGGGGGAGACACGCATACAGGTGTGGATGGTCATAACTATTGATACTTTTTTTCTTTTTGGCCGTGACTCGTTGAAGTAGTCAGAACTAGTGAGGTTTGATCTCCTGACCACCCCCTCCCACTCCTTCATCCTTCCCATTACGATTATATCTTCCCCTCCCCTCCCCCCTCCCCCCTGTTTTATTATTCACCTATTTTACACACACACACACACACACACACATATATATATATATATATATATATATATATATATATATATATATATATATATATATATATATATATATATATATATATGAGATAAGATGGGAAGGTGTGTGAGCGCGCGCACGCGCACGTTTCTCGCTCTCGACCTTTCAGGTCAAATCTCTCTGTCTCTATCTCCGTTTTTTTTCTCCTCCTTCCCATCTTCCTCTCCATCCGCCACTTTCTTCTTCTTCTTCTTCACCCCCACCTCCTTCTTGTTGTTGGTGTTATTGTTGTTCTTCTTCTTCTTTCTTTCTTTCTTTCTTTCTTCTACTCCTCCTGCTCATCTCCTTCTCTGTCCTTCTACTCTCGATCTGTTTCTGACATTATAATGTTTACTTTTTGAAAATTCAGAGAGAGTGACAGACAGACAGAGAGAGACAGAGACAGAGAGACAGAGACACAGAGAGAGACAGACAAAGACAGACACAGAGAGACAGAGACAGACACAGAGACAGACAGGCAGAGACAGAGAGAGACACAGAGACAGACAGAAAAAGACAGAGAGAGACAAAGAGAGACAGAGACAGAATCAGAGACAGACAGAGACAGAGAGAGACACAGAGAGAGACAGACAGACAGACAAAGACGGACAGAGAGACAGAGACAGAAGCAGACAGACAGAGCAGAGACAGAGAGACAGAGACACAGAGACAGACAGAGACAGACAGAGACAGAGATACAGAGAGAGACAGGGACAGACAGACAGACAAAGACAGACAGAGACATAGAGAGACAAAGACAGAAACAGAGACAGAGAGAGACAAAGACCGAAACAGACAGAGAGAGACAGAGACAGAAACAAACAGACAGAGACAGAGAGAGACACAGACAAAGACAGAAACTGGGAGACTGAGAGAGACGATAGACAGACAGAGTCAGAGAGACAGAGAGAGAGAGAGAGAGATGTTCCATTCGCGAGGAAGTCATGATTTCATGTTACGTGACACGGCATAGGGGTTGGCCATTACCGCGCTGACGTCATCGCTGACGTTTGATTTGTCAATTTCAAGTGGCATGACTGGGCGCACCTCTCTTTCCCTTTGAGTGATTGGATTTTAACGCGGTCTTCGGGTCGTATTACAAGGATATTTAGAGCTGTGGATTCCTTGATTGTGAGCAGTGGGATTTTTCTTATTAATTTTATTGATGCAAAATAGATTCTCCCCACCCACCCTCTGTCTGAATAGGTTAAGTGAACGGGTAAGACTTCTTCCTCCTCTTCTTCTTCTTCTCCTACTTCTTTCTTCTTCTTCTTCTTCTTCTTCGTCTTCCTTTCTCTTCTTCTTCTTCTTCTTCTTCTTTCATCTTCTTCTTCTTCTTCTTCTTCTCTTCTTCTTCGTCTTCTTCTTCTTCGTCGTCGTCGTCTCTTCTTCTTCTTCTTCTCTTCTTCTTCTTCTTCTTCTTTTCTTCTTCTTCTTCTTTCTTCTTCTTTCTTCTTCTTCTTCTTCCTCTTCTTCTTTTCTTCTTCATATCATCTTCTCCCTCGTCCTCTTCTCCTCGTCCTCCTCTTCCTCCTTCTCCTCCTCCTCCTCCTCTCCTCTTATTCTTCTTCTTCCTCTTCTTCTTCTTCTGTTTCCTCTTCCTTTTCTTCTCTTTCCACTTTTTCTTCTTCATTTCTTCTTCTTCTTCTCCCTCCTCCTCCTCCTCCCCTCCTCCTCCTCCTTCTTTCCCTTCTATTTTTTCGTCCGCATCATCATAATGATGCTAAAGTTACAGGCGTGGAGTTCGGATCTTCATGGCGCTTTGTAGGGAAAGGATGGGGGTGCTTGTGATCTTGTAGGTCAGCTTGAGTGCAGACCCGTCAGTGCTTTACTCCTCTTCGTTGTGCTGAAGATCAGCCAGCAACGTTAAAAATCTAACCATACATGTCAGCGTTCCTAACCAATCCAGTCTTGCTGCTTATAGCCCCCACCCCTACCCCACCCCCACCCCCTGACCACAGAAGCCATATCGGGGCTGTTCCTTCGTAAAATTGTAAATCTCAGAATAAAGCTGTGCAACTATTTACAGATTAAAACAGGGTATAAAACCAACTCTACTGTCGTTCCTTGTGTCAATGCCCTGGCCAACCATAAGGGTCAACCCAGGACGGGCACCGCATTGTGGGAGAGAACCATTATCAACCACACATAAAATGAGATAAAACCAAAACCAAATTTCTTAAAACAACCTTGTTCTTAGTGATGAGCCACGACACCTTCACTCATCTTAGATGGAAAAAGCCCGATTATCTCATAAAGTTAAAATTGCTCTATGAGTGGAACATCACGAAAAAGGATCTTCAGGGAGTCTGCAGTAAAATGCTTGTGCCTAATATACTGGACATCTGGACACTCCAGAAGCAGATGCTTGGTGGTGGAGGTCAGCCATCAGTGTGTTGGCAGGAATTAGAACAAACCCAGCATGCACTTGAACCATCAGCATCTCACGTTGTGCAGTTTGTCAAGCATGTTGCAAATAATTATTTGTGTGTTCTACCCCCATTGTTGCGGGATAGCTCAGTGGTCAGAGCACTCGCTTTCCCCCAGCCAAGTTAAGCAGCATCGAGCGTGGTTACCAATCGGATGGGTGACCGTTTGCGCGCCTTGGCTTCAGCACAATCTCCCAGTTCACCCAGCTGTAAATGGGCACCTGCCTCTGTAGGGTCAGGGAAGGTAAAGCAGCGAGGGAGAGAAGATGGGCGCCGCCCTCAATAATTATGCTGACCCCTGGAGAAGTTGAGGTCTCTGATGCCTCGCTCCCCTATGACCACATAGGTTATGGGACACCTTTACCTTTTTTACATTTTTTACCCCCATCTCCTGTGACGCTCCTGTCCTGCTCCACCCACACCGCTCCTTTCTCTCTCTCCGCCTCAGCCATGGCTAGGTTTGTCAAGTTGCCTCCTCAGGGTCCACAGGGAGCTTATTAATGTTACGCTGCTGTGGGACCACCGGCCACAGATGCCCTGCACTGTTGCTGCGTCACTTTGATGGTACTCTGTGGTGGTGCCTGTGCTGGGGTAATATACGCAGGACACCATCTACAAAGCCTAGCCCCATACTAACAACAATGATGCCTGGTTGCAGAGCTAGACTGTGTGAAACGCTCACAAAGGATAGTGACCACGACGTCCCTCCAGCGACCTTCTCCTATGAATCTCCAAACCCGAAGACTTTGACATATATATTTTATTAAAAAAAACCTCGCCACAGGCACAGAAGTATATGGGGAAACTGAAACTGAGGTCACCATGAGACCATAGCAACTGGGACCACCGAATCAGAGATAATTGTGTTTTCCTGCATGATGATCAGTTAGGGTGAGGGTGAAAGAAGGATGATTCTACGGAAGTGCATGTGCTTTGAGACTGCTTGACAGGGCTTCCTTTCGTAATACATCCCGGCGTCAACAATCGGTCATCAGTCAGCCAGCTTAAGTAAGAAAGCAAGCGAGCGAGCAAGTTAGGCATTGGTTAGTAAATAACTAAATAAGTGAGTGAGTGAGTGAGTGAGTGAATGAGTGAGTGAGTGAGCAAGCAAGCTATTGAATAAGTCAGCAAACAAGCCAGTGAGTAAGTAACCAAGCAAGTAAACAAGCAAGCAAGTAGTTAAGAAAGCAAAATAAATGAGTATGTAAGTAAGTCAGTCAGTTCTTCTTCGTCGTCATCGAACGCTCAGACTGCGGCTATTTCGGCGTGGGAGAGAATTGTTATATTTTCAGTATTTCTGACCCCCCCAAAACAGCAGGAGAATGGACCAAGAAGGCACAGAACTCAGACAACAAGGAGGTGACAGGAAGAAAAGGAACCAGGCAGGAACAAAGAGAGGGATAGAAAAGAGGGATATCCTAGCACAGATTTCCCAGGTGAGGATGCTATTTAAACAGACAGCCATCCCCCCCCCCCCCCCCCCCCCATCACGGGCATTCACCACACAGAGGGGAAGTAAGTAAATCAATCAGTTTGTTGATAAGAGATAGATAACGTTAAATAACGAACAAAACAAACAGAGACGACGTACAGTGTTGTCCCAGCCCTAGAACTGACTGCACCCCCTCCCTCCCATCCCCCACCCCCCCCCCCCTCCACCCCCCCCCCCCCCCCCCCCCCCCCCACACACACACACACAACCCCTCCCAAACTGTGGCCATGCATTCAGTGACCAGCTGCAAGAGCCAACGTGACCAGCAATGGCAATGTGTCGTCATGCTGCCCCTGCTGTCTGACGTCTTCACAATCCTCGGTGATGTAGGCGTGGTACTTTTTACTTTCTCTCTGTCTGTCTGTTTGTCTGTCTGTCTGTCTATCTGTCTGTCTGTCTGTCTGTCTGTCTCTCTCTCTCTCTCTCTCTCTCTCTCTCTCTCTCTCTCTCTCTCTCTCTCTCTCACTCTCTTTCTCTCACTCTCAAAAAGTATGTGAATGCTTATTTTACAACCCTTGGAACGCAAAGATCATTCATTCTCTCTCTCTCTCTCTCTCTCTCTCTCTCTCTCTCTCTCTCTCTCTCTCTCTCTCTCTCCCCCCTCCTCTGTTTCATTCTATCTAGTTTTCTTAATTATAAATAGCCAATCCATCTATCTTCACATTAATGTTCGAGTCAGTTAATAACTACGTCTTTTCTTGAATATGCATTAATGTCTTTTCTTCAATACAATGGGGTTTTGGTTTTTTTCTTGTCTAATCTTTAATCAGGACCAGGGCCGGATGAAAAAAGTATGTGAATACTTATCTGTAACACTTGAAAAATAAAGATCATTCATTCATTCTCTCTCTCTCTCTCTCTCTCTCTCTCTCTCTCTCTCTCTCTCTCTCTCTCTCTCTCTCTCTCTCTCTCTCTTCTCTTGACCATCAACCGTCTTGTTAACTGCGCTACAAAAGTATTTGATAAACCTTTTTTTTTTTAATTAATTGTAAAAAGAAAGAAAGAAAAGAAAAGAAAAAAGAAAGAAAAGAAAAGAAAAAAGAAAAGAAACAAACAAACAAAAAAAGGAAAGAAAAGGAAGATAAAAAACAAACAAAGAAGAAAAGAAAAGAAAAACAGAGAAACAAAAGAAACAAGTAAGAAAGAAACAAGTCAGAAAGGGAAGAAAAGAAGGAAGGGTCGGAATAAAATAAAAGAAGTAAATAAAGGAAAGGAAAGGGAAAAAAAATCAAACAAAAAAAGAAAGACACGCAAAGCAAACAAACAATCAACCAAACAAACAAAGACACGAAAAAGATACCAGCCGCCATGGCGCAGTGGTTAGCGCCTTGGGTTACGGACTGGAAGGTCGCGGGTTCGATTCCCATAAGAGTCATAGGGATTTTTCGGACTCCGGCCGGCTCCTACCCAGAGTGAGTGTGCTGTGGGCTCAGTGGGAAGACTGGGACCACACAGTCGAGCTTCATCCACTTAACGGATGCGAGTTTGAGAGTGTTGCTCAAATTACCTGACCAACACTGCAGGTGTCTGTATCTCTCGGGCCCGGTTGACGCCGGGATATATTATGATAGTAAGCGTAGAGTACAACCCTGTCAAGTAGTCTCAAAGCATATGCACTTCCACAGCAGCATCATTACGTCATCCTCATTGTCATTGATCATCATGCATTAAAAAAAAAATTGCCTCTGATTCGGTGGTCCCGGTTTCTCTGGTCTCATGGTGACATCAGATTCGGTTTGCCCATACACTTCTGTGCCTGTGGTGAGTTTGTGTCAAAGCCTTTGGGGGTTGGAGGTTCGCGGGGGACGGTCGTTGGAGGGACGTTGTGGTGGTTGCCACCTGGGGTGGGCAACTCACTCAGTCTGGCTCCGCGACTGAGCTAATACTGTCGTTAGTAGGGGGCTTAGTAGGTGGTGTCCTGCGTATGTTAGCTCAGAACAGGCACCACTGAACACCACCAAAGTGACCCAGCAGCAGTGCAGGGCCCCTCTGGCTGGTGGCCCCACGGCGGCCTGATAGTGATGGGCTCCCTGTGGACTTCCGATCCTGAGGATGAGACATAACAAATCTGGGTGTGGTTGTGGCGGGGAGATTGGAATGAGCGGCGTGGGAACAGTAGGACGGGGGTCGTCAGAAGATGAGGCAGCAAAAAAAAAAAAAAAAAAAAAAAAAAAAAGACACGAAAAAGAAAGAAAAAGAAAGAAATGACGAAAGAAAGACAGACAGACAGACAGACGCCACAGACAGAAAGGAAAAGAAAGGAAAGGAGAGGAAGGAAAGACAGACAGACAGGAAGGAAGGAAGAAAGGAAGGAAGGAAGGAAGGAAGGAAGGAAGGAAGGCAGGCAGGCAGGCAGGCAGGCAGACTGTCCGACAGACAGACAGACAGACAGACAGACAGACAGAAAGAAAGAAAGACAGAAAGAAAGAAAGAAAGACAGAGACAGAAGACAGAAAGAAAGAAAGAAAGAAAAAGAAAGAAAGAAAGAAAAACCAAGAAGACAAGAAGCGACTGCTGAAAACAAACATCAGGTCATCATCTTGCACGTGGGGTGAACCAACAACATCGGTGTCTGGCCCTGGCCTTCTGATCAGGGAGGCAGGGGAAGCCATCCATCACAGAAGCCTCAGGCTGTGGTACAGTGGTTGAAGCACTCCTAGTCCTCTGGGGGTTCTCGTCTCTCCCGTCGGCTTATTTGCTTTTGTGTGTGTGTGTGTGATATTAATTTTTATTTCATTTTATTCTTTTATTTCGAGGATAATGAAATAAGCACTCATGTGCTTATTTTACGTCCAGTACCCGTTTGTATACAGTGTGTGTGTGTGTGTGTGTGTGTGTGTGTGTGTGTGTTGTGTGTGTGTGTGTGTGTGTGTGTGTGTGGTGTGTTGTGTGTGTGTGTGTGTGTCTGTTTGCGAGCTAATTTGCTTTTAATTGTGTGTGTGTGTGTGTGTGTGTGTGTGTGTGTGTGTGTGTTGTGTGTGTGTGTGTGTGTGTGTGTGTGTGTGTGTGTGTGTGTTAAGAGGGCTTCGGTTTATAGTCTCATCCGAAGGACTTTTGGAGGTGTGGAGTCAGTGAGGTAATGATGTTAACTCACAGGTAAAATCCCCTTAAAAGCGGGTGCCTCAGTGGTGGCTCGAACCCGGGCCGTCAGATCACGAGCGCAACGTTCTATCCACTAGGCAACCCCGTCCCTATCTTTTAAGTATGATACCGTAGCTACTATACTAAGCGGACACGCGTTATTGGCAGAAAATATAAGCTCCATTGAAGGTCATTTTTGGTTATTCCTCTTTGGCCAGATCCACCTTGAACACAAAGTGACAGTGTTGATGTGGCCTTTGTGGTTGGCAGGGCTGTAAGCATCAATGTTTGATTGGATCGGATTCAACAAGAACACTTTTTTTCAGCCTCTGCCCATTGTTGTCCCCACTCCAGTCCTCTCCCTCCCCAAAATCGAAAGTTGTATGTTAATGAGATCATAAGCAGATGCACGTCACACTAACATCTGGACTGGGCAAGACTGTCCTACAGGGAACAGTACAAGGAGAGTGAGGAAGAGGCAAACAGAGAAAACGATGGAAGACAACATCAGAGAGTAGACTGGCCTTGAGTAGAACAACATACTACGAAAAGCTGAGAACCGCGAGGAGTTGAGGAAGCTGGTTTCAAAATCTTCAGTGGTACCATTAATAAAACAATGGTCGACTAATCTAGGTTACATCCATCTTTGCTTGAGAATTTTGGCTTGAAAGTATTGCCCCCAGCTCTGCAAAAGACTGGCATTTTTTGTCTTGACGAGGTAAGTTTTGTACTGCATGTATCACCCCAAAATGCCTGTGTAAGCCCTAGGATGCATGCTGGATTTCTGTATTTGCAAACCATTGAACGCTGATATAGTTTTCTTCAATGACTATTTCTTTCCTTTTTATATCATTACATTATACACATTACGTATTATCAATAAAGGTTTGAATAAGCAAACAATATGATCAAATTCACTTTTCAAATGTATGAAAAAAAAAAAAGACTAACATCAGAAACTTAAAGTGCATACATTACTTGTATACATACTGACAAACATACAGATGAGTTGACAGATAGACTAGAAAAAATAGTACATGTCCACAGAACCATATGTGCATACAGGCAAACAATACATATGACTGTTATTCAAATACTCTGATCTCGGTATCTGTTAAGTCTTTACAAAATGTTCTGCAAAAATAAAGGACTAAGGTACACAACATTTTTTGGTTGCAGGACTTACAATGTAAGTGCACTTTGCTCCTTAATGAGATTACAGAATCACCATTCACACTTTGCAGTGAACATTCAACTATTTTCCGATTTCTTCTGCACTTTGAAAGTTCGTCCAAAGGAATCCATTTTTTTCGTTCTACGGCTAGAGCTCGAGGTTCATCAATGGTGAGATTTTGCGTATGTGACCGTTTTTGCTCACCATGAAGGTAGCTGCATTCCGATTTCGGGGATAGATAACCATTTATAGCATAAGCAAACGCTGATACAATTTACGAGGTGGTCATTATTATGGTGTAAAGTTGATCTTCTGCAAGAACATTTACATGAAGTAGAGTTTTACAACGACAGGTATGTGTGTACTTTGGCTGGAGAGATCAAGACATAGAAATCATAGTCCTTTGTGTGTCACGAACTAATCAGATCTAAATTAGTGACCCATAACTTCAGAACTATAGAATTAGAAACAGTCACTCAATTCAACTTTTATTATTATTATTATAGATTTAATGACTGGTTGACTTCTTACTTGTCAACGTTCTTGGTACGATAGAATACAGCTGTCCTGCTGTCAAAAGTAAATCGCAGATTCTTTTCGGTAGGAGAACGCAAATCCAAAACATACAAACACAGACACTCTGTCAAAATGGCCGAAGATGTTCGGAGACACGTTCTGAGCACGAAATACGGAGGAGGCAAAACGCAGTACTCTCTCATCCCCTCGCCTCCATCATTTATGCAAATGGCGCAGGTAAGACAAGACGCCTGAACCCCCGTTAAGACAATACAGCCTCCTGGCGATCAGCCCAAGATCGATCTAGTTCAAACACACAACCCCGCTCCCATTTCACTAATGGCAAGGAGTCGTCTTGATTACCGGATGAGCTCTCCCCTTCCTGCTGGCATTCAGTTCGCTCCCCGAACGCAGCGACAAGCGAAACGTCTTGAGAACCGCAAACAAGTTTGTACTCTGGTTTCGAGACACGGTCTGTAATTGGCTTGTGGCTCAGTGTGGTTACAATCTGCGGGCGATGATTGGTCAACGCCTAACAGGGCTAACCCGGATTGTGATGGAGAAACGTCCAGAACTTCCGGTAGGTTGATGTGGGGTGTTTGAAGAAGCGGGTGAATGCATGATGTGGTCAGAGAAATGTGTCATGGCGAGAACCGGTCATCGTGCTTCTGTACATTCTGAAAACATCCAGCGCTGATTTTAGCTGTAGTTATACGAGCACGTGAAGGCGATGAATGATGCTGGTGGACAATGTTGTGAGGGGGGTAACTTTATTTAGACAGATCATCAGTGACCCAGGCAGTGTGGAGTGTCACAAGTTATCGAACCTGCGCGCCCTGTTTTTGTCTGTGAGGCCGAATCTGTTCCGATGTTTCTGCCAATTTTGGATACAGTTACATTAACACATTGTGAACGGCAGCATTTCCATACAGGCTATATAAATACATGCTATGACGTGTTGAGCCATAAGATCCTTATTATACATGCGATGGATTGGAAGCCTACAGTTGAATGCATTCATGTAGGCCTATAGTTATTTGTTTCTTTTACTTTACAGAAATGAAGGATTCTGCTCAAAACGTAAAATGAGGATATTGATGACGAATTTCATTTCTTCTTTCTCAGGCTAGATTTTTCTTGTTGCTTGTTTAATAAACTGAATCCCTAACAAAACTGTCACCACAACATTATGGAAAGATCCCAAACTGTTAGAAATATTAACAACTGTAGTCACCTACTAACAAACAAAGCAATAAAAACAAAAACAAACTAACATTTTTTTCCAAATTTCTCAAAAACAAACC
>CM054152.1:21642575-21645075 GCA_028751875.1 Rapana venosa | reverse complement strand
AGTTGGACGATAACTGGCAATGGAGATCAAGCTGATTTTATTTTTTTTGACTGAGGCCAGACAAAGCAATGTCAACACAAAGTATGACAGATCCTGTTTTGAACAACACAGGCAGGTTCAATACCGAAGAAAACCACCCAGCCAGGTACGTTGAGATCAGAAGAGAGCAGCAAAGCAGCATCAACAGAAACAACTAGAACAGGCTGGTGACTATCACAGCTAGTTTTGTAAATTATGTAAATGTTTTGTTTGTTTTAAAAGAAATAAAATATGCCATATTAAATCAATGTTTCACATGATGCCTTGCTGAATGGCTTGTAAAGCTTCAACAGCCATAAATTTTGTTCACTGTTATGTTCAAGTCCTTTTTTCCCTCATATTATTCATGATTGATCAGCTCTGAAGGAGTTGCATCCAAATTTAAAAATCCAAAATCAAACAAACAAAAGTACTTGCAGTTGTTGAGAATGTCTTGTATGTGAGTATACATTGGTGCATCTGTGTACATCCCAGCTCTCGCTGGCAAGAGAGTGGAACTGGGCCTGTGTAGTAGTCTTTTATTATTTAAGTTTTGTGGTGTACATAGAGTTGTTTTGAATAGTTTTTTTTTCCTTTGTGTGTGTGTGTGTACATTTACACAGTGTGTGTGTGTGTGTGTGTGTGTGTGTGTGTGTGTGTGTGTGTGTGTGTGTGTGTGTGTGTGTGTGTGTGTGTGTGTGTGTGTGTGTGTGTGTGTGGCTCACATGTGCGTACATACATGTGTGCATGTGTGCTTTGGTGATCATTATTGAATACGTTTGTTTGTTTGCTTTTAATGACTCTTGGAATATTTCAAAGCACATATCTTTTACCAGACTTCTTTGTTGTTGGAAAACAATAACTGTCAGTAAAGTCGTGAATTCCTGAACTGTGTACTTTTTTTGCGGGGAGGGGGGAGGGTCATACCGATGCCTTAAAGTACAATTTCATTCTGATTCCTAAACATTTTGGTATTAGTTTTATCGATCCTCATTTCAGTCACAACTTCTTCTTCTACTTCTTCTTCGTCATTGTCTCCTCGTCCAACGCTCAGACAGCAACTATTGTTGTCTGTCATGAGCCTTGAGCGCCTGACAAGTCAGGCTCAGTGCATCCTATTTCCCGTGGGAGAGAAGTGCTATTTTTAAGTATTTCTGGGGGGCAAAGGCAGAAGAATGGACCAGAAGGTAGGAAAATGACAAGCAGGAGGTGAAAGGAAGAAAAGGAACTAGGCAGAAACAAAGAGAGGTAAAACCAAAAAATTTTAAAAGAGGGAATTCCAGGCAAATAATTTAAAGTAGGGGGTGAGATTTACACTGACAGGCCCCCAGCATCCCCCATGGGGAAAGAGTTGTTTTAAACGGTTAGTTTTCTTTTTTCTTTTTTTTGGTGTGTGTGTGTGTGTGTGTGTGTGTGTGTGTGTGTGTGTGTGTGTGTGTGTGTGTGTGTGTGTGTGTTGGTGGTGGTGGTGGTGGTGGTGACTTCAATTTTACGTCTGTTCACTTTTAGTGATATTAGAAAAACCAAATAAACAAACAAACCCGGGAGATGTGGATGTGGTGTTAAAAAAGAAATAATCTCGAAAAACTTGGCAATGCAACAGGAATTTTTTTTTAAAAACCCAAACAAAAACAAGTCATTAACGTTAATGTAACTATAACAAATGTCCTATGGGACTGTGACAAAGACCTTTCACAATTTCAAATGCCAGTTTTAAATTACTGAATATGCTGGTGAGGGAGTTTTCAGAAAAATGGGGCATGAAAGGTTTTACACTCTGGCAGTCAAAAAGTATATGAGTATTAGTGATATTCTCACCACACGGACATTTACTATTTTTGCTGAATTTGGTTATCAATGCATTTAGTTTCATTATATATAGAATAGAGTATTAATTCACCTTGACGTAAAAACACTTGTACTAACTTCTGAATGGTTCCCCACTGTTAGATTATCGGTATTGATTGCAGTTCTAGTTAAAAGTCTCTCATTTTGCTGATTACTATCAATGACCTTTCTCCATGATTTTTGTTCTAGTAAGCTATACCCTTCTTGTAAGGATAAAGGCACATGCAATTCTATTGCATCCCGTCCATGTTTTGCACCCTTTTTGGCAGCTCTATCCGCCCACTCATTTGGAAAGAACCCAGCGTGTGAAGGCACCCAACAAAAATTCACACTTATGCCCTTTACGGTTAAGAGATGTATGACATGCTTAATCTCTAATATGATTTTCGAAGTTTTCTTGTAACATGGCGATTTTAAAGCATACAATGCCGATTTGCCGGGTGTGTGTGTGTGTGTGTGTGTGTGTGTTTGAGTGTTTGCTATTCATACTGACAGGTCCCTGGCATCCCCATGAGGGAAGGTCAAAATCAATCACATTTAGATCATGCTTTTACATTTTATGTCGATTATGTCGATTATTTCATAACACTTAGCATTGGTTTTGTAACAGTTACGCGTACATCATGTACTTTGT